>PVIA01001009.1:0-326834 GCA_004024845.1 Tonatia bakeri
GTGTACATGGATTGGAAGAATTAATATCATCAAAATGTCCATACTACCTAAAGCAATTTACACATTCAATGCAATACCTATTAAAGTACCAATGGTGTATTTCACAGACATAGAACAAACACTTCAAAAATGTACGTGGAACCATAAACGACCTGGAATAGCTGCTGCAATTTTGAGAAAAAAGAGTAAGGTAGGAGGGATCACAATACCTGACACTAATCTATACTACAAGTCCACTGTAATCAAAACAGCCTGGTACTGGAATAAAAATAGGCACATGGACCAATGGAACAGAACAGAGAGCCCAGAAAAATTAACCCAACTCTCTATGGTCAATTAATATTTGACAAAGAAAGCAACAACATAAAATGGAGTAAAAATATCCTCTTCAACAAATGATGTTGGGAGAACTGGACAGCTACGTGCAAAAAAAATGAAACTAGAACACCAACTTAGACCTTATACAAAAAAAATAAATTCAAGGTGGACAAAAGACTTAAATGTAAACTGTGACACCATTAAAGTACTAAAGGAGAACATAGGTAGGAAAATCTCAGATATATCACCCAAAAACTTTTTTACCAACATGTCCCCTAGAGCAAGGGACATAAAGGAAAGAATAAACTAATGGGATGTCATCAAAATAAAAAGCTTCTGCACTGTTAAAGAAACCAGTATCAAAATAAAAAGAGAACCAACTGTATGGGAAAACATATTCACCAATGATACCTCAGACAAGGGTTTAATCTCCAAAATATATAAAGAACTTACACGACTCCACTCTAAGAAGACAAGCAACCCAATTAAAAAATGGTCAAAAGACCTGAACAGACACTTCACCAAGGAGGACATACAGAGTATCCAAAGACACATAAAATGATGTTCAACGTCATTAGCTATCAGAGAGATGCAAATTAAAACCACAATGAGATACCACTTCACACCAGTCAGAATGGCCATCATAAACAAAACAACAAACAACAAGTGTTGGAGAGGTTGTGGAGAAAAGGGGACCCTAGTGCACTGTTGGCGGGACTGCAGACTGGTACAACCACTGTGGAAAACAGTATGGAACTTCCTCAGAAAACTAAAAATGGATCTGCCTTTCGACCCAGCAATTCCACTGCTGGGACTATATCCTAAGAATCCTAAAACACCAATCCAAAAGAACCTTTACACCCCAATGTTCATAGCAGCACAATTTACAGTAGCTAAGTGCTGGGAGCAACCTAGATGCCCATCAGTAAATGAATGGATCAAAAAACTATGGTACAGTTACACAATGCAACAGAAAGAAAGAAGGAGCTCCTACCCTTTGTGACAGCATGGATGGAACTGGAAAGCATTATGCTAAGCAAAATAAGCCAGGTGGTGAAAGATAAATACCATATGATCTCACCTTTAACAGGAACCTAAACAAAACAAAGGAACAAGCAAAATTTAGTCAAAGACACTGAAATAGATGAGAGGCTGAAATGACCAGAGGAGAGAGAAGAGGGAATTTCAGGGGAAAAGGGGAAGGGTTTACAGGAACAAAGTTAAAGGACACATGGACAAAAACTAGGGGGAGGGTAGCAACGGGAAGGAAGTGGGGAGGGATGCGTGGGCGGGCTGGAATGGGAGTAAAAGGGAGAAATCTGTACTTCAATAATGATTAAAAAAAGAAAAAAAATCTGACAAGCACTACAACATGGAAGAAGCTTGAGGATATTATGCTAAATGAAATAAGCCAATCACAAAAAGGAAAAATACTGTATGATTTCACTCATATGTGGTACCTAAAGTAGGCAAATTTATAGAGCCAAAATAAAAGGAAGATGCCAGGGACTTGGGGGAGGGGAATAAGGAATTAGTGTGTAATGGGTACAGTGTCAATTTAAAAAAAAAGTTCTGATGATGGATGGTGTGATGATTGTACAACAATGTAAATGTACTTAATGTTACTGAACTGTACAATTAAAATGGTAAAATAATAAATTTTATGCTTTGTGTAATTTATCACAATTTTAAAAATGGTTGAGATAGTTTTTAAAAAATGAATATGGGCAAACACTGGAGATATTCTTGCTTATGTCAGTAACAAAAACAAGGACATGCACTATTATCACTACCATAACACCATACTGGGATGCTAGCCAAAACAGTTAGATATGAGAAAGAAAGGTGTAAAAATTGAGAGGGAGGTGAAACTCTCACTGTTAATGGATGCAACCAAGAAACCTTAAGAAAATCAACAAAAACTACTACAAACTATACCTCAGGAAGATAAAGGCAGAATCAACACTAGCCTCTACCATATCTTTGCACTGTCACCTGACCCTAGTCCCATGAGCATGCTGCTCTACTAAGGAAGGGCTTGCTGAGCTCTAGCCCCATGCCCCTTGGCCTTGTGCAGTGATGCAGGTACACAAATATGTGCTCTTGGGAGTAAGACATAAAATTAGCACATAGAAATTAAGAGCTTCCAATCACTTACTGATGAGCACCTAGGCTGTTTCCAGCACTTGGCTATTGTAAATTGTGCTGCTATGAACATTGGGGTGCATAAGTTCTTTCGAATTTGGTGTTTCAGGGTTCTTAGGGTATAATTCCAGCAGTGGAACTGCTAGGTTAAAAGGCAGTTCCATTTTTAGTTTTTTGAGAAAATTCCATACTGTTTTCCACAGTGGCTACACTAGTCTGTATTCCCACCAACAGTGTACTAGGGTCCCCTTTTCTCCACAACCTCACCAGCACTTGTTGTTTGTTGATTTATTTACATGGCCATTCTGACCAGTGTGAATTGGTTTCTCATTGTGGTTTTTATTTGCATCACTCTGATGGCTAATGATGCTGAGCATTGTTTCATATGTCTCTGGGCCCTCTGTATGTCCTCCTCAGAGAAGTGTCTGTTCAGGTCCTTTGCCCATTTTTTAATTGGATTGTTTGTCATCCCAGAGTGGACCCCTGGACAAAGCCAAAGGGGGCTAGGATTGAGCATGGGATGTGGGGGTGGGTGGGGTGGGGAAAAGTGGTGGGAGGGAAATGTAGCCAACTGTACTTGAACAATAAACAAACAAATAAATATTTATGTTGTTGTGTTAAAAACCAAAGAAATTAACAGCTTCATGTATATGACTCCCCTTAAAAAGAGTGGGAAAAGGCCACGTCATCTACAAAAGCAATCACAAAAACAACACATCTAAGAAAACTTAAGAAGAAATGTGAAAACCTTTAGAATAAAACTTCAAAATGCTCCTAAAGAATTCAAAAGTTGAATTTTTTATTGGAGGACATACCATGTTCTTGAAGTGTATGAATCTGAAGAGATGTCTGCTTTCTCTATGTTTATTTACTTAAACGTGAATACCAGCTCAATTTTAAAAAGGGGACTTTCTGGAACTAGACAAGTAATTCTAAAGTCTATATGGAGAAAAAAAGAAGGAGAATCAAGAAACTGAAAATAAAGAAAAATAAGAAGGGGCCAGAAATTCCACAATCTGGCAAAGGAAATAGACTTCCAGGAAGTCCAGGAAGCTCAAAGAGTCCCAAGGAAGCAAACATCAAGGCGCATGATAATTGCATTGTCCAAGGTTAAAGATCTCTACTTTTTAAGGAGAAATCTTAAAAGCAGCAAGAGAGAAAGAGACAGTTACTTACAAAGGAGTTCCCTTAAGAATATCAACTGATTTCTCAAAAGAAACCTTGAAGGCAAGGAGGGGTTCAAAAGAAGTATTTGAAGTCATGAAAGGCAAGGACGTACATCCAAGATTACTCTATCCAGCAAAGCTATCATTTATAATGGAAGGGCAGATACAATGCTCCCCAGACAAGGCCAAGTTAAAGGAGTTTGTCATCACCAAGCCCTTATTATATGAAATGTTAAAGGGACTTATCTAAGGAAAAGGAAGATAATCAAAAATCTGAACAGTAAAATGACACAAAACTCACAACTATCAACAACCAAACCAAAATAAATAAATAAATAAATAACCTAACTGTGAAAGTTAGGTTAAAAGAACCTAGTTGTGAAAAGAATCACAGTAATGGAGATCAGATGGAGGGTCATCAGGGAGAGGGGGAGAAAGGGGGGAAAGGTACAGGGAATAAGAAGCATACATGGTAGGTACAAAATAGATGGGAGGAAGTTAAGAATAGCCTGGGAAATGGAGAGACAAAGAACTTATATGTACAACCCACAGAGAAGAACTAAGATGGGTGAATGATGGTGGGAGGAACATACGCTGCAGAGGGGAATAAAGGGGGAAAAATGGAACAACTGTAATAGCATAATCAATAAAATATATTTTTTAAAAATAGACTTTTTTTAAAAATATTTTATTTATTTATTTTTAGAGAGGGAAGGGGGGAGAGAGAGAGAGAGAGAGACATCAACGTGCGGTTGCTGGGGGACATGGCCTGCAACCTAGGCATGTGCCCTGACTGGGAATCGAACCTGCGATGCCTGGTTCGCAGCCCGCGCTCAATCCACTGAGCTATGCCAGCCAGGGCTAAAAAATAGACTTTTTAATTAAGTACAACCAGGTAGCCAGTCGGAAAAAGATTAACTGGATCCATCCCTCACAGAATATACCAAAATGAACTCCAAATGTATCATAGACTTAAATGTAAGAAAATGAAACCATAAAAAGTGCTGGAAAATTCCAGGACAGAAAAAAATCAAGGCTTTTATACCCATGAATGGAAAGTTCTTTTTAACTAAGACTCAAAAAATCTGTAGTCATTAAAAAAAGGATGGGGATAGGTTATTCTAAACATATAAAAATTAAAAATACTACCCTGGATGGTGTGGCTTAGTGAATTGAGCACCGGCCTGCGAACCAAGGGGTGGGTGGTTTGATTCCCAGTGCGGGCGCATGCCTGGGTTGTGGGCCAGGTCCCCAGTAGCGGGCAAGTAAGATGTGGCCAAGTGTTGATGTTTCTCTCCCTTTGTTTCTCCCTCCCTTCCCCTCTGTCTAAAAATAAATAAATAAATATTAAAAGTGCCTATATGGCAAAGACATCATGAGCTATATGAATATTAGACTATATTAGAGAGTTATTGTTCATTGTTTTTGGTGTGTTAATAATATAATTGTGTATAAGTACGAGAATGTCCTCCTTTTAGGAGGTGCATGCTAAAGTGTTGGGGTTTCAAGACATATTGTCTTATCTTATGTATGCAGTGCTCATGTTCACACGTGTGTGATCACGCACCCACATGTTCACACAGGCACAGCTAAGGCAAAAGTAGGAACTCATGTGAATTGTAAATTTAGGGGGTGGATATATAGGTGATTTTAATGAATCACCTATATACTAAACAACGCCACTGTTGTGATGATTTATTTATTCATAATCAAAAGTTGAAAAAACACCATAAGCCAAGTCAAAAGGCAACTGACAAACAGAAAACTAGTTGTAGCTCATATCATAGACAAGGGTTAATCTTCCCAATCCATAAAGAACTTCTATAAATTAAGGAGAAAAATTCCAATAAACCAATAAGAAAGTACACAAAGACAGAACTAGTTCACAGAAAAAGAAATATGACAGATGACCTTGCTGGTAGGAGGGCAAAATGGTAAGATGACAGTGGACACATATTTTATATTTATCAAAATAATAAATGCATTTACTTTTGTCCTAACAATCTTGACTGTGGAGAATTTACACTACAGCTACTCCTGCATACATATAGAATAACAGACTTCCAAGCTGACTTATTTGATCATTGTTCACTACAGTGAAAGACTAATAACAACGCAGGCATCCATCTGTGTGGGCTGGTGAAATGAACTTTGGCATAGCCACCACAGAACCTCAGGTAGTTCTGAAAAGGAAGCTACCTATAGACTAAGGGAAACATCAGCAGTGTACAATGTTACGTAAAAAATACCTGGTGCTTTTGTTCATAAAAAGAAGAACATATACTTTTTATTTCTTTTTCTACAATGAAACACTAGAAGGACACAGCATACACATATATTCCCCCTGCCCAACACACACAAACTACCTAAAGTAGTTACATCAGGGGCTGGGTTTCGGGAACAGGAGGACAGAGGCCTGGATGGGAGGAAGACTGCTCAGTGTCTGCCTTTTCATATCTTTTTTCTACTTAAGCTATGTTGTATTGCCTATTCAAATAATAAAATTTAACTTTAAAAAAGTCCTCCAGGACTTCTGATTTCTTAAATGTTGATGATACTTGTTTTAAAGATTATTCTATGATTTGTCTGGTCAGCACCTTGATTCCCAACATTCTCCATGACCTCGGTCATCTCTTAAATTGTGCAAGTTAACAAGCCAACTGCTTAACTGGTGAGTTTGGTCATTATGCAGAGCTAACCTCAATAATTCAGAGCAACGACAACAAAAAGTTCTTTCTTCAGGAACTAGCAACAGGAGACTTGCTCTAAATGATCCCATTAGCTCTCCCACAAGGTTCTGCTTGTGTAGACAAAGCCTAGCTTCTCCCAGGTGCCTCTGGGTACTATCCATCCCAGGAAGCTCATAAATTCTCCTTTCCAGATAATTCATAAACAAACATAAAGGTGAGAAAATCCACAGTGCAAGACTACTGGCTGCTGTTCAAGATGGGTGGAAATCAGCATTGCTCCACATGCATCTAATTCAAAACCCAACACAAAACACACTCCACCCTCTGGAGCCACCCAGATACCAGAAGGCCACACGTACTGATTCTATTCATGCCAGTCTCTTTGTAAGAGAGAACAGCCAGAGTGTTTGAAATGGCTACGCTGTGTGCAAGGAACTCTAGGAACTGTTTGACACCCACCACCCTCCCAGAAGCTAGTCGCTCACCATGAAAACAGTACTTTGCGGAATGTAGCTGCCAGCTGAGAGAGGCCCTTCTGGACTGCTGTGCTGCCTCAGGAGGTGATGTGCTGGGGAAAGGGACTCACACAAGTCTCCTGAGTGTCTGAGTAGTCAGTCCGAGTGTCTCCCAGTCTCCACACATTTTGATACCCTACAGCATGATTTTGTGTAGGTGAAGTCAGCTCAGAGGAGAAAAAACTGCTGGGTAAGAGCCCATACAGCATGAAGTGATTGTGGAAAGGAGAAGGGGCATTTTCTTGGAGAGCAGTGCCCTTTGGGCTTTCTCTAGGTCAGTGGACTGCTGGGCTGCCATAAAGGCAAAGGCAAAAGCAAAGCCAACTCATGATGACAATTGCCCTGGGACTCACTGCTCAGTGCCAGCACACATGGCCTCTGAGCACATGGTCTAGACCATTACCCCACTTTGCCACCTGCTTCAGGATGAACCATTGCCTGCATTCTAATTTTCCACCCAGGGACCAGGACAAGCACAGGATACCTGCCCTTACAATAACCAGCCTCAACAATTTTTCTGCAATACATCTAAAATTCTGTGGCCTTTTCCTCCTGTGCTTTTGGCTTTTTCTGTTTTCCTTTCACAATATAAAATTATATAGGGCAATAAAATATTTAAAAACAGAAAATGAGACCTCAGGTTTTCCCAAATCAGGTAATGTTAGTGTCAAATTGTTATTCAGAGCCTTTCTGAAGAAAACTCCAGGCTATGAAAAGGGCTATAAGGAGGGGGCTGTTAGTCCTGGTCCTGGCTCCCACAGAACCAGAGCTCTCACTGACCAGTGGTCACACATTGATGAACTATTGAAGGTGGAGGACACTGAGGACAGTACCAGGCAGCCTGTCACTTACCTCTGTGTCTCTGGTGTAGCCACAGGCTACACCATACTCGTTTCTAACAGTGATTACTTTCTCCAGGGTTCTAAGTACAGATTCTTTGTGACTAGACAAGCATGACAGAGGTCAGGGTCAGGGGAGACCTGAATGACATCAGGGCCAAGGGGGATGCCCTTCTCCCCAATTATGACAAAAATGTCCAATGAACATGACTGAAGGGTTAACCTTCACTCCTGCTGTTGCTATAGCATTGCCTCCAAAGGTCCTTCTCTGATTTGTTTCATACTCCTAATTTTGAAATAGCAGGCAAATGAGTGCATTTGGTTATGCTTGAAAATTACCAAGGCCTGATGAGTTTATCTGTCCTATTTCCCTTCCTTTCCTGATACATACATATAATGAGTCTTGGTTTGCTACAAGGGAAAAATGACTCTTTGACTAAGGTTTTCTGTCAGCTTTACTGAGAGTGTGGGCCTGTGTGGAATGTATGTGGGAGTGTGTCAGGGTGAAGCTGTGTGTTGGATGTGCTTGTGGATGTGCAAGTGTGTAGTGTGAGTGTATGTTGGATGCGAGTGTGTGGTGGGTATGTGTTGAGATACTGTGTGTGGGAGTGCATGAGTGTAAGTGCAGGGTGAGTGGGTGTTCTTGTGTGTCGGTGTGTGTGCGTGTGTGGTGTACGAGGGTGAATGTGTTGGGTGTGTAACAGAGAGAGACAGAGAGAGAGAACTTCCCTTGTGTGACTGGGTCAAATGTTGAATTCCTGGTGAACTGAAGTCAACTAATTCAAATGAAGAATTTCTTTCCTCATTGACTCAAGAAAGACTTAATAGCTCTGGCAGAAACTCTCCAAAAAAATTTTACCTTTGGGCATACATGGCCCAGCACCAGACAAGAAGTTTCAGCCCCAAAGAATTTGGCAGAAAGTTATGAGCAAGTGAATAAAGCAGCTGTGAAATGTGACTCCACTGGTCCCTATAACCAGCCAGCTGCTCCTGCTGACAGCAGGAAAGGCCACTCCTGCAGCAGGGGAGGCCACTTCTGCAGCCTTTGTCCAGGCACCGTCAGCAGGGACTGGCTTGCCCGGTGGTTGCAGAATCAAATCCCATAAAGGGGTTTGTCAGTTTATGTTGAGCAACATTTATGAAATAGCATAGACTGTAAACTTCATAGAATAGTCTATATACATGTCCTAAAGCCATCTCCTTTACTTAGAACCTTACATGCTCAAATTACCATGATAATCCTCCCAATAAAATACACACATATAAGAGCATTTTTTGTCATTAAGTTCATGGTGAGAATTTGTAATGTTCCAGAATATCTGCCAATACACAACATGAAACAAATGGAAAGTGAGTCCATTTTCTAGGTGACATGGGACCCCAAAATACTAGTGACTGAATTATCTAGATAAAACACTGAAATATATTCCACCAGCTCAGTTAATCAGATCATTTCTTCATTTCAATTTGCAGGTGTCATTAATTCCCCAAATAATCAAAAAGAAAAGTTATTCTAAAAACTAAGAGTACAGAAGTGACCTCATATCTATTCTGCTTTGCTGAGTAGTCATTGAAAATTGCCATCACTGTTCAAGAAACATTTATTGAGCATCTGTTCTAAGAAGATCAGAGTGAGTAAGAAGCAGACGTTGTTTTGTGTGACAATTATAATGTATAAAGGCTACTTTTCCTCCCTCTTACCACAAGCCAGACACTGTATTAGTGCTTTACTGTCACTTTCACTTAAGCCCCCCAAATTGTAGCCAGTTCCATTAAAAAAATTTCTTCCCCACACAATGCCGGCAACATCAGAGTTACTGTTCAGGGCAAATATGTAAAGTTCCAGTGTTGGGTACAGAGTGAGTAGTTGAGAACTGACTGGTAGCTGTAATCGTTCCTATTTAATTATAAATGCAAGACCTTTTTAAAATTGAGACAGGAACCAAATCTCATTTACTCTACTGCCTAGTACGTAGACCATACTTGGCACATACAAGATGTTTAATAAGAACATTTTCGTGCTTTTCTCACATACAGAGATGACCAATACTGAGCTTCAAATTGCACAAAGTAAAAGAGGAATGTTGAAAATGTTTTAAAGTTATTATCATTATCCAGTTGTTGCACACACGATGCTGTCTCCTTAAGAAATGAGAAAAGAAAAGGAAAAGCTGCAGTATTTCAACAACAATAGCAACAAGATTGGTATCAGTTCCACTTATGGTCAGTGGGATCTAAACAGCAGTGTGCATCTGGGAGGCACTGTCCAAAATATTTGCATTCAGTAACTGAGGTTGAGATGGTCATTGCTACGGCATGACAAACAAGATCCACGGGAAGTCACTCTGGTTTCTCTTTTATTTTGGCAACTCTAAGTCCCATTCATCTTCTTATCCCCCACCCCTAGTGCAGCCCCTGTTCACAGTCAGTGCTCAATAACTGCATCTTGCAAAATCACATACAGAGAACAGCATGGCCACGTCAGCACCTACAAGCCAAGAACAAACCCCCAGTAGTACTGAGAGAAAAAGAAGGGGTGCATCGTTTCACTTACCCATAGAGGTCTGCCCCAACTGCTGTCATCCGACTGCCCCCTGCCCCGTGGGAGCAGCAGAGAGCCCACATGCCAGCACAGCTCCTCTGCTGCAGATATGCCCCCATAGTCTGTGTGCGCTGGTCTCTACAGCAATGCTTCCCTAGAGGGCACCCAGGGAACAGTGGTCTGGAAGAGGCTCCTGGTCCACAGTGTGTGGAATACACTACATACATACCTCATGGAATTTTAAAATGTACATTAGCAGCTAAAGGCTCTGAGAAAGGCTGCAGTAGAGGGACAAATGTGACTTTGCTCTGAATTTCTGGAATTTATCCAATTGCATCATCAACATCAGTAGTGCTCTATGGCACTCACTGTAGGAAATGGTGCTTTAGAGGGAAAGTTTCATAATCTCACTTTGGAGAAAATTAGTAAGCTTTCTTTGTCATGAAAATGATGCTTGAAAGTGATCCTTCACTTGAAATATTTTTTCCCAATGTAGCTCCAAAGGTCAAACACATCATCTCCAAGTGAGATAATTTACACCTCCTAGTACATTGAATACACTCATATTCAATAATTCAACAATCTAGTCTTTAGAACATCCCCAAACTCTATCATTGGTGACTGGCAAAGGAGGCTAATACTAGGCCAGTCACATCCAGAAGTGGCAAAGGGTATTTGATGAGTGACTTTTCTGATGGGTATAGAAAGAAGAGACAGAAGGGGATCATTAACTTTCATTGGAGAGAAAGGTAAAGATTTATTTTTAAATTATGAGTCTTTATTAACAAAACTCTGTATAAATACAGCTATTTTTTTTATGTGAATTGTGCCCTGGCTGGTGTGGCTCAGTGGACTGAGTGCCGGCCCATGAACCCATATGATTCTCATGCTAGAGCAAATGCCTGGGTTGTTTCCCTCTCTCTAAAAATACATAAATAAAATATTTTAAAAAATAAAATGAGAATTACTTTTGCATTGACATTAGATAAGACCAAAAATTAGCTTCCTAGATAACACAATCATTACCCAGAGTCAACAGATCTTAAAAATGCATGTTGAATTTAACAATATATTTGTACAGTCGTTCCTCACTATTCACAGATTCCATGTTTGAGAATTCTCCTACTTGCTAAAAGGTTATATGTAACCCCCAAATCAATACTTTCATGGTTTTGACAGTCATTCATGGACATATGGAAACATCAAATAATCTAAGTCTCCCTACATGTTCCCAGATGAGGATGAACTGGGCTCTGGCTCCTTTGTTCAGCTCTCACACTCTAAATAAGTATCCTTCTCATGGTCTGTTTAGCACTCTAGTCTTTGAATTTTGTGTTTTTTGGTGGTGATTTTGCTCTTTAAAATGGCCCCTACACAGAGTGCTGAAGTGCTGTCTAGTGTTCCCAAGGACAAGAAGGCTGTGATGTACCTTAAGGAGAAAATACCTGTAACATGAGTTACAGCTCTGTCAGCCCTGAGTTCAGTGCTACTGAATCAGCTATACAGTAAATGAGGTGTCTCTGACCAGAAACACACAGAAGGCAAGCTTATGTACTGCTCAGTTAACAAAAATATTGTACACAGAGGCTCACGGGAACCCAACCCTGTATTTCTCCCAGGAACAATGGTCCAGTGTTTGCTAATTCAGAGTTCATGGTAATGTTACAGAGCTTGACGTCTGTGAAGAATGAGAGTCAACTATATTATATTTGGGGAACAACGAGCAAAGTTTCCTTCCAGAAAGTCTTACCGAAGTCGAACAGGATGGCTTCAGGAAGCTGACCAAGCTGCCCATCAGTCTGTGGACTGCAAGATGGCACACCTTTGGATGAGCTTAGAGCCTCAGGCAGCAGCCGGGTGGCCCTCACTGGCAGAGTGTAGGAAAACGTGCTGTTGGAATGACATCTGCAGCTAGTGTGCTGACTCAGGGCTGTATGTAAATCTCTTTTACTCCTATCCTCAGCAAAGTTCGCGTTCAAGCCCCTGTTGAAACAACCAAAAGATGCCCTAGAAGGCAGAGTTCATTCAGACCTTGACTCAGCTGCTCTAAAATGTTGTTCTTATCTGAGCTCTTTTAAAGTTGAGATCTGCTGTGTTTAAAAGTAACATGATAATCAAGCACAACTGTAATTACAAGCTCATAAAAATTTGTTGACATCATCACTTTTCAGATGTTGTAGCTTCACTCTCTCCTCCAAGGAATCTAAGAGAGTCCTGGCCGATGTGGTCCCATGTGGCTGATGTGGTTTGGCATTGACCCGCAAAGCGGAAAGCTCACCAGTTTGGTCACCAGTTTGGTTGAGGCGTGTACGAGAGGCAACTAATTGATCGAAGTTTCTCTCCCTCCCTTCCCCTCTCCGAGAGAGAGAGAGAGAGAGAGAGAGAGAGAGAGAGAAGGAAAAGACTCTAGGAAATCAAGATCATTGCTTGATGAGGCCTCAGTGGGCTCTTGTCCCAGCTGTATCAGCCACAGCCTGCCTGACCTGGCTTGACGTACCACTTCCGCTGACTCCAGAGAATACTCACTAACACGTAGGAGCTGCTTGGTCCCCAGGACAAAGCTCACGGACAATGTCAGCTGTTGCATTTCAACCATCACGGAGTTTCATAGCAGCCAAAGTGGCCCACATTCAGGTTGGAAGGAAGACAAGTTCAGCATCTATGTACCTATTTCTTTCCAGCACATTCTGTGCCCCCCTCTACACCAACACACACAAAGCCTTCAGCAAGGTTAATTTTCTTCTGTCTTTCAGAAAGTACATGCTCCTAGAGTCAGCTCATGAAGAGAAGGTTACAGCCAAATAACTCTGATTTTACAGTATATTCAGTGGAAAATACATACCTAAAATAAGCCTTTTTGATCAGGTGCCCCCAACCCCCGAGGTACAGCATGCTTGTTTCATGACATAACCATTCTATAGCCATAAAGACATGCATTTATACACTGAACTAGCACATTTTTCCTTTGAACTGATGACAAGATCCTTGGGCAATTCTGAAAGCTGTGCCGAATGTATGCGAGGTGCGAAGTGATTAACGAGAGGTTTTGGTTGGCTTGTGCAAACACACAATGGGCACAAGAGAAATAGGCATAAACACCGTCTTCTCAACTTCATCTGTTTCAGGAAGATCTTTTCCTCCTTGGGAGAGTTTTCTGGAAGCTGGATGAGGCTGCTGTCACCTCTGTTGTGTTTGTACACACCTCATGACCAAACCAAAGGATGCCCAGATCCTGCCACCTTTGTCCAGAGGAGCTGGCCTCTGAGGGCAGACAAGACTGGAGTCCTGCTGCACAGGAAGGAAGTCCTGGTTAGCCCCTCCTGCTGGCCCCACTGGCGGCCAAGGAAACTGTCCTGGGGGTAACAAGACAAAGAAAATGAGCTGGCTTTCCTTTGAGAAAGAAGCAAATGAGGGGGCTGCTGGAGGGTTCTTTCTTCCTTTGGCATTTTAATAAAAGCAGATTTCTGGGGTACTGGGGTGTCTTTGTAGAAAAAAGAAGTGTTCCTTCACCTGATTGCTATTCACTTTGCTGTCACTTGAACCTGCTGGGTAGCTGAGGACCACAGAAGTTGTCAGGTGAATGCAGACCTGTGTGTGCACACAAGTGAGTGTATGCTCTGATTTTTTTAATGTTTTTGTTTTGTTGCCTTCAAAAAAGAAAATGTTGGGGACCACTGTTGGGGACCACCCTGCCTGGTCTCAAGAAGCTGTGACCCCCTGTGACTTAGGCTGAGTGAGAGACCTCCGGATCAGGAGCCACTAAAGAGACAAAAATTTATTCCCCTGGCATGAACGCTACCTGTTCTGTGCCTGGCCTTTAATGCTAGATCAGTTACCAATGACGGGTAAGACTCCTCATGGGAGGGGCAACCTAAGCCAGGTTCTGGTCTCATAAGGCCTATAGAATAAGACTCACAAGACTGTGGAAATAAATGAAGGGGCTGTGCAAAGGAAGGGGTGATCGGCACCTACTCCTGCCCCCTCTTAGCCTGAGTCTTTGTACTCAGATGTGAGAAATCCAAGTCTCCTTGCTGCCTCTGTCTCCAGCCCTTAGCAAACAGCCTAAGGAAGGGGCAGCTCAGATCAGAGATGGTGGACCCCCGGGGTAATCAGGCCTGGGACAAAGAATATGCAAGATCCTGTGAGATCTGTTTGCTGGAGGATGTGATTAACTTGGAATTTGAAGGCACAATCAGGAAACCTTTGAAACCTGTAGTCTTTTCATATGATAAAACTCCAATCTCTGCCCAGAATCACAACAGAAACTCTGTTGGCATCCTTATAAGATATGTGTTCCCTTTGATCCCTTCTGCCAGACTGTCAATCCACAAACTGTGTCTACTTTCTCAATAAAAATCCACTGGGACAAAGGAAGGGGCTCTTCCCCCGAGGGGGGTTTAGCCCAGAGCGGCTCAAAGAATTGGAGAGTGAGCGCTCTGTCTTTGACTTCCATTCAGAAAACTGTTTCTGTGCATGATTATTTCTATAGTGAGTTAAGCGTGTCCACAGCCAGGAGAGCCAGGTTCTGCACGTTTCAGGTAGTTATGCGTGTCCATTGTCGGGAAAGAGCCGGGTTCTGCATGCTTCAGAGAGACAGCCGGGTGTTTTAAGCGAGGTTTGAAAATCGCTTCAGAAAAAAGCCAGACAAAGGCACAAATCATGACTGACAAAGGCACAAATCATGATAAGTGTAAGTTAACACAGATACTAGCTTTCTCACAACAGCCTAACTGGCCCACAGGACACTTAGACAGGCCACCAGAAGAACTCACTTTCTTGCTGGGGACTGTCCCTATGAAGATGTCTGCTGAATCAGCCCCCATCTTTCCCTGAAGGTTACAAGTCTATGAACATGAGAACCAACAGGATAAGGTTGAAAAAGTGCTTGCATTTCAAGTCTCCCTTTGAACCTGACTGAATGCTTCTGATTAAAAAATAAACTTGCAGGTTGTGTTATGAACTCTATGATTCGAAATGTATAGGAAACAAGGAAAGTTGTCAAGATTAGTCCTTAATAAAGCCCCTTTTTAAAAATTGTGTGTGGGGAGCCCTATTTTATGTTTCTTTACTAAAGGACTAAAATTCTGTTGTGTAAACCTGCATCCCTGAAAACCATAGAAAATTTACCCATGGAAATGAGACAAAGTAGTGAGCACTTTTAATAGACAAATTGAGCTGAGAGTCACCCACAATGAAGAAAAACAACAAACTTCATATTCTTCCAAAACAAATCACACATCTTGCCCAGCTCATGAAGACTTTTTATATAACTTCACTCAGGCACTACCAGGCAGGAAGGGTGTGCAGGGAGAAACCACATCCCTGGGGCGGCAGATGCCCAGTTCACACCATCTCCCAGCTCCCAGTGGTGTCTCCACCTGGCACTGCAGCACCATCCATCAGGCTGCTCTTGTGTCCCAGCAGACTCCTGTCTCTGGACTCCTTTTCCCACCTGGGAATCAAACCACAGTGCCAACCTGGGTCCATCAGGGCCATGAGCAGGCGGAGGGGAGAGGAGCAGTTACCCAGACGCCGTGGTCGCCATGCAAGTCAGTCTCTCACTACTGAAGAAAGCATTGGGACTTAGAAGTTAGAATTCAAAACGTACTCTGAAAAACTTCCAACGTGAATTCAGCCTTCTCATAGGAGAGATTAAACTAGTCACACCCATCCTTCTCTCAGTCAAACCAGCAATTTTTCTCACTACCACCACCTGCAAGCGTGAGCTGTCCCACCAGGCCAAAAGTGTCCATCCCTGTCCCCACCACAGTGTTTCTGCATTGGGCCAAGTAGAGGAGGGAAGGAAGCCTACACAACAGAGCTGAAGCAGAGGATGCACTACTGAGGACACTCTGTCTAAATGAACCAATGACCAAGAAAGCCTGAATTAATGCACTCATACGTGAGGATGAGCTTTATATTATTCCAAGGAATTATTTGAGACACTTATGAATGTTATGTTTTATTTAAATTATTCATTAATATATTAATATTATTCTCAAGTATTAATAATTCTATTCATTAATGATTTAAATTAACTCATTTGGCTGCAATGGCCTCTCATTTGAACCACAGTTGAGGTTTCCCAAGAGCTGGATTTGTAGGTAACACATCCAGATTGTCAGCTGCCAGGATGGTTAGAAAATGTCAGCTGGCTGGATTGGGGGGCTCCCCAAGGGGTGCCTTCCCATCAGTGGGTCCTCATTCCCTGGGTTGCCTTGGGGCAGGCAGCCCCTGCTGGGCACAGCCTGCCTCTCATTATGCTTGCCCACCTGCCTCCGGCTCTGCATTCTCACCAGGTCTGCTCTGAATTCAGGAAGTGGTGTTTCATCAGGGAAATGATCAAGCCGGTCCTTCTCAAACAACCTGCCTGAAGACTCAGTGCAGTGACCCTGGTGCCCCACAAAGACTTTCCAGCAGGTGCCTGGAGTTGAGTGTTTTAGAGTACGCAACTTCTAGTTTCTTTGTTTCTCTAAAACATCTGCCTGGGCTGCTTCTCAGGGCTCTGTGACCTCCTTCCTTGCCCCCATGGTCAGTCTCACCCTCCCCTCCCCCACACATATAACAGAGGACAGCTGGATTTGGGCAGCCCTATTTAAGGAGGAGTGTTGTCAACATCAGTTTAAGAAATATGTGGGCAGAAGTGCAGGAGGTACAGCCCTCACCTGTGTCTGCAGAGCTGGGAACCCACCACATGGTCTGAATGTTTCCCCCATTGCCTCTCACGGACACATTTGGATTTGGACTCGGATGGACCAAAGCAGAAAGCAAGGTAATTGAAGTTCATTTATTGACTTTTGCCCACCATAGGAAACAGACCCATCAAAGCAGACCCTAATTTGACACTGAAATTCAGCTGCTGTTTTTCCTTAACGAGCTGGAGTCAGTCTAAGAACCCAGCAGCAAAGCCCATGCAGTACACTGCTATTCCAAGTCCACTGGAAAGGCTCTTGTCTTATGAATATTTAGTCATCAAGCTCAAGGACTTGACTTGGCAAACAGGTCTTTTCACCTTGCTAGTGTGAAACTTCCTCAGCTTCTTTGAGGCCCCTAGATGCACTTATCATTACTGCCACTAGATGGCATGAGAGATCCATCACAGTCCCTGCAGACTGTTCATTGCATTAAAGGACTCACAGTCTGCATTCCCGGAGGAAAATAAATAAACAAAAAGTCAGACGAGGGTAGGAAGTGTGGGGGTGGAGGGTAGGGGGAAAATCGGAAGTAACTAGTGTTGATACATTTTTATGGAGTCAAGCAAGAACTTCCATCTTCTAAACTGAGATTCCATTCTAGTTTATCAAAACTCAGGAGAGAACACACAAAAACCCATGACAATTAAAGTTGCAACAAGCACAAAATATGGAATCTACCTTTAATTTTTAACTCCATATAAAACATCACTAAGTGTATTAAGTATGTCTAAAACAAGTTGATTTTGCATATTTTAATAATTTATTTTTCACAAATGCTAAAAAGCAATAGAAACTGTCTTGGCTCTTGTTGAATACAGCAAATTTCTTGATCCTTCTTGCCCTTTCCTTTTCTCAGAACCTCTCTTCTGTTTAAGACTGACATCACATAAGCACTCAGGCTCTTCTTCCCCAGGTAACAGCACCAGAGTGAAGTTTGCCAAGAGACAGAGTCTTCATGAAAATTCTCTCATTGGGGAAACAGAGCCATTTGCCCTGGAGCTTCCCAGGTGCCCACACACACACACACACACACACACACACACACACCAGCGGGGAAGAACAGCCCAGAAGCAATCAGCTCAGCTCTTCTTCACCTGTCTCCCTCTTTCACAGCACCCAACCTTCTCCCCTTCCTCCACTCCCCCCGCCCACACACACATACACACAAGCCCAACAGGTAAGATTCATGCAAAATGAGAGGGAAACCAATACTTTCCGAAGCTGCTCCACTCTGTCTTCATGTCAGTTTGCAGTGCCTTCATTTTGTGAATCAGCAAATCTTATAGAAATGATTTACCATATTAAAGATGAGATAACATCAGACCAGATGGAGATAAAGGGCTTTATGTGAAACTCAATGCCCGCAGTACTGGGAGTAGCAGAGGCTACTTCATTGCCTTTTCAGGGTCTTTGGACTCACACCAAAATTATCTTGTTTATCTTTTCCCCACACCAAATTTCTTTGAGCCATTTACACCTCTTCCTCTCCCACCAACACCACTCCTTTGTCTTCCCACTCCACCCCGTGAGGCCCTCTGCCTGTTCCACACTTGTTCACAGGGAATTTCCAGGGCCAGCCGCCAGCTGGAGGACTTTCCAAAGAGGCTTCTTGTGATGTGATTGTGTATCTCAAATTGAAAACAATGCCTTTCCAAATTCCATTTTCCCTGTGTAATTTAAAAACCTGTATAGTTGTACACTAAAGAAGTGGTTAGATAAAAGAGAGAGAGTCATCCCACTACTCTAAGGATCATTTACACTTTCTATTTTCTGTGAGTGGAGTCATCAAGTCACACTCTGCAAGGTCCTCATCATGATTGTTCACAATCCCAGTAAGTTGATCTCATTAATGGACATCAAATTTGCTCCAAAAAGTTGCTTCAAACAGTTTTTGCTTCAGAATTTGCACTATTAGAAACCTCACTTGTGTTAAACACACAGTTTACACTGGAGTGGTCTGTGTGATTTATGTATATTTACAAGCCAGAAATGCAGTATGTAAAGGACTTTTTTCCCCAGACCTCATAGCTCCCCGTTTCCCACGGTGACACACTTTCTCCTAAAGCTCAGCGAGCTGGTTCATACAGGAACTGTTGCCAACAACGAGGTGCAGGCCAGCACTCTGAGAACAGCGTTTCCTTGGGCCCCTCCAGCCCAACCCGTTTCTCCATGAGGCTGCTAGTCTCTTTATCTGCAGCTTCCTTTCTCAGCAGAATCAGACTTGAACACACAACTCCTGGTGGTGTTTGCCGGTCAGGTTAGAAACCTGAAACTCCAGTGATGTGACATGAACTGACATTTCAGAGCACCAGGATGCTCAATCATTTACTATTTATAATCATCATTCCTTAATTTCCTATACTTACACAGATTCTTTTTTCAAAAGCATTCCCAATGTTCTCCCTTAAGCTCATCTCATAAAAATCCTCCTTTTAACTTTTAAGAGACAGCTCTTTTGAAAACAAGGTAAGCTGAGGCACAGCCAAGCCCCTCATGCCAGACATCCTGGGGATGCTTGGGTGACTGGGCCCTGCAGTGGGCCTCATGCTCTGGGGACCTGAGCCAGCACAGGTCCCCCTTGGCTGCACTGTGTGCCTAATGTCTCAACCCGAAATGGAGAAAGGTTTCATTTCCGTCAGATTCAGCGTGCAGCGCCCAACCATTTTGTTCCATTGAAATAATTGGGAGAAGTTTGTATTTTTTTTCCCACAGGCATCCTGCCTGCACTTTATCATGTGTATTATTTGGGATCTACTTCAAAAAGAAAAATGGCCTTTCATGGTGTATGCCTTATGTGGGCAGAAATTGGACCAGGCAGACACGTAACTCTGCATGGAGATGGAAAATGTTCACGGAGAACACCCACACTCAACTCAGAGAGGGTGAAGACACGGTAGATAATGTGGGGGAGTGGACGGTCCTCCTCCAGACAGACCCTGGCCACGGGGAGAAGGGGGCACAGGCCATGCAGGTGGGCTGCTGGCTCCTGCCCCCTAGCAGGTATGTGGCAACTCCTCCTGGGGACCATACTTCACACATCTCTAACCCTCTTTGGTGGTTGAAATGAGAAGGCCCTCAGCAGGTTCCTAAATGTTGGTACAAATACAGCCTTCTTTCAGGCTTAAACATGACCCTGAGCCTCTGTTTGGCAGGGCAGCTAGATGGAGAGGCCTCCTTCTCCTGATTCACTTCTGCTCCTGCCAGGAGGCTTGGTTTCACACTGCAAACAACTTCTTGAGACACTCGCTTTCCGCGGCACCCAACACCATGGCAGTGACCCCAAACTGGGGCCCCAAACCAGCCTGCAGCAGGGAAGGGGTGAAGGAATGCCGATCTCTTCAGCACTCTTCCCCCATCATGGCCTTCTCTCAGTCCCCCATTCTGCTTCTTCTCCCCAAGGGCACGGGATCTTTAATAAAGGAAAATGGGAGCTACAGAAACAATCTGCACTGAAGTGTTAGGAAGCTCATGCATTTTTTAAAAACAAGAGGATTCCTGCTTGAAGAGAAACAAGCCTACCCCTGAGGTGCACACACACGCACACACACATCCATGCAGCAGGCAAATGATGCCTCTCTGTCTCTGAGCACAGCCCTGGGCTCCCAGCAGGGCTTCGGACTGAACCCAGCAAGAGGATGAGGAGGCCTCCCCACAGCATCCTGTCGACTCTGCCCCATATGATCATTAATAAGGCCTGAGAGATATGAGAGAACTCACAACCTCAATCATGCTTTCTAAGAGAAAGTGGTATCAATAAAATACCCATCAACTTTTTCTTCAAAATTTCGGTCCTTAGTTTGATATCTTTTCTCACCCGTACCCCCATTATCTCCTCCCACGCCCCACACTTAGTTAACTTGGACATTTAAATATAATATTAAATGTCCAGAAGTAGGGCAAAGTGGGGGAGAATGAATTGAAACTATCAAGACTTATATTACAGTGAATTACTCAACATTCAATCTTTTCCTGAGAGAAAGAACAAATTATTCATCCATCATTGTCTTTTTCCACCAAATATAGACACTTAACAGTATTTGTTTAGTGGATAAAACTGAAAGTTATGCTAATAGTGGAAAAGCAGCTCTCAGCATATCAGAGAAATTTGTTTTTAAAGGGACATTGCCAAAAACTTTGAATCCAGCACTTGACCTCTATTTAATATTTCTCTGATCTGCTAGGGGATGGTTTCGGGGTTCTAAACACCTACTTGGAAAATGTTGGGCACAGTCAGAAGACACAGCACAGCTCTCTTTTCAGGAGATTTTACAACAGGCTGTCAACACCGTCTGATCATTAAATCTCCTTGAAATCAGTGGAGCTATATAGATATCATCAGGAAAGCCGATGTACAAACCAGCAAGAGAAGGGAGAAAACAGCCAGAAAAACTTGTTTGTTTTTCTCCATTTAATGTATAATCAAGGGAAAGTCAAATATGCCAAACCGAGGAGAAATATAAAACATATTTTTCCAAATTCATTTAAAAGTAAAAGAAAATGTTATTGCAATGCATTAGTTCTCTGTTTTAAAATATCCAAAGATAAACTCAAATTGGCAAAGTATCAGGGTCTGAGACCATTCCAGAAAAAACAGTTGACAGTGATGACAGTGATGTTTACTAGAAAACTAACCTACTTCCAGCAGACAGCAGACAATGTGACTGGTATTAAACAAAACACAGAACTGTGTTTGCCTTGACGTGAAGAGGGTGGAGCCCTGTCTGTTTCCCTATTATGTAAAACTCCTGCCTGACTCCGCCCAAGACATTTTCCCAGTGACACCTTTGCCTGCTTTTGGACTGGTTTCTTACCAAAACAAATACACCTAACAAATAATCTTTGATAGAAAGTACTCATAAAAGCAAACAATGAAAACTATGATGGGGAGTTTCTTAAGATGGAACCAGGGACTCTGTGGAATTACCACACACAAAAGCCAAATAGTTCTGCCTAGATGGCTGGGCCAGGTCCCAGAAGTCAGGACTTTTAGCAACTTGCTCTTTCTTGGCTTCTCCTCCTTGGAGTACTGAGTGGTCCTCTTCCTAATAAGTCATGGGTCATATATGTGTTGTCTACATTAGAAGAGAGGGAAGTATAAAAACAAACTATTATTATAAGCACACTCACAAATAAAAGGAGAATGTCTCCTAAGCCGATACAACACCTTATAAAAGTGTCATTTAACCTTATCTAATTTGAAGCCTGTTTCATCATTGGCATATCCCATAATGTAAACCTTTGTGTTAGAGGAAGAAGGAAAAGCAGGGGCGGGTGGGCGGCGGCCAGCCACTCCTGTTAGCCGCCTCCAAGACTTTCTGCTGCAGGGCAGTCAATGCAGACATGTCCTCCCAGGGACAGTGGGTGAGAAAATGATGGATGAGCCAGGGTACAGTGAAGGCAAAAATGGCTAAGAGAATCATTTCCTTTTCCCATCTGTTCAGGAAGGACGTCAGCGAGATAGACTAAACACAGGCCCTGGGTCAGGATTACGTGTGTGCGCCTGTGTGAACACAACAGCCCAGCCTTTAAAACAACCTTCCTCTGAATGCTGCAGGGACAGACAAAGGCAGACCAGACACCCACAAAGGCTGGTCTTGAAGAGAAGCAGGACAGTCCCAGACTGTTGCCACAGCTAAGATGGGATTGGGGCAGCCCTTAGGGAGTCTGGCCCATGGAGCCCATCACCTGCTGTGGCTACCAGCTGAGGGGACCCAATAGCCAGGGCTGGACATACCTGGGTCTTCCTGGGAAGATGTGGGAAATCCTGGTGCAGAGGGCCCCCTGGATACCACTGAGGGGTCCAGGACACAATGGTGCCCTGTCCCCTGAGAAAGAAGAGTCCCTTGGGCCAGAGACCCCCTTGACCTACACACAAAGGCTGGCTGAGGTCTTAGGTCTGCCTTTGGCTCTATACCCTAGGTGACCTTTTTCCTATCTCACTACGGGACTTTAGATCAATCTTCCAATCTCAGACCAAGTCCAAGATGAGCAAGGGAGGGACTCCTAGAAAGGGAAAAAAAGCCCTGCCCCTCTCCATGCCTCCCACTCCCCCAATAAGACACATGACTAAATGATTCCACTGCCTTAGACACCGCCGCCTTGGTGGGACTTCAGACTGAGGACCAGGGTGATGTGCTGAGGGAAGGCTGGACTAGAAGTGAGACCTCAGACGAGGTCTCTTCAGTGAGCCTCAGTTTCCCTCTCTGTGTGAAAAGCATGAGCTCCATGACTGCAGAACAGTCCCCTCACAGGGTCCTGAAGGTGACCCGACCCTGACACCCAACTTCTGCTTACCAGTCCCTCCCCAAGCCTGCTTCCTCCTGAATCTTGTGAGGGGAAGACAGTGGAAATGTTCATGCTTTCTTGCAGCTCCCTAGGCTTTCTTAGCCTGCAAGGTCCTGTCTGTCTAGATCATCTGCAAGCAGAGGCAGGGGTGGAAGATAGGGATAGGTCCAGGCATGGGGGGTAGGAGGCAGGATAGAGCATCTCTTTTTCCATTGGCCATATTTCCTGAAGAATCTTCCTTGGGACAACTCAATAGATGGAAAGCCCAGAAGAGTTATCAGATGGCAGTCAAGATGAGAGCAAATGAGTTAGCCAAAAGGACCTCTATTAGTTTATTTAGAAATGATTGTGCCCACATGTATAGCATTTTCCTATACATGTACTTATATCATAATCACTACTGTGAGCATCTCTAGAATATGTGTGCTATTGTACCAGCCCCGTGCAAGTATATTTAAACACATACAATAGATTCGAGCATTGACGTAGGTGGCTATTAGTGTTTACCTTCACAAAGATGTCTAGCAAAGGGTATGCTGTTATATATCCAGCTGTTAGAATAATGTTGAACATATACAGCTTCCATACATTTCTTGATTAAATGGATTCGTTAATGTACCACTGATCTGAAATGCATATTATAACATCTGAAACAGAGATGAGACCACTAATGTTGCTTAATAGTTTAATTTTTCCTTCTCTTAATGGTACATAAATGATCCACAATGACACAGCAAAGTAAAATCATGAGGGCTGTGTAATCTTGGGCAAGTTACTTATTCTCTTAAAACTAGTTTCCTCCTACATAAGATGCAGATAATAATATCCACATCAGGGGTCTTGTGAGGATTAAATAAAATGATTACTTAAAGCACTTGGCAGAATGACGACCTAAATGCTCCATGCATCTTATTATTATTGTGGAATGGTCTGCAGTTAAGACCAGAGAAATGTATCAAACAGTCACCCTTGGTGAGTATTCACACTCTACCCCAAACCAAGTGTCTGCAGGAGGAGCCAGGCTTTGGGGAGAACAAAGAGCTGTGCCATTTGGTGAGTGGAGAGATTTTCTCATTCCAGCTGAAGTCTTTGTGGCCCCAAGCAAAAGAGGACCTCGGTAAAAGTCAATTCTGGGTTCGTTTGTCTGTTGTTCTTAATTTATAGTTTAATACCACAGAGCAAGTGCCTTCTTTCCCTTTATACATTTATTTCTCTTTAATATTCTGTGGAAATTTGCCTATTTGCCATAGTTTATCTTTTCTTATATCTTAGCTTCCAAACTAAATAGCACTAATCCAAATGCATACCTCTCTGCCGGCCAACGTCTAGCCTTGTGTCTGTGTCTACAGTGTATGTAAACATTGGCAAGTCTCTCCGTGGGTTAAGCCACAGTGTGCACTGTTGGTGTTGTCCTATGGTGTCACTGGCATGTGTAAATGAGTGTGGGGGAGTGAGACTGCACTAGCAGCCACCATCACTGCCACTCAGCAGTCCTTTTCTCTAAACTGGTTCTTTGGGGGTTCAGTTTTTCATAATTAAGACTAAGGGGTGGTTAAAAAACAGAAGTACATTTTCCTGGAAACCAGCAGTCTTCATTTGCAACTTTTATTGGCAAACCTGGCTGCCAGTAAATACATTCCCTGGCATCTCCCACAATGTAATTCACTTGATGAAGTGGCCTTGCTTTTTCTGTAATATGCACATCAATTAAAAGGGGTCGTCTGGAAGGAATGTAGTCAGTGGCTAGCTTTCAGTACCGGTCACCTCCGGCTTCAGGCACGAAAATGTCCCTGGTCTGTACCTGGAGCCGGAGATGGTCTCTCCATTGGATTTCACAACCAGACTATTCTGGCTTGGACCCTGGGTAGGTTACAGGGTGTGAAAACAGGAGCCAGTCCCTGCGTGGTTCCACTCCAGGGGCCTGGCCTTCTTCAGGGACCTCTTCCTCAGGAGCCGTTTTCCCAGGGAAGGCTCTAGAAGGTGCAGGCTTGTGGCGGACAGAGGGCTTCCTTGGCTGCGGAGGGGCACCAGGATGAAGCTGTGGACGGCAGGGGGCGCTCGGAGCCAGAGCAGGGCACGTGTCAGCACTCTGAGCGAGGGCTCAAGACCCCAGAGGCCTGAGACTGGCCGAGCACTTACGCCCCAGCCCCGTGCTGCAGAACGGCGTCGGGACTTCCTACAAACCTTCCCTTCTCTACTGTGAGCTGTAGGGAAGACACGGGAAGCCTGATGAGGTCGGAAGAGGCCGAGACCACCAGGTTACCGCTGCCAGCCGCAGGCGCACGGAGGACCAGCTGCCACCCGGGGATACCTGTTGCGCAGAGTCAGCTTGCTGGCCTAGTCCCTGCCCTGAGTGGTGCAAACAGCTGGCTCCTGGGAAGCGCCCCGCGGCTGCTCCACACAAGGTCCAAGTTGCGCAGGTGCCCGCGCCTTACGCACTACAGGGCCAGCCTTGCGCCCGCGTCGGGTGACACCCGGGGATGTGGTGAGGGACTTCAGAAGAGCACAAGTCTCCCGGGCACGCAAAGGGAGGGGTCGTCGAGGCTCGGGCTCTTCAAAGGTCCCTCTGGGGCAAGATAAAGGGCCGGCGGCAGCTCCAGCGTGCCGGGCAGCGGTGAGGCGGGGCCGAAACCCAGGGAAGTGCCCGCCGCGGGCAGAACACTAGCCCAGCAATCAGCAAAGTACAGCTGGCTTCACCCCGCCTGCAGTTCCAAGCTGCCCGTGGATCTGTCTGCTAGTCAAATCCTTGTTTCTAACGTGCGTTAGCCACAGCACGTCTGTGCGGGAGCGTGCGCTTTCCACTCCAGCCCAGGAAAGGCACGTGGGCCCCTCTGTCCCCTGACAGTCCACGCCCGCCCTCACCCGCAGTTTCTGTGCGGCGCTAGCGGACTCTGCCGCTTGAGGACCCCCGGGGACCGCGCGACGCGCGCCCCAACTGAGTCCAAGTCGCGCTGCTGGGAGGCGGCGGGGCCTCTATCTTTCCAGGCCCTGGCTTGTGGTTGCGGCCCCGAGTCAGCTGGAGACCTGGGTGGAAATAAACCTAAGTGCGTGTGAGCACACACGCACACAACTAGTCCTCCCCTTTACAAACTGTACGCTTGTCCTGGATTGATGAAAAGTGACAGTTCGGATAGCCGTGCACTTCTGCTGGACAAAGAAAGCTCCGAGTCTTTCGTAGCCAGGCACCAAAGTTAAAGATTAACTTCCCGCAAGCCCCGTGGCCCTTCCTTGCTACTCAGCTTGGCTCTGAGCCCCAGAAACGCTCAGGGAAACTGGGGCTTTCCTGCAGTGGGGCGACAGGTGGGCCGACCCGAGGGGATAACCATGAGCAGATGTTGGCACATTCTCTCCCGTGTAAGTGATCAGTGAGACGGCCCGCGTTAGGGACTTCGGAGATGACATTAATTTATCCCATCTTATAAACTTCCCGGGAAGGGTTGCCCCTACGAGGACAACTATCCAATTAGTGAAATCTTGTAGACAGGCAATGTGGATCATTTTGTCTTTAAAACATAATCGAAAAACAAACCCTCTTATTTATTGTAGGATTTGTTTTTCTACAAAGGAGGGGGCTCGATTAGAAGGAGTGCCTCTACAGAACTTCTACTCAGAAAGCCCCAACTAAGGAGAAGGAAATCGATCTACGCAGTTGGGGTCACCCACAGCTTTGCTCTCCGCCTCCTCCCTTAGCTCAAAAGTCACACCTGTGACAAACATTACATGCCGGATGGACTGACAGTTTGATAACGAATAACGGTTTGGGGCACCAGGATATTCTCCCCTACCTCTGGGCTTCTGGTCTACGCAAACGAAGCCATATGGAGAACTATGCCACTTCTTTGAATAGCTCAAATACAACCCACAAACGGAGTGGCCCCAGTTGTTTGCGATTTCATTCCAGAAGGAGTTTTAAAGTCGCATTGTCGGGGTAACTGCCTTAATCTTCAACCTCTACTCCGGCTGGGAAAGGGTGGAATGGTAGACGGTTGTGGAACTGCAGTCTCCCCTTCTGGGTCTGCAGAACCCCCAGGATTCGCTGCACCGTCCGGAATAGGAGAAGCCCCTTCCCTCATCTTCTGTGCCTGAGGTTCCTGTTACAGCAGATCCTGGGTCAACACCCCCCCCCCCCCAAGCAAGCTCGCTCGCGGGCGGGCGTCGTAGCCCCGCCACCGGCGGGCCTCCAGAGCACACCTCGGAGCCAGGGGCTCTGCCCGCGCCGGAACCGCGGGAGGAGGAGGGGGCTAGGCACGCCGTGGGGGCGATTAAGCTGGCCAGTGCTCAGGGGGACGCTGGAGAGTTCCCTAGGGGTCTCCGACAGGGAGAGCAGTGCCTGCACCCTGGACTAGGCTACCGCCCCGGGCACTTATTTCCTGGACTCGCCTCCTCCATCCCCCCACCCAATGCCCGACCCTTCTGGACTTGAAAAGGAACTCCTGCCTCCTGGTGATCTGCGTTAAGGCACCGTCTCCGCCCCCGCCCTTCGACACTCATTCCTTAGATTGTCACTGCGTTCCCGAAACCCGGCATTTCTGGGAGTGCTCGCTACGTCTCTCCTCCCGGTGTTTTTTCCACTACAGGGTCCCGGGATGGCCTTGTCTTAAATATCGTTGTGAAGTCACGCCCTCTCCTCAGAGCTAAGAACCCTGTGGTGGGCCCCGGGGGCTGTAACCCGGCCTGGTGGGTCAAAGGAGGGGACGGGGTCGGGGGATGGGCCGAGCGACAGTTCCACCAAACATCCATTACCGCTGTCGCCTGCGGGGCATTTCTGCCAATTGAGTCAAGGGTTGCGGGGGTTGAGGGAACGGGTGACTGAACTACCCCATGAAGTAGGAAAAAAAGGCATCAAAAACTTTAATCTGGAAACAAAAACTTTAGCCCATTCCTCCAAAGACTTCATATCTGCGACTGAATGTTCACATAACGCCGCCAGCAACAATAATAATTACCTGAAACACAATCAAGCCGTTTACTAGAGGTTTGCTTCCGAGTAAGCTTATAAACACAAATGCAGGTATCTTTTTCTGGCGAATATCCAGAGCTACA
This sequence comes from Tonatia bakeri, assembly GCA_004024845.1. Classification (NCBI taxonomy): domain Eukaryota; kingdom Metazoa; phylum Chordata; class Mammalia; order Chiroptera; family Phyllostomidae; genus Tonatia; species Tonatia bakeri. The sequence continues at coordinate 28,239 of PVIA01001009.1, forward strand.
CCAGTGGAAAGTTGATCTTTATAAAACTGCACCCCTCCATTCCCCCCCCCCCCGTAATCCAGATACAAATTTCACAACGGCAACTTTTATTTCCAAAGCGGGGAGCCCAGACCCTCACTGTTATTCGATTTTCAATTTGCATAACAGACTGTTTACACCTCGCGGCTGACACAGGGAGGGAATGAAGGGAGAGACGGCGGAGCAAGACTGTCTATTGCAAAACCCGGCCCGCTGGCATTTCCCACATTCGGAAAACAAACGAGTCGCTGTCTCTGTCTCTGCCCCGCGCACTGCAAGCACTACAAACGTATTTTAAAGACCGAATTCACCAAATACTGAGTTGTTTAGGGAGAACACTTATTTAACTGGCTCCCAGGCTGCAGCTAGAGCGTCCCATTAAGCCTCAGCCAAAGGAGCTCATTAAGTTAGGGTATAGGACTGGAGGTTGGACACGAATTCATTTTACAAGTGTTGGGATTTCTATCTCCTCCTTCTCCTGCAAGTGTTTAGGAACCGCCAAGTGCTGAGCCTCCTGCTGATGAATGTCTCTTGCAACCAGTCAGCGACTCGGCCTTGCGAACACTCTGGCAAAGGAGTTTCGGTGGCCCAAAGCGCAAAGCAGGCCAGAAGGCAGAGGCCTCAGGAATCGGAACTTCCGGGCAACCACCTAGGCTACTTCTAGAAGTAGTCGGTCCTCTTCTTCTCTCCAAGAAACGTCCCTTATGAAAAACAATATGTATTTTTTAATGTTCAAGTGTCACGGAGTTGTGCCTGCTACCTAAGTCAGCGCCCTTGACAAGTGAAGCTGCAATTGGAATTTTTGTGCAGGGGAAGCCGAGATTGCAACCGGAAAGCCAAAAGGGGCTCCCAACACGTCTTTTAAGTTAAAGATTGTCAGAAATTGGGCGGGGAGGGGGGTGTTAAATGCGTCATGCTACTCTTCTTCACAGTTTCCTAAGCTCGTTGGTTTCCCCAGCTTCTAGTAAAGTTTCTAGTGTTCAGTCTCCAGGAGGGTCTTTTCTGGAGTTGCCCAAACGCAGAATCGCGCTGCAAAACAAAGGGAGGCCCATGTATTTTCTTCTCCTTCGTTTCATCCCCTCTCATTCCTCTTCTTCCCATTCCACCCCAGTCACCCAGAAACCTCACTCTCAAGCGTGTGCACAAGGACATGCCATCTGTACTTATCCCCCTGCAGGTGCGATTCTGAGCATTCCTCCCAAACACCTGTTATCTCTGCTTGCTCGCAGCCCTGCCCGTCTGCTTTTAGAGATTGGACTGGGACGCATTATGCCCTAGAAGTATTTATTTGCTTTTTGTCCTTACACCTGCTAATTTCTGAGCCTGCAGCCTGACGACCCCTCCTCTGAGTCCGACCTGGCAAGAAAGGATGGTGGGCTGTGAACCTAAAGGACCCCGCAAGCTCCCTGAAGGGCAACTCGAGGAAGCCTCCTGGTTTCAGCAGCCTGAGCCGAAGGCACCCTCAGTCCGCCAAGGGACCTAGGGGGCCGAGGAGCAGGGCGTCCCTCAGTGGGGCGGACACAGCCTACCTGGGCGAACCACTGCCGGCAGCTCCCGGCAAAGCCCCTTTTCCTCCTCTCTTATTTCTACTGGGAGGGGTCGCGGGACGGTGAGGTGGGGTCGACAACTTCTTGTCCACCAGTAACAGGGCACGGCAGTAACCGAGCTCTTAAAACTCTCTGACCGAGTTCAGGACAGGTAAACCTCCAAGTGGGGAGAAACTGGAGACCTCTGTGAACCCAGTGAGTTCACTGGTCGATCGGGAGGAGAGGGAAGAAGTGGGTAGAAAGGAAAGGTGAAGGGGGAGGAAGGAAAGGCAGGGGAATCCCGGAGCTGGAGCCAGCCACAGCAGTCAAGGAATGAGGAGAGAGCCAGCGCGAGTCAGGGCTCGAGGAGTCGGTGGCGCCTGGGAGCGGCAGAGGAAGAAGGGTCTGTGTGGGGTCCCGGAGGACCCGGAAAATCTGCGAGGACAATGGGCGTCCCTGCGCAGGGTCCGGGGTGGGAGACAGTGCCTGGCGTCGGTGGTGCGTGGTGCAGGCGGGGCGGACACGCCGGCTGCCCGCACAGGCCACGGCCTGGGCGCGAGCCCCGGACCCCGCCGGCCGGCGCGCGTGTGGTCAGCCCCGCGGTCCTGCCGGGGTCCCGCGCCGCCCGGCGGGTTCGGCCTCCGGCTCGCTCAGAGGCGGTTCTCGCCTCCCATTGGCTGCTGCCTCTGCGGCGGGGCGGGGCTCCGCGGCCCGGAAAAAAATGTAACTGCGTAAAAAAGTGCTCGCCTGGGTGTCGGATGCTCAAAAGTTCAGAAGTTTTCCAATGCTTCCTTAGGCGGCCCGCGCGCGGGACTGAAAAAAAGGTGACGCGGGCCGGGAAGGCGGCGGCGCGCGGCCCCCCGCCCTGGCGGTTTGGCCGCCCGTCGCCCGCGGCCCGAGGCAGTCTCCTGGAAGGCGCAGGCAGTGTGGCGAGAAGAGCGCCTTCTTGTTCTCTAGTTTTGGCTTTTTTTTTTTTTTTTTTTTTTTTGCCATTCTCTTCTGGAAGCGGCCCTGCGAATTTCCTCAAGGCCGTTTGTTGCGTCCCGGCCCGGCCCTCGCCCGTAGCACCGACGCCCTCCGCGGCCAGCGCGGGCCCTGCAGCGGCCAGAGGCGCCCGGAGCCCGAGCCGGCGCTAGGAGAGGCCGCGCGCGGCTGGCGGCTCCGGGAGGCGGCGGCCGGACGGCAGCCCCGCGAGGCCCGGACCCGGACTCGGACTCGGACTCGGCGGCCGGCGCCGCGCGGCCGCCCGGAGCGAGGGTGGGGGGCGGCGGGCGGCGCGGGGCGGCGGCGGCGGCGAGCGGGGCCATGCAGGCGCGCTACTCCGTGTCCAGCCCCAACTCCCTGGGAGTGGTGCCCTACCTCGGCGGCGAGCAGAGCTACTACCGCGCGGCGGCGGCGGCGGCGGGGGGCGGCTACGCCGCCATGCCGGCCCCCATGAGCGTGTACTCGCACCCCGCGCACGCCGAGCAGTACCCCGGCGGCATGGCGCGCGCCTACGGGCCCTACACGCCGCAGCCGCAGCCCAAGGACATGGTGAAGCCGCCCTACAGCTACATCGCCCTCATTACCATGGCCATCCAGAACGCCCCGGACAAGAAGATCACCCTCAACGGCATCTACCAGTTCATCATGGACCGCTTCCCCTTCTACCGGGACAATAAGCAGGGCTGGCAGAACAGCATCCGCCACAACCTCTCGCTCAACGAGTGCTTCGTCAAGGTGCCCCGCGATGACAAGAAGCCGGGCAAGGGCAGCTACTGGACGCTGGACCCGGACTCGTACAACATGTTCGAGAACGGCAGCTTCCTGCGGCGGCGGCGGCGCTTCAAGAAGAAGGACGCCGTGAAGGACAAGGAGGAGAAGGACCGGCTGCACCTGAAGGAGCCGCCGCCGCCCGGCCGCCAGCCCCCGCCCGCGCCGCCCGAGCGGACCGACGGCGCCGGGCCCGCGCCGCAGCCGCCGCCCGTGCGCATCCAGGACATCAAGACCGAGAACGGTACGTGCCCCTCGCCGCCCCAGCCCCTGTCCCCGGCCGCCGCCCTGGGCAGCGGCAGCGCCAGCGCCGCCGCGGTGCCCAAAACCGAAAGCCCCGACAGCAGCAGCAGCAGCCTGTCGAGCGGGAGCAGCCCCCCGGGCAGCCTGCCGTCCGCGCGGCCGCTGAGCCTGGACGGCGCCGAGGCCGCCCCGCCGCCGCCGCCCGCGCCGCCCGCGCCGCAGCCGCACCACGGCCAGGGCTTCAGCGTGGACGACATCATGACGTCGCTGCGGGGGTCGCCGCAGGGCGCCGCGGCGGAGCTCGGCGCGGGCCTCCTGGCCTCGGCGGCCGGGTCCTCGCGCGCCGGCCTCGCTCCCCCGCTGGCGCTCGGCGCCTACTCTCCGGGTCAGAGCTCCCTCTACAGCTCCCCCTGCAGCCAGAGCCCCAGCGCCGGCAGCTCCGGGGGCGGCGGCGGCGGCGGCGGGGGCGGCGGCGGGGGCGGCAGCACGGGGAGCGCCGGGACCTACCACTGCAACCTGCAGGCCATGAGCTTGTACGCGGCCGGGGAGCGCGGCGGCCACTTGCAGGGGGCGCCCGGGGGTGCCGGCGGCTCGGCCGTGGACGACCCCCTCCCCGACTACTCCCCGGTCACCAGCAGCAGTTCCTCCTCCCTGAGTCACGCCAGCGGCCCGGAGGCCGGCCACCACCCTGCCGCCCACCAAGGGCGCCTCACCTCGTGGTACCTGAACCAAGCGAGCGGGGACCTGGGCCACCTGGCCAGTGCGGCGGCGGCGGCGGCGGCGGCGGGCTACCCCAGCCAGCAGCAGAACTTCCACGCGGTGCGGGAGATGTTCGAGGCGCAGAGGGTCGGCCTGAACAACTCTCCGGTGAACGGGAACAGCAGCTGTCAGATGGCCTTCCCTTCCAGCCAGTCTCTCTACCGCACGTCCGGGGCTTTCGTCTATGACTGTAGCAAGTTTTGACACCCCTCCACCTCAAAGCCGAACTGAATCGAACCCTAGAGCGGGAACAGCCCAAAGAACCATGAATGCAAAATCGAAACCAAACAAAAATCCAGTTTTTAAAATCTTGAAAAACATTCATTAAACCAGCGAACAGCGAACAGAATCCCTCCAAAAGTTCAACTCACCAGCACACACACACAAAAAAACACTATTTTTTTAAAGATTAATTCAGAGCCACCTCCGCTTTGCCTTATCTAAATAAACAAAACCGTAAACCATTTTACAAAGACAGCAAAATCATGGTTTATTAAAGGACAGTGTTACCGCAGATAACACGTAAGTTTCTTCTTGCTTTTCAGAGAGCACGCTTTCCTTTTCCTGCTCTCCCGTCCCTTACTCTTCTCCTCCCTTCACCTCTCACCTGTAAAATACTATTTTATCCTATGTTGAAAGGAGGGGGAAGTCCCCGTGTGTGGAAATCGCTTTCTTTTTATTCATGGACTTGTTTTAAAATGTAAATTTCAACATAGTAATTTATTTTTAATTTGTAGTTGGATGTCGAGGACCAAACGCCAGAAAGTGTTTCCAAAATCTGACGTTAAATTACCTGAAACTTACATTGTGCCTTTTTTCATTATAAAAAGGGAAACTGTATTAATCTTATTCTATCATCTTTTTTCTTTTTGTTGAACATATTCATTGTTTGTTTATTAATAAATTACCATTCAGTTTGAATGATGCCTTTATGCCTGGATACTTTAATGCAGTCTTAATTATTACAAGAAAAAAGTTTCAGAGATTAAAACACAACAAATTACTTATTCGCCTTCTGAATCTCTGAAAAATGGAGAAACCTTTTATTTCCTGTCAAATTTCACGTAAAAGTCTTTTTTGGTCTAGTTTTTTCCCTGCAGCATCTCCTGCGAAGTGTACTATATAGTCAGCTTGCTTTGTGACTAGGAAAAGCTTATTTTCCTAAGCAGATCTGCGTTGTCATAGACATAAATACATTTTCTCAGTAACGACAGAACACGATTTGGAAATTGTTAGCCCATGAATCTTGACCACAGTGATACCTGCGTACAGAGAGAGGTGGGTGTGCCTCCAGATGCACACAGAGAAATATTTGGCCTGTGTAGCACATAAAAAATTGGGATGTGTATTATACATCCTTGTGAAACAATTGCTGGATAGATTGTTTTCCTATTTTTTCACTGCTTTGTGAAAAAGGAAATATAAACCATGCAAATGTATATAATTCATCCACATTTACAATCCATTCTGTGTTATGTAGAAGGATTGGATTTTTTTAAAATGTACTGTGGGTTGGAAAGGGGAGTTTAATCTTTGGTGAACTTAGAAGATACATGTGTAGAACAATTATTTTTGGAAAAGATTTAAAGGTATAAGAAGGAAGGAGAGAAGTGAACATTTTAGTCTAGGGTGGTTTCTTTCCAATCCAATTTTTCTTGCTAATTTACAGTTAAACCTAGGGGGCAATCGGATTGGCCCTCCCCCTTTGTAAATAACCCAGGAAATGTAATAAATTCATTATCTTAGAGTGATCAGCCCTGTCAATCAGACTTTGGGGAGATGGCAATTTGATTACAGACATCCAGGGCCTTTTAGTTTGTTTTCAAGATAATACAGTTTCCTGCTATCTGCCGCTCCTATCTAGAGGCAACACTTAGCAGTAATTGCTGTTGCTTGTTGTCAAAATTTGATCATTGTTAAAGGATTGCTGCAAATAAATACACTCTAATTTCAGTCAAAAACTGCTTTACGTGGCCTCTGATTTACTCGGGTCTTCTTTGCTCAGAGTCGTAACCCAATAGCCAGGGAGGAATGCTGCGGCCCACGGCACGGGTGTCTCCTCGGGTCAAGGCGGCTGAGACAGGCCTCCCTGCCGCTCAGGGAACTTACAGCAGCCCTAGGGCCTGGGGCTGCCGCGAGCTTCCTTGGGTCCCCCTGGCACCCCTCTTTGGGTGGGAGGTGAAGGGAGAGAATCCATTGACAAAGATCGCAAAGTTTGTTCGTTTGGTCCATCCATGCGAGCCGAGCGTGGAGCCGGGGTTTCAGGACAAAGGGTCCGGTGGCCTGAGCTGCGTGTTCTAGGCCTGGCAGGAAAGTGGCAGCAGGTGACCACATGGGCCAGTCCTTTCGGACCGGGTGGCCAGTCCTCAGACCGACCCGGCCGCTCGGGCAGCCCGAGACGGTTCTCTTTCTGACACGCCGGGTTCAACTTTTCAGGACGCGAGGTGGCGAGTGCAGATTTGCGCCCACCGCGGGCTTTCCGGGGGGCGTTTCTCGCGGCCCGACGCCGGACTCCCGACGCGGCCCGGACTGTAGGCTTTTCAGCTAATTAGCTGTAATTACCCGCCGAGGCCCGCCAGGCTTGTTTGTGTCCGCAACTACTTCCTACCCCCACGGCGCCCCCGCCCCGCCCCTTCCCTGTCTCCTCGTTGCCTCCCCCCGAAACCGGTTGTTTGGGGAGAAAAATGGAGGCCGGGACCTCAGCCTCGGAGCGTCGGTGCCGGGAAACCGCGTTGGTGGGGACTCGGGAGAGGGCAGAGGTGTGGGGGCGGCAGAGGGCTCTGCTCCTTACCCTCGCGCCGCGGGGACAGCGCGCTTCCCGTGCACACACTTCCTCGCCGTTGTTTTGAAGACACGCGTGTGTTTAGGAGCTCAGCCTGGGTGGAAAGGTCACAGGTACTCCATCGCTCCCCGGTGACAGGCCTCCCCGCGCCAGCCTGCAGCCTGGACAACCACAGGTTTGCAGGAGCACCTCTCAGCCCGCGCCCCTCGGCCTGCTGCACGGACCTGCTCGGTCCAGCGCGGGGCCTCCAGGCGGCCTCCCCGGCAGGGATGCGTCCTCGCAGTGTGTGAGTTCGGTAGACGGAGGCCACAAGTCACTTGGCCACTTGGCCCGAGCAGGATTTACTCAGCCTAAAGGACAGGACACGAGAGGCGTGCGGGCAGGCAGCGGGTTCGGAGTGTTAAGGGTCCATGTGCCCGTGACCCTCTGTATCTCCTCCGACTTCAGATTTGTGGCCCCAGGGCATCGCGGCTGCAGCCAGGCCGGAGCCTAGGTCCAGCCTGGCCCTTGAGAACTGGACCGCAGGTCCCTGAGCGGTGGGCTGCGGGGCGGGGGGCGGGGCGGTCTGGCCCCGGGGACAGAGAGGCGGTTGCGCGGGGAGGGGTCTGCCCTGGCGCCCTGAAGGCACGCAGGCAGCCTGAGCTGGAATGGACGCTACGAGTGTGTTCTCCCGGGTCCCGCCAGGATGGGGAGTGGGTTTTGGGCGCCCCTTGTTCCTGGGTCTGGAGTCTTTGTGGCTGGACCAAGAACCGGGTGTGAATGTGGCGATCTGGTTTCAGTGGTCAGAGAGGAGACCCTGGCCCATAGCTCCTGACAAGGTTCAAATGTTTGCAGGGTGAAGGCTTCTTAGCAGTTAGTTTTACCCTCTTGGATTCCAGCGTTTGAAAATTAGGCATGGAAGACACGTGTGTCCATGAAGGTGGTTCTGTTCCACGTATATAGCAAAGATAGTTATTTCTACATGGGTTGCCTATGTTTGAATGGAAGGTCAGAAATTCTACAAATTATTCTGATTTTTAAAACCACATGTGTCATGGTTTTTGGTATCAGTATATTTGCATTTGGATTCTCATCCAATTTAAGAAAAACTAATCCTTGCCAACCATATTTAACCTGGGAGAACTACTTATTTCTTAGTGGTTTTCATGTTTGACCTGTACTTTTTGAGTGATAAGGATCTTTTTTTCTTTCTGTAAGATATTCTAAGAAAACTTCTTCATATTTTAACTAACACAGTACATTTTGAAATTAGCCTCTGTAGGAGGCTTCAGGATAGCATTTTGTCCTTTATGCAGCAGAGGTCACATTTATTTTCTTAGCAGTTTCTACCATGAGCAAGTAAATGCCAGCGTAGTGCATGCCCTCTGAAAACTGGTATTCGGCATATTGCATGTCTAGTGGGGATGCATAATGTTTCCAAAGTCTTTAGTTACCAGGTCTTTTTTCACCAGACTGCATGCAAACAGCATGCATTTTACAACTTATCATTTCACAGAGTTTGTCATTAATAATCGATGTTTGCAGAGGAATAAAGATCGATTGTGCTGGTGGCCCATAAGTTCTTGGCTGTTTCCTGTGGGGTCAGAAACGGGGGTCGGGAAACAAGAGTGCCTTATAGCCCTACTGGGCTCCCCTGAACTTTGATAGGTGAAGAAGGGATAGAAGATCTTTTCTCTGGCACCCAGTTCCCTAGAGAGGAGTGTCAGTTTTTAAGGTGGAAGGCCATTTATTTTGTCCTTAATGGTACAAACTCCATAGAGGTCCTGAACTCACTGCTGGCCCAGGTTGCCTGGACAGACTGCCTGAGAAGGCCAAGAGATATCCATAGAGGATCCAGGCTTTGTATACTAGTGGTCTCCCTAGCTGTTAGTGGCACCTGAAGCAAGCCTGGCTGGAAAGACAATTGCTTTCTACCTCCACACCATATCTTGGAGTTCCTTGGGGAGGGGTCCAATTTGCTTCTGAGTCCAGTTCCCATCACTGGATCCTGCCTGGTGTAACAGGGTGTTCTCTTCAGACTCCTCTAGGCTCATTTCAGAGTCAGTTTGTGAAGCCATTAGCCCTTCCCACCCAGTCATAAACAAATGTCACGTTAGGGGCAAGATTGATGATGGCCATGTAATAAAGCTGGCCAGGCAGAATACATTCTTGCTGGGCAGTCATTCTTCAGCCAGCAGAGAGCTTTAGGGGGAGGCAGAGAGAAAAGGAATCAGAGACTTTATCAGAGTGCTCACCCCACCAAGTCGTGGGAAGCAGGGGCTAGAGAGCAGGCTAGCCCTAGGCTCAGGAGAGCTCCCAATGAGCAAAGCCTAATCTATTCAGACAGTGGCCACAGGCAAGGAAAAACCCACTGAGATTTGCCATGGAACCCTAAATGCCAGCTTCAGAAACCCCACTTTTCTGAAAGCTCCTGTTTCAATTTATAATGAGGCCAAGAATTTCCTTGCAAAGAGCTTTTATTAATGGCCTTTCTTTAGTATTTGGGCTCTATATTCACAGGCCAAACTTTCATGGCCTGATACCTTACTTCATCTCCCCTTTTTGAGTGAGAATCCAATATAATCATTAAATTCTGTGTCTCTTTGTGTCTCTATCCCTCTGTCCCCCTCTTTATCTCTGTCACTTTTGCTCACAACTTTTTTCTCCCAACCCCAATGCAGAAGGCCTTGAGGACCTGAAGTTTCTCCTGGTTGTCCCCACTCCAGGTGAGCCCTCTCCCTGGTGGCCCACAGTCCCAGATGCTGAGCCCTTTGGGTGATGGGCCTAGATGCAGGGGACCAGAGCTTACTCCCAGTCCTCAGGAAGACCTGGTGCATAAGGGAGAAGGACTGGCAGGTTCCAGGTCTGAGTCATGTTGGGAAAGAAGCAATACTGAAATAAATTCCAGCTCCAAAATCCATCCAGGAGAATGAAAGCCCCTTCTCCACGATGTTCTAAACGTGATTAGTAGTGGAAAATTGAGCAAAATGTACCATGTCCACTGCATTGGAAATCAAAATATGGCCTAGAGAGCATAAGGCCTGACTTAGGACCTTTGTTGTGCCCCTTTCCCATCTAAACCCTGGCTCAAAAGAAACCCTCTGTTTTATATTATTTTTTTTTGTTTACTTGATTTTTTCCTTCACTGATTTCTAATTTGCAGCATATTGAGCATATTATGAGAGATGCAGTGGGATCTGGAATTTCCTTGCCTATAGGCTGGGGTCTTCCAAACAGGAGAGAAGGGCGGAGCTTCCACCGGAAGCAGCCCAAGAGGAGAGGAGGTTCTGCATGGTCCTGCAGGGCCTGGCATTGCTTCCAGCTCATAATAATATACTCCCACCTGGGGTCAGGAGGGTGACCCCAGAAATCTCAGTCAGGGTTGCTTCTCCAGGCCTCTTGCTCTTCCAGATGGCACCTCACACTGTTCTCCCAGAGCATCTTTTGTCTCGGGTTCATTTTTTGGTTTCTCCAAGCCCACCAGCTAGCACTGCTGGTCTTTTGGACTAAACTGCCCATCCTCTTCTCCTGGCTGTCTTTTCAGGTTGCTGCTAGGGAGACTCTGTAGGCTGCTCATTGCCCAGTAAGTCAACACAATTTGGTGCTACTTGGGTGGGCATGGGAGTGTAATTTTTGAGGCTAGGGGGAGTGAGCAGTGGGTGGGAAGCCAGGGCCAGGCTGTGGGGTGTCCCCATTCACTTGAGTGGTGGGAGTCCAATAGGAACTAGGGACAGGGAGGGGCTCTTCAGATACTCAGGACTGGAGGTTGGGGACTGAAGGAGTTTAATTTATGGCTTTGAGGACAATATAGATTGAGGGAGAGGCCTTACCTCTGCCATTACCCCAGGGAAAAAGGAGGAAAACCAACACATTTGGCACCATTGACTCTTAAGGCCTCCGCATTTCCTTAAGTATAAAAGCAGGTCATTGGTGCTGAAGTCTCATCGGGGTCTTGTTAATGGTATAGATGTGAAACCAGACAGGGTGGGGAGCACGTGTTTAGGCAGTGATCAGATTCCTAAAAATCTGCCAGTAGAGGAAAAACGAAAACTCTCTTCTCCTAGTGGAGCAAAATTGGCATCCCCAATGATGTACAGGGCAGACGCCTGTCCCTGGAGCCTGTCGTACGGGGCTCTAGTCAGGTCACCCACATGGTCCTCAGTGCCTCAGTAGCCTTTCCAGAGCCTGCTCTGGGGGCCAGAGCTTTCTTGCGGTTCCAAAGAGGATTTTTATTATTGTGCACAGATGATACCCGCGGACAATCGCCAGGCCTCCAAGCTGGCTTTCTGAGTTGCAATGAGAGGAGGAGTGTGGGCTAGCCTGTGTGTGAAGGTGCCTTCTGAGCTTCAGTCCTCAGTGGCCTGAGGAGAGATGGGGAATTTGGCCCCACTGTTATTTCCACAGCCAAAGGTTATCTATCTAGGTGCTAGAAATTCCCGGAGAGAAGTTGACGGGGTGATGCCCCAGGTCACCAGTCTCTGTTCCCTGGGGGACTTCCTGTAGGCCCGCTCCCACTTTCGCTCTGGTTCCTCGGAATATCGTGGAGGTGCAAGGCAACGATTTACAGTAAGTGTTTGGTGACCGGAAAATAACGTGACTTTGCTCTGCAGTTGCCAGCTGGTCCCTTAGGTGGGACTGTCCGCCGACGCAGTCCCCAGGAAACAGTCCGTGGAGCCAGGGCCTTGGGGTGCCACAGGGATAGCACCTCCCTCTCTTCCTGGTGCTGCCGGGGAGAAGTGGCACAACAGGAAAGCCTCACCAGGAGGCCCTTCCCAAGCGGCTTCCTCACCATAAAAAGTCAGACTCCAGCCGAGGTCCTGACCTCTTCCAAATATGTATTCCCTCGCCCTGGGCCAGCAGCTCAGGCCCAGGCCTCGGGCTGTACGGCTTCCCCTCTCAGGCCGGCAGGGCCCAGGGTCTCCCGTCAGATCGGCAGCAGTCTGGGAGCCCTAGTTACAGTTTTCTCACCAAGGTCACCCAAGCTCTTGTTCTTTGGACCTTAGGCTCCTGAGTGTCCATCCCCGGGTGCACCCTGAGTGCAGCGGCGCGTTAGCGAGGCCAGGACTACAACTGTGGAGGTTTCTTTTCCCTTATTAATAACATTTCTCCATCACCTCCAAAGATCCCTGCGGGTGCACCTGGGTGGGGAGTGTGAAGCTGTTGGCGCTCCTACGTGCAGGGGAGGTGCAGCTGAACTAGGGCGGTGGGACGCGAGGCCAGAGCATGCGCACACACGCGCCTTACAATCCCCTGCAGTCTGGGGTCCCAACAGCCCGGCCTCCTCGGTCACGGCCGAACCTTGCAGGTTGGAAGCCCTAGAGGTTCGCCCGGGGGCTCAGAGCTAGTGAACTGGGTACGCTGGCCAGCCTAGGTCTTCGCAGCTGCGGTCGGGGCTCTCTCCCACCAGCAAAGCGGTCCCAGTGCCTGCGGCCTTTGAGCGAGGGGCGTGCATACAGGAGGGCATCTCGGCCCCCTAGTTTAAAGATCAAAAGGGGAAGCTGAGAACAGGGCGTCCAGGGTGTCAGTTGTGTGTGACCCCTGACCTTGGAGGAAGGGCGGGAGACACGAAATAGGCTGCGGGGCTTGGGGTCAGCCCGCGGTCGGCCTCCTAGCCGAGATTGTGGCAGAGGAAACGGCTGAGGGCGAAGTGGAGCCCTGCCGTCGTATTCGTAAAGGGGCCTTGGAAGGTTTTCAGGGGTAGAGCACACGGTGAGGGAGCGAGGGCCAGAGCTGCGGGAAGCTCCACAACTAGGGTCTGGGGGAGGGAGCGGTGGCCTCCCAGGCTCAGCGAGATGGCCAGAGGTCCAGTCTGGGGTAGAAATCCTAATGGCACACTCCCTGAAAATGTGCCCCCTTCCCTCAGGGTGTGCACCCGGAAGGAGGGAGGCTGGGAGGGAGCGGGGGTGATCTTGGCTTCAAGCCTGCTTGGGACAGGACAGCAGCACCCAATGACTCCCGTGTGTTGTAAAAGGACTCTGTGGACCCACGAAGGGGAAACCCCTGACTGCCGAGGGTCAGCCACCCTCCAGAAAGGCTTTGCGTCCCTGTTGTCGCTGTTGTTTGTGAGAATTCTCGACATCCCCAGTGATTAAAACACAATTTGGGGAGGTGCCGGTGGCATCCCAGAACGTATAGATCTGATTGGAAGATACGTGCACACACACATACACATACGATCTTTTTGTAAAACCCGGTAGGGGCTCTCTTCATGCCGTCATCTGCTGAAGGCTGCAGTGTAGGTTCTGAAAAGTCCAGGGGTGTGAATGGATTTGCTGGGATACATCTTAAAACCGACAATGCCTGGTTGGAATTCCCATATACAAACAAGATGCCTGGGGTGCTCTGAGGCTTTCTCTTGGGGTTTAGAAGGTTATTTGTAAACAATAAGTTTAGAGGTATTTTGAAGTGAAATTTCAGTGTTGTCTCTTGCTACGACCTTCAATAACTCAGGGAAGGTCTCATTTGCCAGCAGCCCACCGGTGCGGCCAAGGGTTCTACCAAATCTTGTGCTAGGTTACTGGCGCACTCTCACAGACCGAAACTGAGTTTATGAAGGCGTCCTCTTGCATGGAGCCCTGTCTTCTAAGCACTTTAGCACTTCCCCTAAAGGTCAGGGTGGGCCTTCGCTTCTAAATCGCTGTAAAGGTGTCTCAGGTTTATTATGCCTGACCTAGCTGCCTCTTAATTCCTCAAACACAACGGGCAGCAGATGTAGCCCACGACAGGGTCTGGCAGGCAAGTGGGATGGAAAGTGAGGCTACTGTGTGGCTGCTTGTATCCCTGCACTTTGTTGCTCATCTGGGGCACAAATTCAGTATTTGATTACTTTGCTATTATATGAGTGTACTGAAAATTTAACTTTCTTAGTTTTTAACTGAAAAAAAAAAATCGAGGTGGAACATATTTTACCATATCTAAAATGAATAGCCAAAGCTGGCACAGCAGAAAAAAAGGGAAAAGTTCGCTGAAATTGGGCTGAGATTTAAGATACAAGAATTGTCTTGAAGAATGTCCAAATGAAATTCACAGCACAGAAAACACAGAAATAAACAAATTCGTTTTCTTTTTCTCCTTTTAAATACAGTGAGGCCCAGAAGCTAAATGACTCTCGGCTCCCTGCCCCCCATTGACAGTTTAGGAATAGAAAGAAGATTGAAACCAAAAAATATTTTTTGTGTCCTTCAAAAACTAATTCTCCAGGCCATTTTGAGAATAATTTAGCATTATGATTTCACTGGAGTTCCATTAAACCCCTACCTAGAATCTCTCCTGTTCTTCACTGAAGAGCTTATTATGTCTTTAGGCTATTAAGCCCCAACACACTGAATTAAATGGGCCATTGAAAGCCCTAGAGCCCCTAGAACAGTCTCTATGCCTGGGTATGGGATGAGGTGGAGGATTCAGGGGGACAGAGGAGGAGAGGAGGTACCTATTAAGTCAGGGCTAAGGGGAATGTGTATGAATGTATTTTATTTGTGAGATTTTGTGAGTATGCATGTGACAGTGTGCAATAGCAGGTTTGTGAGTTGTGTTTGCAAGTGAGTGAATGAATGTGTGTGAGATGTTGTGTTTATAGTGTGTATTTGTGTTTGTGAGTGTTTGGATGTTTGTATTGAAGTCTGTGAGTGACAGTGTGTAAGTATGTATGTGTGAGTGTGTGCGTATGTGTGCCCACCAGCCTGCCTAGTCCTGGAGGCCCAGTCTGCCAGGGACCATCTGTTTCCAATTAGCAGCATCCCAGATTGGGAGAAGGCCCGTCCTGGGGCAGCTTCTGAGGAGGAAAGGGGGGGTGGCTAGCTCAGGTCACCCTAGTTCTGCTCCATCAAAGCTGAGGCTGGCCCTGGCCAGCATGCTGTCGCAGCAACTCCGGCAGCCACACAAAGAGCCCTCTTTCCTGCCGCCAGCCGTTGGAGCCTGGGTCCTCCCCCAGACCATAAACCTGCTGGTGAAGACATTCAGGAACAGTTCACCCACACTCACAGGAACACGGGCAAAGGCTGCAATTTCATTTGCTATAAAGTTTTACTTTATTTTCCTTGGAGTAGAAGTGAGGGGAAGAAGAATAGTCCTGACCTAATTTGTTCTATGGCAAAATATTGTATTTCACGCAAAGGTATCTACCTGTACACAGATCCTTGCTTGCTGCTTGTCAATTCCTTATGTTTGTGTGTCCACCTGTCTTAAGCTGTACATGCACACTGTCCACGGCTCAGCAGCACATACCTGTGGTCAAAGCCAGGCCACCCAAATGATGTGCTCTGAAACTGGGTTCAGTGATCTGAGGCCCAGCTTTAAAGCCTCTTCATTATTATTTCTAATTAACACTGATACAGTTGAAGGGCACAGTATCTAGCATCTGTTAGGCACTTAGTGTAAATGGGTTGAATGACTAAATCAAAATTAGACTTAAAAAGTGATCTAGTACTGAGAAGAGGTTGGAAATAAGTATTGTGTAAGATTCTAGACCACAAGGACAAGCATGGGCTCAGAGACCTCTGGGTAACCCAGGGGCTTTGGCATGGAATGTTCCAACAATATTTATTTACCTTCGAGTTTCTTCTTCTAACCCCCCTCTATTCTGAAGCCTTCTTTTGAGATGACTGGAGCCCCATAAGTTCTAATTATAGTCAGCAGAGACCAGAGGGGGTGTGAATGCCTTCTTTCTGCAGGAACTGGGTTTCCAAATCGGCTGCATAGAGTGGTTTATTGTCACTGAGAGGCAGAAAGAAATGTCCCAGGCAGAGACTTAGGAGGATGCTCTGGCCAAGTCCCACTCAGGCCTAGCAGGGTTCTGCCAGCAGGGGCTCTCTCAAATGGGAGCAGGCCTGAAGGAAGTTATTTCACTCCAAGGCATGGATCTGGGTTTTTGTTTTGTTTTGTTTGGGGCCCCTTATAGCTGCTTTTAAAACTTTGAGAAAACATGGACATCAACTCCCACTGCTGGTTCATAGAAAGGCCATTTTTAATAAGAAAAAAGAAAAACCATTTGAAAGCCTCCCGATTTCAGCTAATGACATATTTTCGAGTAAAGAGAACATGTGATTAAAACATCTAGTTGATTTCATAAAACCATTCAGAAGAGGCCTAGACAAAAGGAAAGTGGGCTGAACCAGGAGTGCCACTTCCCGGCTGCTGCAAACCTGAGCGGCCCCAGTCCTGCTGGCGGACCGCAGCACAGCGGCAGCGAGGGTCTCCAGCAACCGTCGGAAGGGCGCACCGCTCATCCCCGGCCCTCCAGGACTGCTCCTGCGTTGGTTCTACCCGGATGAAGACGGCCGGGCGGGTCGGGGCGGGCAGCCGCTCTCAGGCGTTGGGGTTGTTCCTCATGAGCTCCACATCGGCGTCCACCATCTCCCGTACCAGCTCCTGGGACCCGGGACAGGGGGGTGGGCGGTGAGAACAGGGTTTCTGTCGTTCTTTCGTTGCGACAGCCCCACTCCCATGGCAGCCTCCACCCGGTCCCGACGCCCTCCATCCTGGGCACCTTGGTGCCCAGCTGCCCCCAGGTGGCCACGATTCAGTGGAGCCGAACCCGGACTAGCCCTGCGGCAAGCGGGCCCAAGGGCCCAACGGTGAAAAGGACACTTACATCAAAAGCGACCCGGGGCTTCCAGTTCAGCTTCTGTTTCGCTTTGGTGCAGTCTCCTTGTAGAAAGTCCTAAAGGGTAGAGGGAGAGAGAAACAAGCTAGTCTGGGGTTGCAGTCTGGAGACGCAGGGACTGTCAGCGTTCAAGGCTCCCGCTTTCCTCCCTTTGGCCCCCCTCAGGGCACACTGTCTTGGCTCTGGGAAAGGTAAATCACGCGAAGGTCGTGGTTAAGATTGCGCTGCACGGCCAGGCGAGGACCGTGACAGCCCTCCGCCTGCAGCCAGCACAGCCCTCCTGTGCACTGCGTCCCACGGACGCTCAGTGACTTTAAAATACACACATGAAGTTGACAGGGACGCTGCTGTGAGAACTGTTTCGAATTACTACATTTCTCAGGCGAGAAGAGAGAGACGTGAGTAAATCACAGTCCCCCGTCCCCACCCCCACCAGGTCCTCTCGGTGCAGGGACGCCCCGCGTCAGCCCCAAGCCACCAGCCACGGCGGCGTGGAGACGCGGTCTGGAGACGTCGTTCCAGGCGGGGCTGTGTGCCCCGTTTACTACCCAGCCACCGTCAGTTCCAGGCTGAGCAGTTCTTTCCAACGAAACTGAAGCTTCACGAAGCAGTCTTCACCCCGACTTCCAGGGGCCCTATCTACAGTATTTTCTATTCTGTTCGGGTCTGTTCCATTTCGTAGAAAATGCTCATCTCGACCCACTACCCACGGGCAACGGGCAGTTTGAAAAACACTGCTCTGAAGAGCAAGCAGTGCCGTTGCACAGTGTCCCCTAACCGCTCCGCTGGAGGATCAAGTTAATTTTCAAACGAACCTCCAGCTCCTGTACAGAGGCTGGGGCCGCCATTTGCTTGATAATTGAGTTTCTCAAACCATCTGACAGGGCCTTATCAAAATACTAAAAACTATCAAACAATTTGCCCTTGGCTGGTAGGGTCCGCTCTCTCAGCTGTGACCAGTGAGCAGAAACTGCAAGCACACCAGGGGTTAAGGGAGAGTTTCCATCCATTTAAAAGATTTCCTTGGAAGGAAAACTTGCTAAAAGGAAACTAGAGGAGAATAAATTAACCCTGCATCTTAGCCCTCACTCACCAATTTCATATTACACCTCTCTGAAGAAAATTGAGATGAGCATTTCAAGATGGCTTGCAGAAAGGAAGGAGGGGAGGGAAGGAGAAGGGGGCAAGAAAGAAAGAATGAGCGAAGAAGAAAAAAGAAAGAAAAGTACTTGACTATTTTGGGGGTAAGATAAACACTTCGCTTTTCCATATACAAATGTATTCACCAAATAGTACACAAGATATGAGTATTCAAAACAGAAGACTGTGGAGGCAATGTGAAAATCGCTGAACTTTAAACAAGGTAACTATCTCGTTAAGACACCATTTTCACTACCAGTTATGTCAACTGAAAGTAACAGATAATCAGGCTGCAATTAAAAGCCTTGCCCACTCATTTCTCTCAGAATCCCCCGATGGAGGCAGGCCTAGGAGATTTGTTGCGGACTCACAGTGAAAAGGCCAGGAGGGCAGGGCAAGAGTGTTCTGCAGCGCACTCTGCCTGCTCACCTTCCCTGGTATACTTTTCCTACCGCAGGGTGTCTGGATGCACTCCTGAGTATCAGTACTGTTCGCCTGAAATTGTGCCCCAACAGAGTACATTCAAAACTCTCATTCTCGATCATCCATCACAACTTTCTAGTGTTGAATAAATCAAACTCCCAAAGGCGTTCCATTTCACAATACAATGAAGTACTGATTTCGTCTCCAGAGTATTAATAATAGTAGAACAAGTTATTTTTGCTGGCCTGGAAGTCCATATACAGATTCTTCAAGAGAGGTAGGATACAAAAATTAATAATTAGCAATTTAACCCAGTGCTACATGGAACTGGAAATAAAGATAGAAAAACGAATGAATTTATTTCTCTTTCCTTACTCTAAATAAACATGTATATACTTCTATTTTACTGTAAGAGTCACACAAAGATATCCATTTTTTCCCCAGAGGGAGCTGTGAAATGTGGCATTATGAAGCAATATGGCCCTCTAAGTCTATAGCAGTTACACAGTTTGGAGAAGCATAGTTATTGTTTAATCATATAACAATTGTTGTAAATCAACCAGTATTGCATAGGATGCAATTCATGGCTCTGAATTTATGGTTAGCAAAACCCTAAAACCAAGTTTGGCTGCAAATGACCTCAGTAGGCTTGGGAAAGGGAGCTTTGTATTGTAATTATGTTTCCTGTATTTTTCTACAAGTAGCTCATAATATAAAAACAACTAGGGAACTACAATTAAGGAAAAAGAAAAATGGATTTCAAAAGCTTAGAAACAGACATTGCTACCATACACTGTAAAAGTATTTCATTGAAACCAGAGACGCACCCAGTTAAACTTCCCAATTTAGTTTTGAGCCCAACTCCTACATTCCAGTCTAGCAGCTTACTTTAACCTCCTGCCAAGGCTCTGTCTCCCTGAAATTTAATTAGACCAAAAGACCTTGTGAAGGGAAAGGATGAAGCTCCATCAAAACAAAACAGCGGCTCTTTATGCCAGATGCGACTGAGCTAACATCTAGAGTAACCCCTGTGCTTGTACCCTAGTCAGCTTTTAGGGGAAGATTGCAAACATCCCAGCCTATTTGAAACTTCATTTCTCCCGAAGGAACTTCTTTCCTCTTCCTGTGTGTCCTTCAGATAAAAGATACAGTAAATGATTCGGTTTGCAAGGCTCAGGGCACAAGGTGTCCTTAAAAGGTGGCACGGAGAAGGCCTGGCATAGGAGTGCACTTGGCTCTGGAATGACAGCAAGGGCATGGAAAGGCCTCTTTAAGTAAGTCTTCCGCTGGCCTGAAGAGAAATGAGGTTATGGACACTGCTCTTCTCAGAGGATTGTGTAGAGCAGTGGGGTGGGGTGAGAGGAAAATAAGGCCCAAACATAGTTTCCTTTTAAATTTCACAAGTCCTCTCCACTAGGGTGTGATCAGCAACTAAGGATGAGAAAGAAGCATGAGTTCATCTGTTTTACTCTTTTCTTCTTTTTTGAAAGTTCAGTTTCTTCCTTGTTTATAGGCTTAAAGCTACAGTATGACAACAGGAGAAAAAGCTGAATTAAAGTGATGATTTTATGTACAGTTTCCAGAATGGACTTTGTGTACTGGGTGGTCTGGAACCTTTCTACAAATAAGACAATAAAGCTCTGAGAAAAATCTGAAACATTTCTATGTGAATATGACATTTCCTGAACTCTGGCTTCTGGTGTCTTCACCATTTCCAACGCTATTCCTTAGGTGAGCTCTACAGTTTCAACATGTGATTTATTATTGTCAAATTCAATTATGGCTAGCTGAGCATTTTATAGCAGCAAAACAGCATGAGCAAGAGAAAATGTGTATGTCCAGATGTCTAGAGCCCCCTTCCTTTTTCTCAGAGTCCCTAACTACTATTGATTTGTTCGACCTTTAGGAGTTGTCCTCTAACTTGGTCTAGGCATAAACCCTAAAGGCCAAGGCCAGTGGTCAAAGCTGCGAACAGCAGCAGCAGGAAGGAATGTTTTGCTGCAGCAATTTTTCAGGCTTTCCTGGCTTATGTTCTTGTTATAGTGAACCGATAAAGGGCCAGACTAAATCCTGGAAAAGTCATTAAGCCAGTTTCTGAAACCACAGTTGTTAACTTCACGTCCAGGGAAGCAGAGGCCATGCTGTGCCATTATCTTCTACTCTAACTACAGTCCCCTCTCCTCAAGTCTCCTGGGCACCTTTTCATCTACATCAAGATAACAACATACCTTTAAATGACACTAGTTATTTTTCTTTGCTTCCCCCAATTTTATTTTATTTTGACTATTATTTTACACATTAAATCCCTTTGATACCCACCCACTTTCCCTAAAATCTTTGTGGGTAATGTTATTAAATAAATTGTACCATATATCTTTCAAAGTTCATGGGCTCATTTTTTTCTTTCTCTTTTGAGATTGCATTGGGAAAATTTTACTATTTATTTCAAATTATGTGTTGGATACCACATTCCCTTGACAGATCTGCTTGTAAGGTTTGCAAAGGACATCTGTTTAGGTGGAGAAATATTTTAAGAGTGTGAGCTCCTTTGGCAGGATGTTGTTAAATTTCTAATGTTCATATTGAAAGAAATTGACTCAAGTGCTATGAAAAAGGAGAAGATGTATAGACAGGGGATGTTAATAAGGAAAATTAAGACTGATGAGAACCCTGGTTAAACATTGTCAAGAATCTGAGCTATGGAGCTGGAGCACACTCAGCATTCATTGCTTTCCTTCCACTTTTCTTAAAAAAGCAAAATTGTGGAATAGTTCAGGCTCCAAGGGAATAAAAGAATGCCAATGAATTTGGTTACTGATCTAACTTTATGCTAATGGAGAGTGAGCTGGAAAGATTTACTCTTGGGGAAATGCTTCTTTTTAGAAAGACAAAACTGCTGAAAAAAAATACCAAAAAAGCTTCAGGAAAATGGAAAATGCTTCAAAGAATATCACACTCAAGACTGAAGTACACAGCTAAGAGTCGGTAAGAACGGGGGAAAAACTGAAGTCTGCAAGTTCCCCCAGAAAGTGGTGCAATATGTTGTCTCTTATCACGCAGTTTCAATCCAGATGCTCATAAACATATCCTTTGATTGAAACCTTCCCAAAGAAGGAGCAAACCTCAGAGCAGTAAGAAATGCAGTGGCCTTAATAATGGTAAGGAACACTTCCCTTCTCTCTTCCCGGTTACTGCTGTATCTCAGCACAAATTGAAGTTGAAGCCAGGCATCTCCTTTAATGACAAGGAGTGATAAGAGACATGGAGAAAACAGCAGGCCGTCTTGTCTGCTCAGGAAGCTGGACCAACGGGACTGTCCATCAGCAGGGCTGATGGAATGCTGTCAGAGCAAACAATGCTTGGGCTCAACCTCACGGAAACTGAGTCGGTCGGCACTGTCTCTCACAAGTACTCTGACAGTGGAGATCAAGTGGCAAAGGGAGAACGACAGAGTGAGCTTGCCTTGCACGGTGTCCCCATCCTCAGTTACCCAGGTAGAGGCTTTGGGGAGGCAATCGGCACGGGGCGACATATGTGTTCCCTGGCCAAGCCGTTTGACACTGTCACCTCCGCTGGTGGCCTCACATGTGAGCCCCCGTTAGTTATGACTCAGGATGTGCTGTGCTGACCTCCTGGGTAGTGCCTGAGGGGGGGTCTCGAAGGATCCTGTGACCTCTCACTTAATCCCATTTTTCTTGGCTGGGAACCACTTAGTTTCAATTGGTAGAATTTGTCATTTGGAATCAGTAGTTATTAAGAGCTACCAAAGGGAAAGCAATCCCCTTACACGTATGCCACAGACACTAGTGAAAATCTGACATGGTATAGCTTTCTTGGAAAGGGAATGAGAATGTTGTCTTCACTATGTATCCACTTGTAAATAAAGCCTAGTGTTGTTGTTCTTTTTTAAAAAGGATTCACTTTATAAAGGGAGAACCTAACTAATGTCATTTTTAGTGCAGCATACATATAGACACATCTTTTTTCATTTGTATTTTAAAAATACGGTTAGCATAAGCAGGGAAATGTTAAGAGGCAAAAAGGGCTCTATGAGTCACACAGACAGCACAATTATATAGGGGAGACACAGGACACAAACACCTGGATCTCCTTTTAAATAAGAGTTTTAAAAATATTCCGGAGGAACTCCTTTCAGGCAGACATGCCTGAGTCGTGTGGAGACAAGGACAATGGTCTACTGTCCTCTGTGGACGTATGTACTGCCTACAGTTTATGCCACACTGAAGCTCAGCCTCTTCCCCTGATGGGCAGAGGAGCAGGGCGGCCTTGGAGCACAGTGCCAGGAACACTTCAGCCATCGGCACCATTGGGCCCTGCAGGCCTCTGGGGCCTGTCCTGTTCAACCAGGCTCTGGTTTGAGTGGGCTGAGCAGAGAGAGAAAAGCATTTTTCAGAAGCTGTACCTGGTAGCTTTTGGGCAGCTATATCTACTTATAGGTGGGTGTTTAATAGGAACTTTAAATAAAATGAGCAAATAAGATTTGGAGGATGTAGTCTTGTATCACACACATTTATGAGGTCCCAGATCTTTTTGTACCTGTTCACTATCTATAATTATAATTGTAGAGTTAATTTTTTTGGTTAGTGTTATTTCTTGATCCCTGGTGCTTGAAGGAGTATCAACATGGGAAAGACCAAATTAAGTACAGTACCTGGGGCCTTCGTGGTTCTGGTTTCTTCCCTAACCAGCTGACATGAGGGCTGACTCACAGTTGTAGTGCAGGGCCAGTTAATGAGAGGGAGATAAGACTGTTAGTGACTTCAGCATTCCAAGCTTCAAAGCCAGCACCATTTTCTTTGGAAATTACTGGTTACAGTTAATAGCTGGATCCAGGGTGTAAAGACTTACCCGTGCTGGTAGGATGTGACACAAACCCCGAGGAAAGGAGATAAAGCACCTTTAAGTGGACTGATTAAAGATCATTGTGACATAATTGGCAAGTGGCATTCTGGAGCATGAGACAGGAGCTGCTTTTCTTTTGCCACTTAGTACTTTTTACTCTCAAACCACTTCACATACATCAGCTAATTAACTTCCACTTGTTCACATTCATAATGCAGCTCAAGAGATCTTGTATCTGTGTCAGGTGACCTATTTCCTAGGATGAAAGCACTGTATCTGTGGGGGTTCCAGCCCAACTCTGTCATTTGGCTTATCTCCAGCCTGCACGCTGAGGGAAGGGCTTTCTTATCCAGGAAGCCCAGCTCAGGCCGCAGGTGACCTTGAATCCCACAAAGACAACGGTGATTTTCTTTAACCTTCCAGTTTGTTAGGAAATCTACCCGACCCTTTAGAAAAGTTTCCCCCACTCCCTTTGAACATTAGTACTAGAGAACATTGTGAATGATATGAATGCCTCCATGATACAGATGGGATATTTTTTCCTTTGTTTTTTTTTTTTTCTGAACTTATGTATTAGGTCATTGAAATTCAAGAAACCTCCCTTCAATAATCCTCCCTCTCTCTCTCCCTCCCTCCCATTCTGCCAACTAGCCATCCAACCACAGCTGCCCATCCTTCTCCCCGACCAAAACAGAAAGGCCAGGACGGGGTAATTCAAACATACATCCACACACTCATTCTAATGTTCATTCCCGCAGTAACTTAAACTCTAGGATCAACCAGGGAACTTACCACATCCAAGTTCCTGCTGTTTGGTTGTTTCTCTGAGGGCTTTTATATTTGAAAAAAAATTAAGACAACGACTATGAGATTTGTTAATAAGGTCTTTGAGAGGCAAGGAGAAAAGGTGAATATTCATATGGATTTTAGGTTTTCTATGACTTTATTTATTTATTCATTTGGTTTCCTATTATCATTGTTAATAGAGAATTTTACCAGGCTGCCAGGTGTCTGTACCACACGGTTACCCGGCATTCTTTCTTTTGTATCTGTGTAAGAGAAACATAATCCTATACCTGAATATATCTACACAGAGATGCATCTGTGGAGATACCGATTACTGTCACAAAGTCATGGTAGGGTTTTGGACTAAAAGCCAGGGTTTCTGGTTCTTAGTCCAGCACTCACAAGGCTCAGTAGGACAAACCCTCCCTAGAAAGTCCTTAAACAATATACTTTATGCTACATTAGTTTGAGTGGCAAACAGCTCTCTAAATGAGAAAGACTACATGAACATACGGAAATACCAACATACTCCAATGCCGAATTAAAGTGATGGACAAAGTACATAGTGTATGATTCATCGTTCATACAATAGGAAGTTTCGGACAGGCAAGCAAATTGATGGTGATATAAATGAGGTCAGGGAAGGGGATCAGCAGGAAGGCCCAAGAAGGAACTTTTGGGTGGTGTTTTTATGTGGATACAAGACTGTACATATTTGTCAAAGCAGATCAGACTATGTGGTGAAGATCTATGCATTTCATTTTACATAAATTCTAGCTTAACAAGAAAAGATGACTAGAAACCAATAGCAGTGATATCACTGGAGAAACCTGGCTTCATATCATGGCTTAGCCACTGTGCTGTGTGACTTTGGAGGGCAAGTTCTTTAATGTTTCTGAGTCTCAGGGTTTAAATATGTAAAATGGGGAAAACAGCCTATCTTGCAGGGATGTTTTGAGAATTCAAGATTACACAAGGACAGGTACTAGCAATACTTCTAATTCATTACATACAGGTTTCCTTTAGGGCTAGCTATTGTTGCTTTTATCACTCAGTTGTAGGAAGAGCTATTCTTTTAATTTTTTGTAGTAACATAATAGATGAAAACATGGGTTGTCTTGTGGTTTTTTTCATACTTACATGTTACTTTTACCCTTGCATTCCAGACCAACTTCTATTTTTAAGTCATTTTTTGAATAGTGGTAACCAGAATATGCAATTTTGTATTCTGCTTTCCCCCAATTATTGTAATCATTTTACATGCTCTTGACTGTTTGCTGCCAAACATTTACTCCTTTAGATGCTGGGGAAGCCACCATAGACAAGATGAGGCCCTTCTTATGAGCTTACATTCCAGAAGGGAGAGACAAGTCAAGAGCACAGGAGACATGAATAAGATCATTTCCACTCTGGGGGAGCACTGGGCAGAAGACTGAAGAGGAGCTGAACTTGACCAAGAGTGGGAGGGTTGGGTGGGGAAGGCCTTTCTAAATAGGTAACTTTTGATCAGAGATTTGAATAACAACAACAACAACAAAACCAGTCACCTGAAGACCCACGGTGGGAGGGTCTTTTGGGGACAGCCACGTTAGGGAGCAATTCACTCAGTCTGAGGAGTAGAGAGAAGGCTGCTGAGTCTGCACAGAGTGATCAAGGGGATCAAAGCCCAAGACAAGGTCAAAGTGGTAACAATGGTCAGTCAGATAACATCTGGCCCTTTGCGTAATCTCTCTCATATAGCCCAGGCCTTTCTTGGCAAAGCCATGTTGTCACAGACTTTATTCTCTCATCACTGATTGTCTCTTCAACTGTAAGGCTTAGAGCACCTGTAGCTGGTAGGCCACCATTATAAACCTGGCTAACTCAACTTGACGTAGTTTGAAGTCTGGTTGTTCTGACTAATGTAATTTTTGAAAGTAAGTATGGAACTGATTTCTAGCTATGTTTTAAAAAGGGTGTGTGAGTTATTTTTGCCTACCATGCTCCAACTCTAATGCACAACCCCTTTCCCTCCTGAAAAAATCTGCCACTCTGTTGCGTTTGGGCCACCCAACCTAGAAACATCTGGTTACTCTTGAAGGGATTAGGTCCAGAACACAGGGTCAGAGGTCAGTGTCCTGTCCTGCTTCTCTGATAGCTCCTGGGGTGTGAGGTGGAAAGGCTGTTCCTCTTCTGGACAAATGGGGATACATTTAACCTCTTGAGGACTCCTGAGATGGTGTCCCATCCTTTACTTCCTTCTGCGTGAGCCGAATCCTGGCTGGAGTGAAACTGTAACCACAAACTTACCTTGCTGACTAAGGAGCCTCTTCTCTTCTCTTCTCTACGAGATCTCAACAAATGGGACATAGCACTGAAACTTGCCTGGATTTTATAAAAAATTTTACCAAATTCTCTCCCCTCTCTCTGTGTGTGCATGTGTGTAAATATCCACTCATCTACAGAGAAAAAAACCTGCTTTACTTCAACATGTATAGTCCTTTATCTGCCTGCTATACAATGTCTGCAGCTTAGATTTTGCTCTGAGCCACTGGAGGCTTTAAGAACTGCAAGCATACACTCTGCTGGACATTTCAGACTTCATTGTGGGTACTGTGCTAGGTTAGAGAGGGGCACCATAGGAGAGGAGACAGTGGCCACAGATGTCATGAGCGATGGGGGCCGACTGGACTGGAGGGGCAGTGGTGAGCATGGGAAGATGGAAAGAAATGGATAAACTTGGGGTATCCTTTGGAGGTACAGTGGAAAGAGGACTTGCTGATAGACTGATGTCGGGGTGAGGGAAAGAGAGGATTCATAAAGAACTTGTAGGATTTTGGCTTGAATGAGAATCTTTTCATTGTTTTCAAATACATTGTACGGATTTTCACTGCTATGAGCAAAGTGTAACATTTTATTACAATCCAATGGCATTAGCTACTATCTCCTTCTCAAGGAAACCTCTCATTTTCATGATTATGAATCAGAGACTCTTTTTAAAATAGTACTTTTATAAAATTACCTATGATCTCTTACACGATTCAATGGAACACATTCTCTTGCTTTGAATCTTGATTTGATGCCAAAACTTCTTAAACGAGGAAGTCTGATGAAGTCAGAGAAAGTGGCTCAGTGTCCACAGGCCCCAGCTGTATTCATGTGAAAGGAAGGTGCAGGAAAGGCAGCTCACCTTATTCCATGACACTAGCTAGTGGACAGCTTTAGCTGTGCCTTAGAACAAGCAAGGAAAGGGTTAAGTCAAACCGTGTCCACTATGCCGAGGAGCACGTCCTGCTTTTAATCTATGGCTTGTTGCAGGAGGAAGTCCGAGAGGTGGCCTTTCACATGACATCATAAAAGCCTGATTTATCACCAGCCACCAAACATCTAGAAAATCATAACATCCTTTCAGGAAAATGCAGTGGAAAATAATCAGGTTGACTTTGATGAAAGCTTTGGTAGGGACTCCCAAGTGTGACACTCTGCACAGTAACCCTTGGCAGGTGCTCTGATTGCACTCAGAGAGGCCTTCGCTGACTAGGCTGCAAGTCTGAGCTCACGGCTGCCCACAATGAAGCATGGCTTCAATGTGCACAGATAAAGCAAGAGTTTGGCTCATGCTCTGCCAGCTTGCCTAAAACAACACTTCAGCGTATGTGAAAATACTTTGGAAATGACAAGTCTACCCAGATGTGAGAAATTACTGATTGCAAAAATATAAACATCACACTCTTGTTACATAATCCACTACTATACCAGCAACGCCAAGCCACAATACCTCCTGTACTGCACCCACTGACCTGTTCTTCTCTGCTCGCCCCTAGGACCATGTTTAGGATACAACTCTGAAGTCAAAATTCTTTCCTATGTAGTATATCCAGAGTCATAGGTCACTGTGCAATCATTCTTAATAACTAAGGGGCTGAGAGCTAACAGAGAAGAGGCGCTCCAAAATGTCAGAGGAAATTAAGGGATGAATTGCTCATGCCACAAGGGGGAATATTTTCATCTCTACATTGTTTCTCCTGCTCAGTAATTTGATAAAACCACCAAGCAGAAACTTTGTTTTGTTTTGATGTGCATGATGTGCTCTGCAAATAAACACAGGAAAGAAGGACAAAGGCAGACCGTAGTGTTGGGTTCTAGAATTCTGGCCTTATCAATCCTGCAAGAGCATGTTAGCCTAGAAAGTAGGACTATCTTTTCAAAGTGACTCCAACTGTGAGGTGCTAGGATTCTCGAGTTTTGGGAAAGAGTGGTGTTCTAAAGATTGAGGACTGACAAAGGGCTAGCCTGGGTTGGAAGGTGGGCAAAATGAAGATTAGGGACTGAATTCAAAGTAACTTTCACTATGCTTTATTGCTATACCTCAAGTGTTCTCTACAGAGACTATTCATAGGATTCAAGATTCACATGAGTAGACACAGCCCTGTGAAGGCATTTGGAAGTTTGGTGCTCAGCGTGGTCACTATGGAGGTGAGAGTCTCTAATCTGAAGGAGCTCAAAGCCTGGGCCCCGACTCTACTAGCCTAGGAGGGAGGCCATCTGCTGCCACCTGAAGCAGCCCTAACCACACCACTGTTACATCCGCCCAAGTTTTATTTCTTAAGTGAAAACACCTGCTCACGCCCAGTCTGCCCAGGATCCTGTACAGGGAACAGGAATGATACAGAAGAGAGCAAAGAGAGGGAGGCCCAGCTTCTGCCCTGCTATGAGTTCTGTCACCGAGCTTTCTTCATCTGTAAGTGAGTGCATAGTGGGGCTAGAAGAATCTGAAGGCTGCTGTTCTAGGCTACTGTTTGCCACTCTGCTAGGACTGTGGTGCTTGATCAGGTGCTGTATGTCTTGTGTCAGCGCCTGTGGATCTGGTCTGGTTTAGCCTTAGCACTGCATTCGAGTTTTGCTCCTGAGCAAAGCTGGGTGGAAAGGTGAGCTGGGTGACTTAGCGCACAGTCAGGTGGCAAAGGGTGGTGGGAGGCCTTTCCTGGCCCTGGTCCCATAGCATCTGTGCCCAGTGGGGTTGGGCATGCGCTTCCTGTATGGCTCTATGCATAGGGCACTAGGCAGGGGGCCAGTCCCTGAGGGTGGGAGCCTGATTTAGAGGGTGATGTGCTACACCCAGCCCTGAGGGCACTAGACCTTCACACCTCCCTATGAAATCATCCCTGGACATTCAGGTAGCTAGGCACAACCAGTCAGACTGAGTGCTTCAGTTAATTTGTGGCTGTAAAGCAGATAACTGTGGTACCTTATGTTTCCGGGCTACACATGTCCCTGAAACACCTGCATGATAAGTAGTGGTGACAATGGGGAAGCTGATTTTCCACTGACCTACTGGATACTGCTGCTGGCTCAGTAGGCCTCCACTCAGGGGGCTGTTCAGTGAGGGTCCCTCTACAGTGGGCCAGGGAGCCATCTTCACTTCCTCCCTGCCCTGTCCCAAGGCCATTGATTCAGGACTCAAAAGTGATAGACCTCCTGGCTGTCATCAGCTCCAGAAATCAGTGAGGCCTGATGACTGGTTTAACGGTCAGGGGTGCTGGGGGTCCCTTAGAGCTGGCAATGACAGTATCATTTTATTTGGCCCTTTCTTTGTGCTAAACACTTCTCATGCCTCACTGTTTAACCCTCTTAATGATCCTCTGTGGTACAAGAGGAAAGTAAGGTTCCAGCCTCACTCCAGATCAGAGTGTGGATTCAAACCCAGGTTTGTCTGACTCTAAAGACAAGGTAATTAGCCCACTTACCTGAACTCCCTCCCTCAGGGTCTGCTCTCTGCAGTAAGCAGGCTGACAATAGAAGAGAACAAAGCTAGGCCACATGACCTGCTCCAGTCGAGGAGCCACTCTTGATGAGCTTGAAGTCGAGCCCTGAAGAAGAACTGATAATAGACAGAAGAGGAGAAGAACATGCTGTTCACTCTACAGAGGTCCAGAAACACTAAAATATAGTTGGATTACTATGTTGATAGATTCAAGCAGATGAAGGAGTAGAAATCTAAGAGTCAGAAAAAAGGGGGCATGTCAAGAGAAACCAGGCTGACATGAACACACAGGTCTTCATCAAAGCTGTACACTGTGACAAGGTTTGATGCAGCCTTGTATTTGAAAGTGAAAATGAATTCATGGCTTTTATCCAGCTGGAGGTGGAAGGTTTTACAGAGGGAACTTTGGCTAGATATAAAGTATCTTGCTTTGGTTAATATAACTAATGTAGTTTTCTCAAAAATAACTATCACTTTAAGTACTATCAAGAATGCTCAGGACAATGGCCCTTCTATTTATGAATGGCTAAAACCCAGACTAGTGGCCACTTGCCAGTGGAAGGATTTTTTCTTGCATGGCCCCCTGACACTAGTAGGCCAGACACCCAGGAGACTGCCTCTGGCAGATCCAGGCTTTCAGGTGGATTCTTCCAGGAGCCACACTGCTTTCTAGAATGGCAAGGAATACTAAGAGAATCCTGACATGGGAATTTTGTGAGTTTGGGAAACTTCCAAAGGACCTTTGCTCTGTATCTGACCCCCTCAGAACACCCTTTTCTATGAAAAGACTTCAACTCAAAGAATTCAAAAGAGTAGTCTGGTCTTATTTATGCCACTGCCATGACCACTACTAACAGAAAATGGAAAGACACTATTCCACTATTCCTTAGGGGGCCGAGCTTTTCACTTTCAGGGCCTCAGTAGCTAAGGAGACTGCTACTGGACCTGGATATGAGGAGAGCAGTCTGGGAATGCAGGGTTTCTAAAGACTTTATCCAAATGTACTTCATTTTGAGTTTAATAGTGAGAATTCAGAAAGAAAGGGATGCTTCTAATGACTACCTTAATAGTAATGATAGTAATTGCTATCACAAAAACAACGGCACTTACTACTTAAAAAGGACTCTCTAATCCATTTTCTCTTGTAATCCTGGCAATGTTCAGTCATTCATGCACTCAATAGCCATAATAACCTGGTCCTCAAGAAGTTCAAGGTCCAATGGTGGAGACCAATAAGCAAATGGCAATATCTGATGCATGTCACAGTGCAAGGTAATGACAGAGGGCAGGTGAACAGAGAAGGAAGTCAGAATGAGTGCAGGGAGTAGGAAGAGGGTTGACTTGAAGGGGCATATGAGAAGGGGAGAATGAGCTTTGTGGTTGGCCTTATAAGTACCCTGTGCTAAGCATGTCACAGAAGTGCTTGCATAAATAAATGATGGGGGACTTGTCTAGCACCCCCGTCCCCTGGAAAAGTGCTAGGACTAAGCCACTTTCACAGTGGGACAGAGGAGGGGACTGCAGCCCAGCAGGGGCCCATAGCCATGAAGGGGCCCAAAGCCTCAAAAATCCTCCAGAGCAGATGCTCCCTAAGCTGGGTGGTGAAAAATGACTAAGGAGTAGGAATGCAGAGAGCAAAGGCAAAGTCTAGGTGTAGGAACAGCAGCTGAAGGGCACACCAGTGCTAGAAAATCTTCCAGGAATTACAGTTTGAGATGGCTGGGGGTGGAGGGGAATTCCCCTTCCTGCTGGCTGTGGGACCCCCAGGTGCCCAGCAGTCAGCAATAGTTTGGCATGAAATTTGGAGTCAACCTAGATGAATCCCTGTTCCATCTAGCTGGGTTTCAGTTTCCTCATTTATAAACTTGTTAAATTTTTTTCTACCAACAATAAAGATCAGCTTAGGACAGTGCCTGGCATTGAGGAGGTACTCAATAAATGGCAGCCAGTGTCACTGCACAATGGCATGGCTCCATCAGGGCCTGGAGAACCCAGCACAGTCCCTTAGGTCTCTGCTCAAGCTCACCAAAGTTGCTACCCAACAGTCCCTGCAGAAACCTCTAATTAGAGCAATCGGCATCATACTGTGAGTTCCCATAGTCTGGAATATTCTTGTTCCTCCTCTTCATTTATTTAAACCATACTTCTGTAAAAGCAAATAAGAAATCAGGTCGTAATGAGAGCCATGATGAAAGTAAAACTGAGTAATGGGGGTCAATAATGCCGATGAGGTGATGTTTAAGCAGTTATTATTGACAAGGGGAAGCCACCTGTGGGAAATCCATTCCAGGTAGGGCAGCAGCCTGGGCTGGGGACCCTTTGTGGCAGAGGGCTGGCTGGTCACAAACCAGAAGCTGTTACAGGTGGCAGTGAATTTAAGATGTACTGCTTTGTACTTTCGCCAAGAAAGATCCCTGGATACCTATCTTCCTCTGGGTATTTATCAGACCCTCTGCCCACAGGTGTCCTTGGGGTTCCCTTGGGAAAACTTTTGGCCATCCAGGGGCTGGTGATTGAATGGGACTGATTACAGGACATCCTGGCAAGGGGTTGGAGACCAGAGCAGTGCAGACACTTGCTGTTAGTAGTTCTGAAGCCCAGAGGCCTTGAAGAAAGCCCTGAAGCTCACGAGGATCTGCTTCCACTTCTTAGCTTCCACCTAGGGGTCCCTGGAAGAGGGAGTGGGGTCTGATATGTTAAGTTCATCAGGAATAACCTATGTCACAGTCACCACGTTAGCACAGATAAGTGGAGTGAAGTATGTTCGGCCAACTGATGGCACACAGAGAGTGCTGTGAGAGGCACTGTGGGTCAAAGAACAAGGAGGTCTCTCAGGAGAAAACACTCACCTTCCTGTCAGAGGAGGTAAATGCCACAACTGACCAACAGTTAGGGCACCTCCCTGCCAGTGAGGCCCTAACTAACCCCAGCCTGTGGCAGAACCCAAGGGGCCACTTTGATCTTTATCAGGTGACTCAACCCTTCTTACATCACATCTCTGACTGGCACTCTGAAAAAGAACACAGGATCCTTGGAGCAAAGAGGCCAGAGGTGGAAAAGACCCCCAACCACGCCAGCCATGGGCACAGTCCAGAAGACAGCCTTGGGCTTCAGCAATGCACTGCTCACAGCTCCCTTCTCTTCAACACCTTCTTCCTCTTTCCTTCTCTTCTCTTTCCTTCCCTCCTGAAGGATTCATTTCTTTTTAAAGAAATAGCTTTCAAATATTGGTCTGCCTTCTGTTTAATATTTTGCATATCTCTTTCAGGCTTACTGCATCTCCCTGGCTTACCTTCATGAAAGAGGAAAAAGGAATGCACTCCTTCTTCCACCAAATGATGCAGAACACATTAGAAAATTCCTCAAAGCCAGAAGCAGGTCCTGCTTCACCTACCTCTTTAGGATATCCCCTGTCCTTTCTCATCAGTCACTCAGCCCTGGCACCATCCTGCGTCGCTCTTTCCTTTGGCCTTGTCCTCTCTCTGCTTGAAAGTCATGGTCTTTGGATGTTGGTGGACAGTAACAAGTTTCATTTCTGTTGAAATCTGGCTGGTTTTAGACTTTAAACCCACTCCAAAGTCATCAGTTCAATAACTCTTATTCTGGTAGAAGGGAAAATGAACTCCTCCTTTTATACGTTCAAAATATCCCCCTCTCCTAAGGTTAAGGCCAATCTAGCCTTGTCCACGAGGCTGGAGACTGGCTTTCATGGTGACCAGTCTTGAGTTATAAATAAAGTGTGTCTAGTTATCTTTATGAATAGAACCACAGAATCATATTTTGACTTTATAAACCCTGCTTTCATGCTCTGTTTGTAGCATCTATGTGAAAAATGTAGGGGGCCAGCTGTCCTGGTCCCAACAGGAGGTGGAGGAGCTAGGGACCAGCAAGATCTGTCCCTCAGAGTCCCACAGGAAGTCGGTGGGACTTGGCAGTGCTCAGGGTGGGGTGCAGGTCTCCTAGCCTAATGCATGCAAGGAAGAACTGGACACACGCAGCCTCTTACCTTTGACTCTCACCCTTTCCTCTCTCTGAGCTTTTCCATATTTTTCTGTCATTTAATTTTTCCCTATTTTTAAATATCTGCTTATGGAGATGCCTCAGGAGATTTTAACTTCCCCTACCCCCAGTCTTGGCAAAGTGGACACAACTACATCTTAGGGAGTCTACTCAGGAGGCAGGCATCGGGCAGATCGAGACTGTACTTCCTTTAATTTTCTCATCTGCTTGCTTTTCTCCCTCTGTCTCCTCAGAGAGACAAGTGATTCTGCACACATTTTATAAAGTTGGTGGGACCCTTCACCAGGCCAGATAAATCAGAAACTCTGAGTGAGGGTCCTCAGAAAAAGTATTCTAGAATTGCTTCCTCAGACCACACCCATTTTGAGGGCAGGGAAATGATTTACTTAGCTTGGTGTCTCTGGGACACAGCCCATTGCTTCATAGAAAGTAGATACTGTAAGAAAAATCGCTGTTCTCCTTAAAATGAAGCCCAGACATTCCATAGTTTAGCTGGACACTTCCATATCTGACCTATCCCCTAAGGTTCTCTTGCTTCATTAATTACTCCTGTCTCCAAAGGGCTTCAAGTTCTTTATCTCCCTCTAGACTCCCATTGGCATCAAGAGCCTGCAGAAGTCCCACTGAAACACTGAGAAAGAACAAAGGATACTTGCTCCAGTTCTACCTCAGGGGACTCCTCACAGGGCTCCCAGCCTCTCCTAGCCACTCCCAGCCCGTGACAGGCCTCATGCTGGGCCCTGAATTCTATCTCTGCCTATTCTGCTAATAACAAGGAGCTGCTTCCAGACACTCCTCCAGTTGTGCAGACTGGGTCTGGCAGGTGCCTACTCCCTCTCCATAGCACCAAAGCTTAGCCTGCAGCCTTGAGTCTGAGGATATGCTGTCCTTCCCATAGGGATTAGCTTCAGGAAAGCTCTCATCTGCCAGTGATACCTGATCTCACCTTGAGGGAACATGTGAGTTAGGTACACATGGGGCTCTGTCAGCCAAACTGTCAAATTACCACCCAGAAGCTCCTAGTTGGGCACCCAAGTCTCCTCCCTTCAGCACAGTTGCCCGAGCCTTCCTACTTTCTCCACTCCATTTCCATAAACACACCCCACAAAATAGATAACGTGAAATCCTGCGTAAGTTTAAGGCTTTGTCTCTGACTGTCCCTCGTTCCTGCTTTTCTCACCACTGTGCACTTCTTCCTCTCTTCCCAGGTGCCCTATGCATTTAAAATATTTTATTTATTTTTAAAGAGGGGAAAGGAGGGAGACAGGGAGGGAGAGAAACATCAGTGTGAGAGAGAAACATTGGTTGGTTGCCTCTCAAACACACCCTGACCAAGGATTGAACTGCAATCCAAGCATGTGCCCTGACCAGGAATCAAACCAGCGACCCTTTGCTATGCAGGATGACACCCAACCAACTGAGCCATGCTGGTCAGGGCTCCTATCTATTTTAAAATTTTACATTTTGATTTGGGGGTCAGCCTCCTGACCCACAGGCTGTGATCTAATTCTTAAATATTGTACTTCCCTTTCCAAATCAAAAGAAAGCCCCACATGGGTAGAAACTGTCTTTTGACTATTTACAGTGACATGTGGGATGCCTGTGATGGCTTCCTGCACACAGCACCTTTAAAAATCACTTATGGAAAGAATCTTGACCAGAAAGAGCACCTTTCAATCACTCTGCAAAGGAGAACCTTCTCTTGGACTCCTACACCACTCTATGCTCTTGGTGTTGGGCACTCTGACCTCTCCTGCTGGTGTCTGTGGGCACTGGGCACCCCCTCCATCCTGAAACCCTTCCCTCTCCTGGTTTCCCACACTCTTCTAGCTCTCTCTTTTGCTGGTTCCTCCTCTCTGCCCAGCTCTAAGCTCATGTTTCTGTTCTTGGCCTATCTTCTCTGCTCTCTACGGGCAGGCCCATTTCTACCAATCATTTCAACTCTTACCATGAAGGACACCACTGTCTACATTTTCTACCTTCACCTTTGGCCCAGGTTTCAGGTCTGCCTTTTCCTTGCTTGCTTGGCGGCTGCAGTCACCACACCCACCTAGGGCCTTCCCCTTGATAAGTCTTCATATATAGCCCTGCATTTCTCTCTCACAGTATCCTCTTAATGTTCTCTTCTAGCCTTTTTAAAAAAGATTTTATTTATTTATTTTTAGAGAGGAAAAGGGACAGAGAAAGAGAGGGAGAGAAATGTCACTGTGTGGTTGCTTCTTGTGCATCCCCTACTGGGGGACCTGGCCTGCAACCCAGGCACATGCCTTGACTGGGAATTGAACCGACTTTGCAGGCCAGTACTCAATCCACTGAGCCACACCAGCCAGGGCCCTTCTAGCCCTTTCGCAGTCTGCAATTATGTACTTTGTCAATTAGTTTATTGTTCTCTTGTCTGCCTCCCTAAAATGTAAGCTTCATGAGGGCCAGAAGCACTTATCTTATTTACAGCTCTTTTCATGATCTAACACTGTGCATGGAACACAGTAGGCACTCAATAAGTATTTGCTGAATGATAAAGGAATGCTTAAAACTGAAGTCAAAACATTTCCCTGACCCCACCCCAACTAAATACACCTGTTTCCTTTCCTATTGTATTATTTCCATTATCCTCCCTCCTATACTCAATCTTAAAATTGTGGTCAACTTTATTTTATCTCCTTCCATATTGTGCTCACATTATTCATTCCCCAATATTTTTTAAAGATTTTATTTATTTATTTTTAGAGAGAAGGGAAAATGGGGAGAGAAACATCAGTTGGTAGCCTCTCACCCCCCGCCCCCCAACTAAGGACCTGGCCCACAACCCAGGCATGTGATCTGACAGGAACTGAACCAGCGACCCTTTGGTCTGTGGGCCAGTGCTCAGTCCATTGCCACACCAGTAAAAAATTTGGGGCTCATTCCCAAATCTTTTACAGAGTCTTTTGTTCCAAGCTTTTCCTTTCCTAACTCTCAGTCTGCATGTACTTGGATGATGACAGTAACTTCTTCACAAAACAACCCCTCTCCTGCTGCATGGTCCCTTCTCTTTTGGGATGCTGACTCATCCTGGAGCTGCCCCAGTCAGGAATCTCTATTACTTGTCAAATGAATCTGGACTTTTACTCACACTTTCAACATGTTTGACAATTTGATCCCAACCTACTTTTCCAGGTTTACTTCCCATTCCTTTCCAACCATACCATGCACTGGGGACAAGTTGGATGAACCAGGAAGCATGTATATGCTGGAGACTCCTGGTTCCACCTTCACATATCTAGAAACTCAGTGAAGAAGCATAATTACCACATTCTAGTTACCAGATGCTGGACACACACAGCTAGATGTCATGAGTCTGAAGTGGGGAGGTTACTTCACAAGCCAGGTCAGAAAGAGCTTGTCAGCCTGTGTCTTAAGCAGGCCACCTTGCGGGCTGCTTTGGGTGTGGAAGGTCAGGCCCACTCCTTCCCTGGCCTGGGTGGGCAGAAGGGATTCCAGTAGGAAAGGGCTAAACTGCTCTGCATAAAGGTGACAAGACCTGGTTGGGGAGCTGGGCAAATGCCAGAGCTTGACCCCTCTCCCAAGGAGACCCATGCTGTACAGAGACTAATGTCCATGGGCTTTGGAGAATGGGCCTATGTAATTTGTGATTTTAAATTGTTTTATTCACTAAGGTATAACCTTTCTACTAAATCCTTTCAATTATAGAAGACCTTACTTGTTATGTCATATGATAAATGGAAGATGTGGGAGATAGAGACCAAGGATGGAGAGTTCAGTAGATGCAGGACATTCCCTGAAGCCAGTAATTCGCAGGAATATTGGGCACATAAACCAGTCACTGCAATCAGTGTGATGAGAACACTGACAGAGATCATTCATAGGGGATAAAAGGGAAGAGAGGTAGGCACCTGTTCTCTCATAGGATAGACAGGGCTCTGTGGAGGAGACGGTGCCTGGGCTGAGTCCCGAAGAATCCTGGAAACCTTCTCATGCCAAAGTGGGAAGCACAAGCCATTCCTTCTTTTTCTAACACTCTTCTCTCCACTTGGACTTGCCAACATTGTACCCACACCTCAAGAGACAGCTTAGAAGCCATCTCCTCCCAGAGCATGCTGACCCTAAGTGATCTGGTCTTCTTGGGAACATGGGCAGCCCTGTGTTCCTCTCACTGAACATAGCTCATTCCAGCATCCTCGATGCACTTGTGTTTGACCTTACAGCATCTTCTCGAGGAGGAAAGAGCTCTTAGTCATTGTCCACTGCATTCATGCTTAGTACATATTTGTCCCTCAGTGAGTGCTGAAGATATATTGGTGGGAACAGTGACCAAATTCCTTGTTTTAAGCTCTTTTCCTTGGTTTGATGAGAATAGGTCTGGAGTTCTGTCATTTGGACGATGGTTCATCATATCCCCTTTTCAAAATTTTCCGACTATTATTCTTTAGAAGTGACAATATAAGCAGTGTGGTTATCCTGTGTGTAAGATAACCAGAGGAAGTAATTTTGGATGGGATCTCACATCTCTAACATATCTGCATGCTTTAGGGTCACCTTGATCTGAAAAATCCTTCTCTGCAGTGTCACACTTTCTGAGTTGCTTAGATGTGAAAGCTGTCTGTGAGCTGCACTAAGTAACACAAGAGGTTCTAAGGGTTGCTCCACAAGGCACAGCATAATTTTACAACCAGCAACACAATGTTAGTTCCCCTGAATTTACAGGGGAAAAACATAGAAGCCCCATTTCTGCTAAACCCTTATTCCTTGCTATTATAGTAAGAAATACTTTTGAACCCATGTTAAGAATATGTGTTCTAAATTTTCCTTTACACAACAAAAAGTATGGCTCTTGCTTCCTCAATAAAAATGCAAAATTATTTTGCACAGAGAATTTTCAGATCTGTTAGTTTTGTGATGCTTTAATTCATAAGTAGTCTGGCTAATTACCACTCCCAAATAACAAAACGTTGTAACTGTTAACAATTTTAAATGAAATATTTTTGCAAAATAGCTGCATTTTATTGGTCTAAGTGTAACAATATTTAGAATATTGTTGTAAAATTATGCTGTGCCTTATGGAGCAACCCTTAGAACCTCTTGTGTTACTTAGTGCAGCTCACAGACAGCTTTCATATCTAAGCAACTCAGAAAGTGTGACACTGCTTAAACCTGGCTTCTTGCTTAATTCTTCTACTGGCTATAGCAGAGACCTTCTTGATCAAGGATCTACAACCTTAGCAGTCTTCTCCTCAGAGCTCTTCCTTGAATTTACTGCACTATACTCCTAGACACACATAATGGCTGCAAAGACAATGCTATACCCAATCAGAAATAAGAATAATATGAGCTTATTTTACAATAATCTTTTAATATGCACAAATGTAATTATAATTCTTATTTTTAAAAAAGTGTTAACTTGTAATACTGTCTACAAAATACTATTCACAGGTGAAGTGTCAGGTCAAAAAGGTCACTTGCCATAATATTTGGGTCTCACTGTGTGGGAGGCATGCATTAACTTTTAAGCCATAGGGTCCTATTTTAGGATGATTTTGTAATATACTCTCCGGAAATGAACCTGGGTACCCAGAAGAAATGAGAGTGTCGCTCTGTGGGGTTTTATATAGTCTTGCTATGACTCACCTCAACCCTTGTTTCAAGTACGTGTCATTCATTCACTCTTCTTAACAGGTGGGAAAACAACCTCAGAGGTCAATTTGGGAGATCAGAATATCTGATAATTTCCCAAACTTTAAATTTAACACATACTTATGTCAACAACATTGAAAATGTTTGTAACATCTAGCCTTTTTCAGAGCCCATTTAATAACACATTTTAGTGTTCCTAATATATCCACTAAACTAAGATTCCTAAAGGAATGGAAATCCCCCCCTCTCTTTTTTTAATTCTCTCTTATTGTATCTTATAATATAAAAGCATGTTGCACAAGGTACAAATGCAATAGATTCAAATGTTGTTGCCCTAATTACTACATCTTCAAGTGCAGGCCAAAGGGCACTTTTTCCTTTTGCTGCAATCCAACTCTTTCCTAAACAAAAGGCCAGTTACCTCAGGTTATTCTTTCCAAATCATTTCTTCTTCTTTTCTCCCCCCAAGCTATTTCTTCTTATTTTTGAAGAAAAGTTTATGGCAACCTTCTCCAATAGAGATATTTTTATTGTGCGTCAAAGATATCACTTAGATATTATGGTCCTAATGGCTCTTGAACTTCTAATGTATCTCATTTCTCTCTGTGGGTGACTGGTTCCTGGTTTTACAGAGTTTTCCAAATTCATGATTCAGAGAGCCCTAAAAAGGAGAGAATGGAACTCTCCAGCATGGTACATCTGTACTTTACCTTCTAAAAAGGGTCAAAAGTAACTACCTAGCTGTCTGACCCTGTAACAGCTTCTATGGGCCTCCGTTTTATAAGCTGTGAAGTGGGAGAGTTGGATTTAATGGCCAAGGATTCTCCTGGTTCTACAGCTCGGAGACTTCAGCCTTTTCCTTTTCTCATATCATTTTCTGGAGACTAGTGTCAGTGACGACAACTGCACTTGCAGCAGAAAGAATTTTAATTCTCAAGGCGGCCGTGAGCCTGGCAAAGACCAAAAGGATTAACGTTTGCATGTGGCTCTAACAATGCTCTTCTGGCATCTTTCTTAAGGATCAAACTCCATGCCGAAAAAAACCCTAAAAAAAGAAACCAAGCAGTAATTATACATTAATTTGTTTCTTTAAAACTGAGAAGAGGTTCCTTTAAGTGCTGCAACACTCTTCCAGAGTGTCCCATCAGACAGATGGCTTATGACAGTGGCACCTATTTAAGAATCTGTGATATGCTTCAGTCCATTAGTAACCAGGCAGAACAAGAAATACTTAAAGGATTCTCCTACTGATTCTGATTTCATTTTACCTACCAAGTATAATAAAATATAAGTACACAGGAGAGTACAGAAGGGGAAAACTCCTTTTAACTTTTAATGTCTACTGATTAAATGATCTTTTAAACATTTTCATTTTTATTGATTGAGAGAGAGAGAGAGAGATTAAGATTGATTTGTTGGTCCACTTTTTTATGCATTCATTGATTGATTCTTGTTGATTGTTGTATGTGTCCTGATCAGGGATTGAACCTGCAACCTATGGGAACAATGCTGTAATCAATGCAGTGGCCAGGGATGATTAAGTCTTTAAAAAATTATGACAGTCTTCTTAGATTAAAAAAAATGAACAAATGAATGAAACGGAAAAATACCCTACTACCCTGTCAAGACCAGCTCCCCTGCCTGTGACAGAATCAGATCAATGATGAAGACAGACGAGTAGCTTTCCTAGACCTTTCATGGGATGAAGACTAGGCTTGGCATTCAACATGTACACGTTCCTCTTTGAGCACCTTATCTAAGTAATTATGGCCATACTAGTTTTCACCACCATAACAGTGTGCACACTTCCCTTAGATCTATTTGGGCAGGGAGCCACTTTGGGGCTGGTGGCCTTGTGCCTGCTGTGGCACATAGGTAGCAACCCACACACACCCCATGGCTTGTTCTTACCATGTCTTAGCTCACACCTGTCATACAGGTTAGAAACACTCAAAGACAAGTTTGAAAAGTTAGACTGATCTAAGAGAGCACTCTAGATTGACTGGCTAAGGCCCAGTGCAGTTTCTCAAGTGCTATCCTATGCACATGATCTTTGATTCACATTTCTAGGCAAGAGGCAGAGAGGAAAGAAAATATTCTCCTGACACCCCCTTCTAAGATGCTCTGCGAGCCTCCATTTCTGTGTCCTATGTCACCCAGACTCCAACCATACTGTGTGGACAACGACAACTTTAAGTGAAAGAACAGTTGTGGATGTCTGTGGTCAGGGCTTAGAACGGACTTGGATCTGAAGCCTGGATTTAGCTGAGGCCAGACTTATTACCCCTCCCCAATCTCTGACCTTGGAGAAAGTGAATACAGATGTGGGACTTCAGTTTTTTGGTCCAGCTCAGACACTGTGTAAGGTCTCTTTCTGTTTACATTCTGTTGTTGGATATGTATAGGCTGCTACTCAGACACATGGGAACAGCTTTGGCCTTGTTCCTATCCTTTGCTAGGTTGCCCACTTCTGCTTAAGCTTCCCCCTCAATCTCTCAGGTTTGCTTAATTTTTCTTTGAGCCTTCTAGTCTACTTTCGGTCCCTCAGATCACCAACCCATCAGATTCTTGGTTTTCATGCCTCATTCCTTGGTTTGTGCCAATCATGGCAGTCTCACAGGGATCCTAATGCTGGGTAGACATGCTTTCTTCCTCAGACCCTCACGGTATCACCCCGGATGCACTCGCCTGGTGTCACTTCTCATCTATGCTTTTGACTTATTTAATCTGTCTATCATTTAAATTGGACTGTACATTGCTCTAGGAAAAAGATTAAAGTTTTCTTTTTTCCGTAATCAAATATGGTGCTGTACTTACAATAGATACCTTCAAACAAGTGTAAAAGACAACTTAATGGAAAGACATCCCTTGTTCATTAATTAGAAGACTTAATGTGGCTAAGATGACAACATTATAAAAAAAATGTACACATTCAATACAGTCTCTACTAAAATTCCAATGGTGCTTTCTGTAGAAATAGAAGTCTGCCCTAAAGTTCATATAGAATTTCAAGGGACAGGGAACAGACAGAACCGTGAGGAAAAAAGTTGAAAGATACTTTCTGATACTTATACTTTCTGATTTCAAAACTTATTACAAACTTACAGTAATCAAAGCAGGGTGGTATTTGGAATAAAGACTGGTAAACAGACTGATGTAATAAAATAGAGATCCTAGAAATAAATCCTCACATCTATGGTCAAATGGTTTTGACAAGGGTACCAAGACCATATAATGAAGAAATGACAGTCTTTTGAATAGATGATGTTGGAAAAGTAGGATATCCACATGCAAAAGAATGAACTTGGACCCTTATTTTATACCATATACACAAATCAACTCAAGATGGATCAGGCAAGGAGGGTGAAGTCAAGATGGTGGAGTAGGTAAACTGAGAGCTTGCCTCCTCCTTTGATCACATCAAAATTACAACTAAATTACAGAACCACCGTCCTTGAGAACTGTCTGAAGACTAGCTGAACAGAATTGGTATAACTAAAGATATAAAGAAACCATATCAAGACTGGGTGGAGGAGCAGTAACACAGACCAGGCAGCTCTCTACCCATGCTGTGGGGATTAAGAAATGGTGGGATATTTCAGCTGTGAAAGTCCCCGCAAGGAGTGAGGGGTCACAGCCCCAAACTCGACTCCCAATTAAGGGACACCAGTACCAGGCAGAGGAATCCGCATAACATCTGTTTGTGAAGAGCAGGGGCAATTTTCTCCCAGAGAGGCAATGGACTGTGAGAGACTGAGAATGCTACTTTTAAAGGGCCTACATACAAATTCACTCACACTAAACTCCAGCACAGGGGCAATCACTCAAAAGTGTCAGGAATATACAGAGAGGAACTAAGTTGATTAACTTTAGGGTAAAGATTGGAAAGGCAGGAATCAGGCCACCTCTCTCAAGGGACAGAAGCACTGCCAGGTTCCATGGTTGGTGTGTGGGGCTCTCCTCCCATCCAGCTGGCCAAGTATTGGTGGACACCAAATCTGTGCTCTCCATTAACCTGGCTAACACCACTTGCTCCAGTGATTTTCTGAGGCCCCACCCCACACAATTATCTCCTGAGTTGAGCCTCTTACAGTAGCTTCCCCACACAAGCAACCTGCCTTGGATAATGCTGCACACTTCTTTCCAAATCCACAAACCACACAAGAGTGGCAGACACCCCCAGCTAGCTCTGCAGAATCTCTCAAAAGTCCACAAACTCCATACAAGAAGCAGTTGGCCACAACTCACACTATAGTACCCATCAAAGGGTCCTAGGCCTTGGCTCACAGTGTGGACTCTCCCAAGTGCCTTCAAGCCTAGCACATGTGGCAACCAACTGCACATCACTTTGTAGCTTCTACTAAGTGGCCCAAAGCCTGGAACAAGCAGCAGCTGACTGGCTCCGTAGTCAACAAATACATACATGGTCAGCTTCAGACCACACCAGAGCCTCACCTAAACAATTCCACAACCAACACACATGAAGTGCGAACTCAGCTGTCACCAGAATCCTGGTAAGTGATTCCTGTTCTGTGGGGTGAGCCCCAGCACAACAGCTTGTCTGTGTGGTCACAACCAGCCCTCACAGCCAGTTAGCCTGAGGGTAAACAACATCCACAGATATGCTAAAAGCAATCAAGAGTCAACTGCAATAAGAGGACACACACAAACCACACGGGAGACACCTTGGAGCAGTTGTTTTAGGTCACCAGAAATATTGCACCACTGGGTACCACAGAACACCTTCCACATAAGGCCACTCTTTCAAGACTAGGAGATGTAGTAGATCTACCTAACATATAGAAACAAATACAGAGTGTCAGCCAAAATCAGGAGGCAAAGAAACATTTCCAAATGAAAAAAGTCCATGCCCCACTCCGAAAGAAAAGGAACTAAACAGAATGGAGACAGGAAATCTACCACATAAAGAGTTCAGAACATTAGTTATAAGGATGCTCAATGAACTTGGAAGAATAATAGATTAGCTCAGAGTTAACATCAACAAAGAGATAGAAACATAAATTATAACCACTCAGAAATGAAGAATACAACTAAAATGAGAAACATGCTAGAGGGAATCAACAGCAAGTTAAAGGAAGCAGAGGAACAAATCAGCAATCTACAGGAGGTAGTGGAAAACACCCAATCAGAAAAGAAAAAATAAAAAAAAAAAGAATAAAAAAAGGAGGATAGTTTAAGGGGCTGCTGGAACAACATTGAGTGTCTCAACATTCTCATCATAGGGGTAATGGAAG
This sequence comes from Tonatia bakeri, assembly GCA_004024845.1. Lineage (NCBI taxonomy): Eukaryota > Metazoa > Chordata > Mammalia > Chiroptera > Phyllostomidae > Tonatia > Tonatia bakeri. Next base: position 72,760 of record PVIA01001009.1, read on the forward strand.
GAGAGAAAGTGATCAAAAACCTATCTGAAAAAATAACGACTGAAAGCTTCCCTAACCTGGTGAAAAAAATAAACATCCAAGTTCAGGAATGCAGAGTCTCGAACAAGATGAACCCAAAGAAACCCACACCAAGATATATCATAATTAAAATGGCAATAGTTAAAGATAGAGAATCTTAAAAATAGCAAGAGAAAAACAGCATGTTCAAGAAAGCTTCCCTAAGATTGTCACCTGAATTTTCAACAGGAGCTTTGCAGGCCAGATAGAAATGGCATGAAATATTCAAAGTGATAAAAGCTTACTACCAAGATTACACTAACCAACAAGGCTATCATTCAGAATTGAAGGAAATATATGAGTTTCCTAGACATGAAAAAGCTCCAGGACTTCATCACTACTCAACCAGAATAACAAGAAATGTTAAAAGGACTTCTTTACATAAAAAAGAAGAGATCAAAAACAAATATATATATATATACATACACAAGAAAAACCCTCATTGACAAAGGCAAACATGTAATAAAAGCAGTGGATCAACAAACTATTATTAAGCTAGTGCAAATATTAAAAGACAAATGTGGTAAGACCATATGTAATTACAACAATAAATTAAGACACACACACATACAAGATGTAAAATATAATGACAAAAACACAAGTATAGTGGAGATAAGGAAAAATTGCAGTGACTTTTTAATGTGTTCAAACTTAGGCAACCATCAACTTAAAATAGACTGCTATAATGATAGTTTGGTATATGTGAAGTACATGGTAACCACAAACCAAAAAAATCTATAACATATATACAAAAAATATAGGAAAAGGAATCCTAACATAACACTACCAAAAGTCATTAATATAAAAGAGTGAGAGGATTGGAAAGGAACAGAAAAGAACTGTTCCTTTCCAATCAGAACAAAAACAATCAGAATACAATTAATAAAATGTTGATAAGTATAAACATATCAATGATTACTTTAAATGTAAATTGATTAAATACTCCAATCAAAAGATAGGATAGTTGAATAAATAAACAAATAAGACTCATATATACACTTCCTACAAAAATCCCATGTCAGATTAAACGACACATATAGACTGAAAAGTAGAGAGATGGAAAAAGATAGTTCATGCAAATTGAAAAGAAGAAAAAGTTGGGGTAGATAGTAAGGAATCAGTGGCCTTAAATGACACATTAGAACAGATGGACTTACTTGGTATTTTTACGACATTTCACCCCAAAGCAGCATAATATACATTCTTTTCAAGTTCACAAGGAACTTTTTCCAGGATAGACCACATGTTAAGTTACAAAACAAATCTCTATAAATTTAAGAAGATTGAAATCATATCAAGCATCTTCTCTGTTAACAATGATGTGAAACCAGAAATCAATTACAAGGAAAAAAGTGAAAAAAAATCACAAATGTGGGGATGCTAAATAACATGCTACTAAACAATAAATGAGTTAACAATAAGACCAAGGAGGAAAAAGATACCTTCAGACAAATGAAAGTGAATACACAATTCCCTGAACTCTATGGGTCATAGCTAAAGCAGTTCTAAGAAGGAAATTCAAAGCAATGTAAGCCTACCTCAAGGAACAAGAAAAGTCTCAAACTATCTAAACTTACACCTAAAGGAACTAGAAATAAAGTCCAAAGTGAGTAGAAGGAAGGAAATAATAAAGATCATAATGGAAATAAATGAAACAGAGACTAAAAGTAGAAAAGACAGAAAAAACCAAGACTTGGTTTTTTGAAAAAATAAACAAAATTGTGACACTTTTAGCCAGACTTATCAAGGAAAGGAGAGAAATGCTCCAATAAAAACTACCAGAAATAAAAAAGAAGTGAAAACCAAAATCACAGAAATACAAAAGTTCATAAGATAATACAATGAATAATTCTGTGCCAAACTGGATAACCTGAAGAAGTAGATACTAATTCCTAGAAATACACAATATTCCAAGGCTTAATCAAGTAGACACAGAAAATATAAATGGATTAATAATTGCTAACAAAATCAAGTTAGTAATTAAAAAACTCCCAACAGCCCTGGCTGGTGTGGCTAAGTGGATTGAGTGCCAGCCTGCAAACCAAAAGGTTGCTCATTCAATTCCCAATTAGGGCACTTGCCTGGGTTGCAGGCCAGGTCCCCGTTTAGGGGTGCACAAGAGGCAACCACACACTGATGTTACTCTCCCTCTCTTTCTCCCTCCCTTCCCCTCTGTCTAAAAGTAAATAAATAAAATCTTTCAAAAACAAAAAATAAACCAAATAAGCCCCCTTTCCAACAAACAAAAGCCCTGGACCAGTGATTTCTCAGGTGAATTTTACCAAACATTCAAAGAGGAATTAACACCCATCCTTTTCAAACTGTTCCAAAAAATTAAAGAGGAGGGAAGGCTCCCAAACTCATTTTACAAAGCTGGCATTATCCCAATACCAAAACCAGACAAAGATACTCTACAAGAAAATTATAGGCCAATGTCCCTGATGAGCATAGATGCAAAAATCCCCAACAAAATTTTGCCAAACAAAATTCAGCAATATACTAAAAATATCATATACCATGATCAAGTGGGATTTACTTCTGGGAAGTAAGACTGCTTCAATATCTGCCAATCAATTACTTTGATACAGCAAATACACAAAATGAATAATGAAATCATATCAATAAATGTAAAAAAAGCATTTGACAAAAATCTAACATGTATTTTATAAAAACTCTCAGCAAAATAGATATAGAAGAAACATACATCAACATAATAAAGTCCATATATAACAAACATACAGCTAACATCATACTTAATGGTGTGAGCTAATCGCTTTTTCTTAAAGTTCTGGAGCAAGATAAAGATGTCCACCTTCACCACTTCTATTCAACATGGACTTGGAAACCCTAGCCACAGAAATCAGACCAGAAGAAGAAATAAAAGTCATCCAAACTGGAAGAGAAGAAGTAAACCTGTTATCATTTACAGATGACATGATCCTATATATAGAGAACCCTAAAGACTCCACCAAAAAACTATTGGAACTAGTGAATAAATTCAGTAGAGTATAAAAATAAAGGATACAAAATTAATATTCAGAAATTGGTCACAGTTTTCAATGCCAATAATGAATTATTAGAAAGAAAAATTAAGGAAAAAACCTCATTTAAAATTGCATCCAAAAGAATGTAATACCTAGGTATAAATTTAACCAAGCATGTTAAAGATCTATGCTTGGAAATCTATAAGACGCTGAAGAAAGAAAATAAAGAAGATACAAATAAATTAAGGCATACACCATGTTGCCCTGACTGGTGTGGTTCAGGGGGTTGGGCATCGTCCCATGAACTGAAACGTTGCCAGTTCAATTCCTGGTCAGGGCACATGCCTGGGTGTGGGCCAGGTCCTCGGCTGGGGGTGAGTGGCTGGGGTCATGCAAGAGGCAACCAATTAATGTTTCTTTCATACATTGATGTTTCTCTCCTCTTTCTCCCTTCTTCCACCTTCTCTAAAGAGAAATAAAATCTTTTTTTCAAAGAATATACCATGCTCATGAATAGGAAGACTTCATATGGTTAAAATGTCTATACTACATAATCTATAGATTCAATGCAATCCCTATTAAAATATGAACAGCAATTCTCACAGAACTAGAACAAATAATTCTAAAATTTATATAGAACCACAAAAGACCCTGAATAGCCACAGCAATCTTCAGAAAAGAAGAACAAAGTTGGGGATACCATGCTACCTGATATCAAAGTATACTATAAGTCTACAGTAATCAACAACCTGGTCCTGACATATATAAACAGGACATAGGTCAATGGACTAGAATACAGAACCTAGAAATAAACCCATACTTATATGATCAATTAATCTATGGCAAGGAAGCAAGAATACATAATGGACTAAAGATGGTCTCTTCAATAAACAATCTTGAGAAAATTGGACAGATACATGCAAAAAGTGAAACTAAATTACTTTCTTATACCATATAAAAATTAAATCAAAATGGATTAAAGACTTAAATATACGACATGTAGCCACAACACTCCTAAAAGAAAACACAGACAAAAACTTTGACATTGGTTTTAGCAATGTTTTTTGTTTGTTTGTTTGTTTTTTGATATGTGTCCTAGGACAAAGACAACAACATAAACAAATGAGATGACATCAAACTGAAAAGCTGTTGTACTATAAAGGAAACCATTTACAAACAAAAAGGTAGCCCATTAAATGGAAGAAGATATTTGCAAATGATGTATCCGGGGAGGGGTTAATATTCAAAATATAAATCGAACTCATATAACTCAACATCAAAACACATGCAAGCAAAATGATTAAAAAATGAGCAGAGGCCCTGGCTGAGGTATCTCAGTGGATGAGTGTGGGCCTGTGAACCAAAGGATCACCAGTTTGATTCCCAGTCAGGGCACATGCCTGGACTGTAAGCCAGGTCCCCAGTGGGTGGATGCATGAGAGGCAACCACTCATTGATGTTTCTTTCTCTCATTCTCCTTCCTTTCCCCTCTATCTAAAAATAAATAAGTTAAAAATCTTGAAAATATGAGCAGAGGATATGCATAGACATTTCTCTAAAGAGGACAACAGACACATGAAAAGATGATTAATGTCACTAATAATTAGGGAATTGCACATCAAAACTAGAATGAGACATAATTTCACACCTGTCAGAATGACTGCCATTGATAAATTAACAAAAAATAAGTGCTGGCAAGATTGTGAAGAAAGGAATACCCTTGTGCATTGTTGGTAGGATTGTAAATTGGTGTAGCCACTATGGAAAACAGTATGGAGAGTTCTCAAAAAATTAAAAATGGAAGTACTATATGACCCAAAAGTTCCAATTCTTGGTATTTATCCAAAGAAATCCAAATTTGAAAAAACATATACACCCCTATGTTCATTTTCTTTCTTTTCTTAATATATTTTATTGATTATGCTATTAGAGTTGTCCCATTTTTTTCTCCCCTTTTTTCCCCTCCACCCTTGCCTCTCCTACCACCAGCATTCCCTCACTTTAGTTCATATCCATGGGTCATATATATAGTTCTTTGGCTTCTCCATTTACTATAATCTTAACCTCCCCCTATCTATTTTCTACTTACCATTTATGCTTCTTATTTCCTGTACCTTTGCCCCCACTCTCCCTCTCTCCCTCACCGCTGATAACCCTGCATGTGATCTCCATTTCTGGAATTCTGTTACTGTTCTAGTTGTTTGCATAGTTTGTTTTTGTTTTTGTGTTTAGGTTTGGTTGCTGATAGTTGTCAGTTTGTTGTCACTTTACTATTCAGATTTTAATCTTCTTTCTCTTATATAAGTCCCTTTAACATTTCATATAATAAAGGATTGGTGATGATGAACTCCTTTAACTTGACCTTATCTGGGAAGCACTTTATCTGCCCTTCCATTCTAAATGATAGCTTGGCTGGATAGAGTACTCTTGGATGCAGGTGCTTGCCTTTCATGACTTTGAATACTTCTTTCCAGCGCCTTCTTGGCTGTAAGGTTTCTTTTGAGAAATCAGCTGATATTCTTATGGGAACTCCTTTGTAGGTAACTGTCTCTTTTTCTCTTGCTGCTTTTAAGATTTTCTCCTTATCTTCAACTTCTGGCCAAGACAGAGGCATAGGTAGATACACTTTGCCTCCTCACACAACCAAAAGATGAATGATACCAAATTTAAAAACAAAAAATAACCAGAACTGCCAGAAAAATGGAACTATATGGAAGTCCAACAACCAAGAAGTTAAAGAAGAAATATTCATCTAGACAGGTAGAAGGGGTGGAGATGGGCAGCTGTGGTGGAGAGGACTCGAGGGAAGACACTGACTGAAGGACCTGGTGGTCCCACATTTGTGTGAGGATAAACCAGGAGGAACAACTGGGGACCTGAGACAGACTGCACAACCCAGGGTTCCAGCATGGGGAAATAAAGCCTCAAAGCCTCTGGCTATAAAAACCTGTGGGAATTGCAGTAGTGGGAGAAACACCCAGCCTCACAAGAGAGTTCATTGGAGAGACCTACAGGGTCCTAGAATCTACACAAACCCACCCACCCAGGTATCAGCACCAGAAGGGCCCAATTTGTTTGTGGGTAGCAGGGGAAGTGACTGAAAGCCGGTTGAGAGCGGAGCAAGCAGCATTGTTCCCTGTCACACCCCTATGTTCATTGCAGCATAATAGCCAAGGTATGAAAGCAACCTAAGTGTCCATTGATAAACACTCAGATAAAGAAAAAGTGGTACATATATACATTGGAATATTACTTGGCCATAAAAATAAAATCTCACTATTTGCAGAAACATGGATGGACCTAGAGGGTATTAAGTCAGACAAAGACAAACACCATATGATTTTAGTCATATGTGGAATTTAAATAAGAAAATTAAGAAGAAACAAAACAGAAATGCACTTATTGATACATAGAACAAACTGATGGTTCCCAGATGGGAGGGGAGTTTGAGGGGATGAGCAAAAAAGGTAAAAGGGATTAAAAAGAACAACTTGCCAGTTATTAAAATAGTCACATGAATACAGAGTATAGCATCGGAATATAGTAAATAACATTGTAATGATTCTGTATGGTGTCAGATGCATACTATATTATTGGAGTGATCACTTCATAAAGTATATAGATGTCTAATCACTATGTTGTACTCCTGAAACTAATAGATATTTTATGTCAACTGTAATTTAAAAAATAAAATAAAGATTAAATTGAAACAAAAACAAAATATATCAGAGATCAAAACTTAAGAGCTAAAATTATAAAACATAAGAAAACATAGGAGAAAAATTTTATGACGTTGGATCTGACAATTATTTCTTGGTTATGACACCAAAGGCACAGCCAATAAAAGTAAAAACAGGTGATATTCACTACATCAGAATGAAAAATTCTGTGTATCAAAGGACATCATGTAGAGAGTGAAAAGGGAACCCGCAGAATGGGAGAAAATATTTGCAAATCATATATCTGAACTTCTACAACTGAACAACAAAACAAACTAACCAATTAAAAAATGGGCAAAGGACTTGAATAGATATTTCTTCAAAGAAGATGTACGGATGGCCAGAAAGGAAATGGGATGACTGTTAACATCACTAATCATTACAGCAACACAGATAAAAACACAATGAGATACCACACTACACTTTTTTAGGGTGGCTATTATAAAGAAGAAAGTGAATGACAAGCACTGATGAGAATGTGGAGAAATTGCAACCCCTGTGCACTGTTGGTGGCAATGTAAATGGTATAACTGCTATACAAAACAGTGCTGAAGTTTCTCACAAAATAGAAAAAGAATTAATGTATAATTTAGCAATTGTACCTCTTGGTACATACCCAAAAGAATTAAGTGCAAAGGGGGTCAAGTGCATAGTGGTGGAAGATTTGACTTTGGGTGGTGGGCACACAGTGCAATATACAGACCAGGTATCTCGGAGTTATACATCTGTAACCTATATTATCTTATTAACCAATGTTACCCTAATAAATTTAATTAAAAAAGTTTAATGTCACACTAGACTTACTGCCTTAGCTGGCATGTAAGCCTTGAGTTTTGTAGCATGGCGCCTAGCATAGTGCTGGCTATATCATGGAGCTCAATGCTGAATTCAAAAGGAAGTATAGGGGTGAATGTACGGATTCTGATTATTTTCTTAAATTTCTAAAGCAGCTCATTCAACTATATGTTTGAACTGACATGTGTCTATATGTAAGTGTGTATATATTTTTAATGTAGAATTTTCCTATTTGTGTAAAATACATACATTAGCATTTTTTACATTGAAAGTCTACAATATTTTTAACACAAGCTGGAAATAGCATAGTGAATGTATTTATATATCACTCAGAATCAATAATTCAGAGCTTTTTATTGGGCTGTGCTATATGCTGCTATGGTAAATGATAATTTTCTGAGTCAGAGTCACCTCTTTATGTCACATGAGACAGAGGAGTTCAGTGAATGGCCCAAAGGTGCACAGATGCTAAACGGGCACTCAGACCCAGGACATCTGTGTGCATAACTCCACCTCCATGACATCTGCCAAGCCCATTAGGTTGACTCTCTTCTTTTTTTTTCATTTATTCATGCAAGATAATTATCTTAACTAATAAGGTTAATTTTCCAATATAAATAGGCCAATTTTTCAAGTAAGGTTAACTGAACTTTTCTGAAAAAGAAAACAAATGCCTTATGAGTCTCTTCTCCTCTCACTGAGGAACTGAGCTTTGGAAATGTCCTCACTACTGTGTCTAAAGACTCATTTATGCGTCTGGAGCCCTGACTGCAGGAAGCATGTGCTAAGGCCAGTGGGGTCTGTTGGCAACAGGGCCTCACACAGTACAGTTTGGAGGAGAAAGTTACTACCTCCACAGTCAGTTACAACTTAAGTTGCTATATTAGACATAGATTATCCTTTTTTTGTCAATGAGGAAGCAATTTACTCATTTTTTAAAAAATGTTTTTTGCCCTCCTTTTTTTTTACCCTGTTCCCCAGGCAGATTTACAATCATAAATCATAAATTTAGGCTCAAATGAGATAATATCTGCAAAGAGCTTCGTAAAGGGTGAGTCAGTATGTAATGGTAAAGTAGACTTACTTGCTTCTGGGTTTGCCTCCTGGTTACATGCTGTGGCACTTTTCCTCCATACAACTGAAATAATACTAATTGAAAGACTGGAGGTCTATAGCACACAGTGTGCTGTGCTGGAGAAGGGCTGAGAGTTCCTTCAGTGGACCCTCACTAGGAAACCGTCTTTACAATTGTGTTTGCAAGGCACAAGGAAAGACTGAAGTTTGGTTTCCCTTTGAGGACCAAGCTAGAGGCTTCCTCAGGGGAAAATGGGCACCAGGGAAGGAAAGAGATGTGGTATGTAGTGCTGGAACCATGGAGTGACACGGATCACCAGGGGCCTCCAACCCCAAACACGGGAGAGACAGATCACCAGGGCCCTCTGCTCCATCCAAAACCACATCTCACTGAAGTCAACTTATATTCTGTACCATCAAACCACAAAGAAACTTGTTTTGGGGGATGAAAAACCCTCATGGATTATACAGTCATTCATCATGACACTGTCAGAGACTCCAATGATTTAAAATGCTGAATCAATTCTTTCATCTGACAGTTGTGTGTCACAGTGTAGTGACGGACTGTAGGCATGACCCCCTCCCTCACAGAGCACATGAAGTCTGTTCCAGCTGGCAGAGAGGCCATATGAGCCTGAGCCCCTCATCTACCCAAACCAGGCAAAGTCAAGTAGCTCATTTACGGTGATGTGAACCACCCAGCCACACCGTACTCCTTTAGTGAAGGGGTCACTTGAGAGCATTTGCTTTGCTATAGGAGAGGTATTGGCTCCCTGCGGGCCTGATTCTCTTGGTGACTCATGGAAATCTGACCAGGATACCATCAGCTTCCTGATGAGCATGAAGGCCCAATGACATATCCATGGGTGCGGTGAAGTCTCTGCCCCATGCATGTGTTCCCAGATAAAGCCAAGAGTGAGGTATGAAGGAACAGAACTGGGACTGAGCTTGTCTGGCACACACCTGCAGACAGAGTCCATTAGGCTCCTGTGGGAAGGTGCACTGAGGCACTTAAGCTAGTGTTGAAATGAGAGAGGCTGAGCTTAAAGATGCTGATTGAGTCTCAATATGACAGCTACACTGGGGATCATAAAAACCAGATGAACTAGTAGATAACTGCTATATGGTAACTCATGTCACAATAAAAATGTCAGTTTTCTGTATTGTTTTACAACATTGATTAGCTTAGGAATGCTTTCAAGCAGAACACTGATACTCTGCATTGTTAAAAACAGACCAAGGCATTTATTAAGTGGTATTCACACGGCTCTTTCACTACCTTAGTTTGTGAAATGAGACCAAATTTCCTGTCCTTAGTATTCTTTCAGGAGCAGTAACCAACTGGGCACTGCAAAATGTTTCCATCCAAAGTGACAGCTGGGGCAGGCACCTTATGCTCACTCATTCCTATCCCACTGCTTTCTCTCTCCCTTGGGAGTTAAGCAAAATTTTCTTTCATTACTTTTATTCTTTACTCCTTGAAAGTAGTCTTGAACAAAGACCTACACACAGGCAAACAACTCACATAATACTTACAGGTAAGTGCCCACCATCCTGCCCCTCACTACCTTTTTTAAAGCATGGGTGAGCTCTGTGGACAGTGGCACGCTGGCCCAGGGCCAGGGAGCCGGGGCCTCTTCAGTTGTGCCTCACACATTTCTGGAGAATTCTGATGGAACAACTCGGAGGCTAGGACTTCAAAGGGTATGTGTTTGCAAACTGATATCCAAATGATGATCTAGAAAAATGGGTCACTGAATTCTAAACTGAAAGACATTATTTTGAGGGTTGTCTTCTCTTTAATTTAGGTGGTTCATCATGAACTGCTTTTACGAATACTGCTATCCTTCATATTAAAGGTATATGTGGTGCTACCTCTTTATGTGAATTTAGGGGAAAATATCAATTATTATCCAGCAGTTGCTTCTTCAATAAGCACATTTAAACTTGTTCATTGTTTCCGAGCTGAACCCGCAGTTTGTGAAATCTAGTTTTATCGATAGCTTTTCCATGAAATGAGTACAGTGCACTGTGCTGACGGGTCAGGCCCGCCTCAGCTCTGGGAGAACCCTCAGACACAACCTGTATGAGGTGGGGACTCGTGGCAGCATCACGGGGCTGGCGGCAGTTTTGCTGTCCGTTCCAGCCAGTGCTTCATCTGCTTTACGGTATACTCAGTCACGCCAAGTCAACTGGTCATGAAGAAGAAAGCAAATTTTCTGAAAAAAGAGCAAGACTAACAACATCAGCATATATGTTCATAGTTCATCTCAACACCACAGAATCTGGAATGTTTAAAGCGCCTGAGAGATTCAGGGGCGTCCAACCTTTTGGCGTCTCTGGGCCACACTGGAAGAAGAAGAGTTGTTTTGGGCCACACATTAAATACACTAAGACATATGATCACAAAAAGAAATCTCAAAGTGTTGTAAGTAAATTTATGATTTTGTGCTGGGCTGCATTCACAGCTATGTGGGCCGCAGGTTGGACACCCCTGCTTAGATCAATGTTCCTCTTATGGACCAGAAGTTAAAGCACCTGTCCTGGGGAGGTCACTCTCTTAACCGAAGTCACACTGGCAGCATGGTGTTGTCACCTCAGCCAAACCCATTGTTAAAAATGTCCAAGGAACGGAGAAGGTGAGTTAGTTAGTGTTTGCTCAGACAAGAGAACCTTGATCTGGGTTGGGGGAAGCCTGAGAGCTGTCTTCTAATATCTGAAAGACTAAAATGAATGAGGGATTGGAATTGTTTAAGGTAGATAAATGTAGAAGTTCATGGAGGCAGGTTTTAGATTAACAGAAAAAATAACTTTGTAATCACATCAGCATTCTGACAGTGAAACAAGTTGCCTGTGAATTAGTGACCAAGCCTTTGTTAGTAGGGCAAAACAGATGCTGCTTGGCCTCTGTGAGGACATGTGAGGATCGATGCATTGGGCAGGAGGCTGACAATTCCCACTGCTGCGCAGGGTAGGAACACGGGGGACTGCATGCTGGAAGTGCCTATGGGAAGTTTCCTCCCTCCCTCCTTCCCTCCCTCCCTCCCTTCCTTCCTTCCTTCCTTTTTCACTTCACTGTTGCATATAATTCACCCATTTCAACTGTATGACTCAATGATGCTTAGTTGCTCCACCATGTTGCACAACCATCACCATCCACCAGTTTTATAACATTTTTGCCTCAGTAAGATCCTGCAGGGGAAGTTGTTTTAAGTAAAGTTCATATCTAAGATCAAAGTTGTCTAGTGAGATGTGTATCATGTACATCAAACCATAATGTTGTGCATCATAGCCTGAACACCTCACAATGGGTGCACTGGGTGCTGTGCCAAAAAACAAGGGAAAGAGGGAAGGGGCTGGATGAAGAGGAACAGACTGGCAGGTGGGTGACAGAAAGTCCATGAGTGAAACAAAGGGCTAGAGTCATTGAGGTCTGGCAAGAGGAAAAGAGTATACTCCTTTTTCACTCGTCCTGCTCAATTCTATGTAAGGTTTCAGTTATAATAAATTGATTTAAGGCAGTTTGCCATAGTGTACTTTAGAGAGCCTTCAAGAATGCTCAGTCACTTGTAAAAGACATTGTTATTCAGAAAACAAGCTAGCTGTTAGCAATGAGATGATCTTAATTGTAATGTCCCTTTTAAAAAAGCATAACATTCATTTTAAACCCACTTCATTTCCCTAACATGCTAGAATCACCAGAAAAAGGGAGTCCTTATTAAACTCAGGCCCCTGTGGTGCATCCCCAAAGAACTGTCAGTGGTCTGCACAGGGTCAGTCTGTGAGAGCAGAGTGCAGGCCCATGTCCTACAAGTGCATCACATTGCTCCCCCATCCCAAAGCCCCTGCTTGTGCTCTTTATTTTATTTTTTCAATATTATTCTGTATTAATTTCAGGTATACAGCATAGAGTTTAGAAAATCATGTACAAAGTGTTTCCACCAATATTTCCAGGACACACCCTGCTTCTGCTCTTAAGGTGAGCGCATAAGTAGCACCTTGAATAAAATGACATGCTTGCTGTTTTACACACACTGTCACACTTCTTGCTGTAGCCTGCCTGGAAAGCCCCTGCTAACCATATCTGGGGCAATCATGGGCAGGGCAAAGTAAAGCTACCATCCACATACCAATTAAAACCCAAGGGCCCTTAATGAAACTGGAATAATTTTTTTTTTTTAAGGTGAAGCCTAACACTTCAGCTACAGGAATCTGAAAATCTTAATTTAGAGTTAATTCTTCATACAAAACTTTGAAGAATTGGGTTTAGTGACTGGGCTTACAGTACCTAACATCCGAAAGAAACAGAAACACAAACTGCCCAGAATATCTAAGAAAGCCATTTCGGTTTTCTGAAATCTTGAAAATATTGCAGACACAGCATATGTTTCTCCAGAAAGACTGAGGAGGAAAAGAACGTAAAGGATCCTGAATGGCATTTCTAGTAGGAAAGAAATGAAGACATATGTTGAATCAAAGCTGTAAACTGCGGGGACACATTCTGTTCTGTTCACTTCTTTGATGAACTGTGTAAGAGCCACATCTCCAACCAGGCTGGGAATGAATTCTTTCCATTCTGATTACTAGCTGACTGGTACCTGAATTCAAACTACCTATTTGTTTTGGGAGACATAGGCAATATGACATTATTGAGGATGATAGCACACCTAAAATCCAAATCCCACTACAGTCTTTTAAAATAGAACACACCAAGGCACATCATAATTACATTAGCCAAGATTAAAGATAAGGAAAGAATCTTAAAAGCAGCAAGAGAAAAGGAGACAGTTACCTATGAAGGAGTGCCCATAATACTGTCAGCTGATTTCTCAAAAGAAACCTTACAGCCAAGAAGGGGCTGGAAAGAAGTATTCAAAGTCATGAAGGGCAAGGATCTACATTCAAGATTACTCTATCCAGCAAAGCTGTCATTTAGAATGGAAGGGCAGATAAAGTGCTTCTCAGATAAGGTCAAGTTAAAGGAGTTCATCATCACCAAGCCCTTAATATATAAAATGTTAAAGGGACTTATCTAAGAGAAAGAAGATAAGAAACTATGAACGGTAAAATGACAACAAACTCACAGTTATTAACAACTCAACCTAAAAAACAAACAAACAAAAAAAAAACTAAGCAAACAACCATAACAGGAACAGAATCCCAGAAATGGAGATCACATGGAGGGTTATCAGCAGGGGAGTGAGAAGGGGAAAGAGAGGGAAAAGGTAGAGAATAAGTAGCATAAATGGTAGGTAGAAAATAGACAGGGGGAGGTTAAGAATAGTATAGGAAATGTAGAAGCCAAAGAACTTATGGATGACCCATGGACATGAACTAAAATGGGGGGAATGTGGGTGGGAGGGGATGTGCGGGGTGGAGGGCAATAAAGGGAGGAAAATGGGACAACTGTAACAGTATAACCAATAAATACATTAATATGCATTAAAAAAAGAAAAAAAATGGACACAATTGGAGTTCCAGCCAAGATGGAGGTGTAGGGGAGAAACCCTTCACTTCCTCAAACAACCAAAAGGAGGATAACAACCAATCTAAAATCAATAAATAACCTGAAGTGCCAGAAAATTAGACTGCATGGAACTCCAACAACCACAGAATTAAAGAAGCAGTCAGCCAGACCAACCAGACCAGTAAGATGAGTGGACAAAGAGAACCCCTGGCAAGGTGGTGGACCTCGGGGGCAAGGCTGACTGAATAGGAAATGGAGACTCAGAGTTGACAGTGGACTATGGCGGGGATTGCTGCAGTGGTAGAAACTCCCAGTCTCACACGACAGTTTGTTGGAAAGTGGGGCTAGAGCCAAGCAGGTGAGCTGCATTGTTTTCTCTCTGGCCCTTCCCCCACAGGCAGCGCTGCAGGGCATCAAGGAGGGTTGCCCTGCCCTGGTGAACACCTAAGGCTCCACCCCCTTATAACTTAACAGGTGCACTAAGACAAAGAAATATGGCCTAAATGAAAGAACAGAGCAAAACTCCAGAAAGAGCTAAGTGATGAAGAGATAGCCAACCTCTCTTGATGGAGAGTTTAAAGCGCTGGTAATCAAAATGCTCACAGAACTGATTAAGCTTGGTTGAAAAATTAAACAACAAATGGAAGATACCCAAAGTGAAATAAATAAAAATATTCAGGGAACCAAAAGTGACAGGAAGGAAACCATTACTCAAAGCAACAATTTGGAACAAAAGGAAGAAATAAACATCCAACCGGAACAGAATGAAGGAACAAGAATTTAAAAAAATGAAGAAAGGTTGAGGAATCTCTGGGACAACCTGAAATGTTCCAATATCTGAATTATAGGGGTGCCAGAAGGAGAAAAACAACAGCAAGAAATTGAAAACTTATTTGAACAAATAATGAAGGAAAACCCCCAATCTGTGAAAGAAATAGACTTTCAGGAAGTCCAGGAAGCCCAGAGAATCCCAAAGAAGTTGGACCCAAAGAGGATCACACCAAAGCACATCATCATTAAGTTACCCAAGATTAAAGATAAAGAGAATCTTAAAAGCAGCAAGAGGAAAGGAAAGGGAAGTTTACCTACAAAAGAGTTCCTATAAGATTATTAGCTGATTTCTCAAAAGAAACCTTACAGCCAAGAAGGGGCTGGAAAGAAGTATTCAAAGTCATGAAAGGCAAGGACCTACATCCAAGAATACTCTATCCAACAAAGCTATCATTTAGAATGGAAGGGCAGATAAAGTGCTTCCTAGATAATATCAAGTTAAAGGAGTTCATCATCACCAAGCCATTATTATATGAAATGTTAAAGGGACTTATCTAAGAAAATGAAGATAAAAAATATGAGCAGTAAAATGACCACAGACACAACTATCAACAAATGAACCTAAAAAAATAAAAGAAAGAAAAACAATGAAAACAAAAACTAAGCAAACAATGAGAACAGGAACAGAATCAGGGAAATGGATATCACATGGAAGGTTTTCAGTGGGGAGGGGGAAGGGAGGAATGGGGGGAAGTACAGGAAAGAAGAAGCATAGTTAGTGGGCATAAATAGATGGGGAGAGGTCAAAAATGGTATAGGAAACAGAGGACTCAAAGAACTTACATGTGCAACCCATAGACATGAACTAAGGTGGGGGGAATGCTGGAAGGTTGTGGGGTACAGTGTGGAGAGGAGATAAAGGGGGAAAATTGAGAAAACTGTAATAGTATAATCAATAAAATATACTTTAAAAATAAAAATAAAAATGGACACAATCACAAAAGTGGCGTGGCAAAGATATTCATGCACAGCACTTGCAATATTTCAGAAAGCTGCCTGAAAGACCAGTATATTAGCACCTCTCATTTTTTCCAGCATGGCTTCATGGATTTGTAAATATAGCAGTGCTGGGCATACCACAGGCCCCCATTTTCTCCCTTCTGGACCTTGAGATATGGCCTGAGGAGACCACAAGTCCCAGCAAGCAGTTTTCAGTCTGTATTTGAACAGTGCCACATAAAAGATGAAAGCAATTACAGCAGGCACCATTTGTGGCAAACACCATGATGCAGTCCTCTTACCTTCTGGAAAATTGCGAGGAGCCCAGTAACTGGCTCAATGTTCGGGCATAGGCCTCACTAGCATCTTATTCAAATTATTAATCTATTTGGGATAAATTCTCAGGGGTCATATCTTAGATCCCTGAGTGGATGGCACAGCAGTTGCTATTAGAGCGTAGTCTAATCAGTGAGTGATGATCCAGGAACCTGGGAAGCTTCTAATAACAAGCAAGAACTATCATCAGAATACTTAAGCACTTGCATCTTCAAAGCACTTTACAAACATTAATTAATTAATATACACTACAACCCTGTGATGTACTTAAGTATTATAATCTTCATTTGACATATAAGGAAACATGCAGGTTAAGTGGCTTGCTTGAGTCCACAATAAGCCCAGAGTGGGTCTGAGAACTTAAATTAGAAGCACCTGATCCAAATTAGCACCCAAGTGTGCTAGTGCTATGTCAGCTGGGTCACTGCACTGCCTGGGCCTTACATTCGAGCTGGGAGCGCCTCTGTGAGGGCCTGTAGTTGCAGCAGACCCACTGACAAGTGTCAGAGGAGGCAAGCCCCCAGGCTGGCTGTCAGACCCTATCCCATTGAATCAGGTCATGCCACTCCTTGATCATTGTGCAACCCAGAATAGTAAGAGGGTTTTTTTTTTTTTTTTTGTTTGGTTGGGTTTTTTTTAATACAAAATTTTTATATTTAGAATTAACCAGAATAGTAAGAGTTTGATTGAGAACGAGAGAGTGTGAGCTACATTCTGGGTAATTCCTCACTGGGCAGCTGCAGTGGGTGGAGGGAGGGAGGCCTCTGATTTCTCATTCCCTGCCACATGGCAAGTGCACTGGTGGGGCTGGCTAGAGGAGAATGCCCAGGCAGATCAGGTAGCTGGAACAGTGTAGGTGACAGAGGGAGGAAAAAATGGAGGAAAAGAGCAAACACAGGCAGGAGAAGCCTATCACCTGAGTCATCAAAAGTGACAAGGGCAACAACCACGGAATCCTGCACTGGGACAATGTAGTGGGTAACTGAGAACCAAAAGAAACACTGCAGAGGGAGAAACTATGGACTGTGAAGAATGAATTGCCTTTGACATTGAGATGGTGGGGCAGGGTAGAAGGCTGCGAGGCTACCAGGAGTGTGGGGGCTGGGCGAAGGAAAGAGGAGGTGCAGCATTGCTTTAATGCCTCCTGTGGACCAGGAGCTTTACAATATTCACTTACTTAGTCCTCAAGCTGACTGCACTAGGTGACTATCACTTCATTTTTATCCTTATTTTAGGAATGGGAAATTGAGGTACCAATGGCCAATTTTCAGGCAGATAGAATTTAAATCTGTTCTGGATCAAGATGATAATCCTCTGCCATCTGAGACAGAGAAGGACTCTGCATGTTTCAATAGATAGAAAGGCAGGAGGTCTCCAGGAAGAACTGGGAGAAGGTATACATTTGGGAGTTTGGGAGGTACACAGGTGAGAGTGGCACAGTGCTGGGGGTGCGACTTGGATTTCCAGAATTCTGCAGCTGTGAGTTACAGCTCCCACACGAGGAACTCCAGTTCACTTGACCTTTGGAAGGCCTAGGGTCATGTTGCAGTCATACGAATCTAGTAAACCCTAGGTAACTTGTTGGAATATTGAAAGAGAAACATTCAAGTGGTGCATATATGTCACCCCAATTGGATTATATTAACTTAGATATATTGTTATCAGAGCCTCGACTTAAAAAAAAACCCCTGAAAAATCATTCCAACATTCCCTCTGTTACTTGATGACAGTGTGAATTGGGAGGTTACTCCTGAATAACATTTTATGCTCTCTCTTGCCAAGATGCTGAGGGCAGTCAGCTGGGAGGAATGCTGCTTTGGGATGAATGGACGTTTGTAGAATGAGTGACCCATTGAGGACTCAGCAAAACTTTTAGTTCACAAATCCTTGCAATTGACTGTCAGATTAAGGATATAGGTTTGGATTAAATTATTTTACTGAAAGCTCTCTATTCTCTCTGCCCCCTTTTGAATATTGGCAGAGAGGTCAGACCCTTTCCTTTTAAATATGACCTTTCCTTTTATGGGGAGAGGAAAAACCTAAGGTAAAATAGTGAAATTTCTTTTTTTTTAAAGATTTTATTTATTTATTTTTAGAGAGGGAAGAGGGGGGAGAGAGAGAGAGAGAGAGAGAGAGAGAGATCAATGTGCAGTTGCTGGGGGCCATGGCCTGCAACCTAGGCATGTGCCCTGACTGGGAATCGAACCAGTGATGCTTTGGTTTGCAGCCCATGTTCAATCCACGGAGCTATGCCAGCCAGGGCTTGAAATTTCTTATTTTCATAGAATTCAGCGCACAAGACTAGACTATAGCTTTTCTTTGCATCGTCTTGCTTTTCTAGAGTGTGCATTGGGTAAGGAAGGGTAGAGAAATGCAAACTTGGGATGTCTTTGAAAACTTTGTTGGGGATACTAGGAAAAGATGGGCACCGAGGACATGGAAACTTGTGCAGGTAGAGCACACAGAAGCAGAGTTGAGGGTGTTGGCTCAGAAAAGGCAGGCATGGCTTCCCTTTATGAAGCCAGTCCAGTCTAAACTGTGGAACCCCCTCCACCAAAGCACCCCCAAATGCCTCTTCTTCTGATGTATTTAATTGAAACCCCATAAAGGTTCTGCAACAGTAGAAAACCACATTACTTTTTTCCTGCTTCTACACAGGCCTCCTACAGACTTCTCCATGCCAGCCATCCCCCACCCAGATGATGCTTTGTGAATGCAAGTCAAACTGCTGCAGAGCTCGGTGTTCTTCCTGTCCTAAACAACCCCATGGATGTCCTTCTCACATACACTAAAACCCCACACTCTAGCAATGGCTGCAGTGCCTTCTGTGACTAGCCCATGTCTGTCTCCCTAACCACCCCTCCACCCCCAGCCCTTGCTCACTCTGCACCAGGCATGCTGGCCCCTATGGTGCTCCCCAACTGGCGAAGCATGCACCTGCCACAGAGTCATGCTCATAGAGTACCCTTTGAAGGCTGCATGCCCTTCTCCCTCACTTCTTTACCGCTGTGTTCAGATGTCTCACTGTCAGAGATGCCTTCTTGATCACTCTTTGCTTTATTTTTCTTCATAGCATGTATCTCCCCTGATATAGTCATTTATTTGCTGCCTGTGTCCTCCTGTCCCCCCATTAGAAGGTAAGGATCCTACAAGTTTGTAACCCCCAATGCTTAGAGCAGTGCTTGGCACATAGTTAAGCACTCAGTAAGAATTTGTTTGACAAATGCTTAATACTTGCATGTACCACCTATTATAGTTTATTTACAATAATTAGGCTAAATGTTGCTTGAAATAAAAAAAGGTAATCCAATAAATTGTTTTACTTTGGCAATTCTTTTCATCAAATTAATTCTGAAATGTTATACATTCTTACTCCAAAAAACCAATTCTGAATCTTAATTAATTTTTTTTAAGATTAAGAATCTGCTTTTCCTACTGGAATTTTGTATCAGTCTTCAGTCAAAACCAGTGACAGTGTGAGTCAGCCTGTTGGCCATAGAGATTTCTGAACCAAGCATGCACATTCTTTGTCCCCTTGACCTCTGCCTCACCTGCCAGTTCCCCCTCAACCCCACTGACTTGTGCTACCAAGGTTTTGATGTTAAGGTGTATTCTTCCAACTTCACTGTTCACTCATATGGAAGACTGGGCATTTTCTCCCCCAGTGGAAAGAAATAATTTCTCTTTAAAGGGGCCTTGGATGAATGAGTGTCCCATTCTCCCGAGAGTTCTCATTCTACTATGCCTGGCTTGACTTTTCATTTACAAGCCAGTATTGAAGAGTTGGAGCCTCATGAAAACTGTTTCCTGATCAGCTTCAGCTCTAGCATAACAATTAAGAGAAAAATGCAAATATTTATGCAAAACATTTCATTTAGAAAATCCTAGTGTAGCAGTAAAGAGGCTGAGCGTATGGGTAGAGATTACTTTATCTCACTAATTTCAAAGGTATAGGGCAGTAAAAACATTTTAAAATTGAAGTTAAAATGGTCCTAACTGTACAACTAATATGCATTACTTCAATAGCATCCAACATAATTGCTTATACATGACATATGTGCTGTGCAAATACACACATCTTTCTACGTACAAGGTTGGTTTTTCTCATCTGTAACTTCTGTGGACAGAGCAGGATTCATGAATTGGCAGTTGTTTGTTTGTTTTTCCACTATATTTAAAGGTGGCGTATACTTCTTATTTTAAAAGATTTTATTTATTTTTTAGAGAGGGAGTGAATGAAAGAGTGAGAAAGAGAGGGACAGAAACATTGATCAGTTGCCTATTGCATGCTTGCAACCGGGGACCTGGCCCACAACCCAGCCATGTGCCCTGACTGGGAATTGAGCCAGCAACCTTTCAGTTTGTAGGACAGCACCCAACCCACTGAGCCATACCAGTCAAGGTGGTTGCTTATGCATTTAAGGGCACAAAATATATAGTCACAACTACTTTACAGGGTTTCAATTCCATGTCCTACAGAGGTAATGGACCAGCCTAGAAACTGAAAGTGATAATTAAGTCTTAATATAAAGGGTATATCCTTGACTTTTAGTGCAAAGAATCAGACTCATTTTAGGCTCATTTTATACATTACTCTCACCCATTTTTCTTCTAGGATAGGAATGAGAATCTGATAGGGAAGAACAGGGTAGAAACTTTTGCTGTTGTTTTTGGTGTCCTGGTTTTCCCTCTTTTACTGGGACCAAAGTGAGGGCCTCTCCCTTCCTTTTGGTGATTGCACACTGCTGACTTGTGTTTTGTCTGGAGATGTGCTTTGTTCAGTGGCTACTGGGTTAAGATTGGAGTAAAAACAAATGAGGATGACAATGACAGGATGATGGAGAAGAGAGAGACGGATATACACCTGCCTTGCATCACATACGGCTATTGCTTTAGAAAAAGAGAATGTTTTACATACAATCATGTCTGAAATTTCTAGAGGAAGCTTGCTCTCTAAAATAAATCCCACTGAGCCAAAATTAGAATTACTTTTTAAATATTTTCTTTAATTTATCTGTTTGGTGTGTTTGGGATTGTTATATTAAGTTTAGCTGTATAATTGTTAGACTCTTTCCTTCTGAAGACGCTCTTCTTTTTTATTAAGGGGTTGATATTTATTTATTTTTAAAATATATTTTATTGATTATGCTACTGCTGTTGTCCCATTTTTTTCTCCCCTTTATTCCCTTCTATCCTGTAAGCCCCTCCCACCAGCATTCCCCACCTCCCTGCCTTAGTTCATGTTCATGGGTTATACATATGAACATGGACAAGTTCTTTGGCTTCTCCATTTCCTATACTATTCTTAACCTCCCCCTGTCTACTTTGTACCTACCATTTATGCTTCTTATTCCCTGTACCTTTTTCCCCATCCTCCCCCCACCACCCCACTGCTAAAAATCCTCCAAGCAATCTTCCTTTTTGGGATTCTGTTCCTGTTCTAGTTGTTTACCATTTTTTTCCCCCCTTGGTTCAGTTGTTGATTGTTGTGAGTTTGTTGTTACTTTACTGTTCAGATTTTTTATCTTCTTTTTCTTAGATAAGTTCTTTTAACATTTCATATAATGAAGGATGGGTGATGATGAACTTCTTTAACTTGACCTTACCTGGGAAGCACTTTATCTGCCCTTCCATTCTAAATGATAGCTTGGCTGGATAGAGTACTCTTGGATGCAGGTGCTTGCCTTTCATGACTTTGAATACTTCTTTCCAGCCCGTTCTTGCCTGCAAGGTTTCTTTTGAGAAATCAGCAGATAGTCTTATGGGAACTCCTTTGTAGGTAACTGTCTCGTTTTCTCTTGCTGCTTTTAGGATTCTCTCCTTATCTTTAATCTTGGATAATGTAATAAAGTTATGCCTTGGTGTGAGTTTCCTTGGGTCCAGCTTCTTTGGGACTCTCTGAGCTTCCTGGAAGTCTATTTCCTTTGCCAGATTGGGGAAGTTCTCCTTCATTATATTTTAAAATAAGTTTTCAATTTGTTGTTCTTCCTCTTCTCCTTCTGGCACCCCTATGATTCAGATGTTGGAACATTTAAAAATTTCCCGGAGGTTCCTAAGCCTTTCCTCATTTTTTTGAATTCTTGTTTCTTCATTCTCTTCTGGTTGAATGTTTACTTCCTCCTTCTGCTCCAAATTGTTGATTTGAGTCCCAGTTTCCTTTTCTTCACTGTTGGTTCCCTGTATATTTTGCTTTATTTAACTTTGCATAGCCTTCACATCTTCCTCTACTTTGCAACCATATTCAACTATTTCTGTGAGCATCCTGATCAGCAGTGTTTTGAACTCTGCATCTGATAGGCTGGCTAAATCTTCATTACTTAGTTCTATTTTTGTAGCTTTGATCTGTTCTTTCATTTGGGCCATATTTTTTTGTCACACTTGTTATGTTGTAAAGGGCAGAGTCTTAGGTATTTGCCAGGGTGGGACAACCCACCTTGCTGCATTGTGGCACTGTCTGTGGGGGAGGGGTCAAAGATGGAATGATGCCAAATGCTCAGCTCTTGGCCGGCTTTCAGTCACTTCCCCAGCTACCCACAAGCAAATTTAGCCCTTCTGGTGCTGATTCCTGGGTGGGTGGGTTTGTGTATGTTCTAGGACCCTCTGGGTCTCTCCAACAAACTCTCCTGTAAGGCTAGGAGTTTTTTCCACTGATGCAATTGCCACAAGTTTTTACAGCCAAGTTTTGAGGCTTTATTTCTCCTCACTGGAACCCTGTGTTGCACTGTCTGTCTCACCCCCCAATTGTTTCTTCTGGTTTATCTGCACGAAAATGCGGGACTGCCAGGTCAAACAGCTGCTGCCTCACCCACCCAGTCCTCTAGCAGCATCCTCTCTGCCCCTCCTACCAGTCTGGATGAATGTTTCTTCTTTAACTCCTTGGTTGTAAGACTTCCATACAGGTGGATTTTCTGGCAGTTCTGGTTGTTTTTCGTTTTTAAATTTGTTGTTGTCCTTCTTTTGGTTGCATGAGGAAGCAAAGTGTATCTACCTGTGCCTCCATCTTGGCTGGAAGTCCTCCTTCTGAGGACCTTATTTCTAATTTCAGTGACATAGATGGTTAAACTTGACCTCTGGTCCCATGAACAGGAGTCAGTGAAATAGACCACCAATGGAGAAGTGATAATGACACTTCCTTTCAGGTATGGTGGGAAGCTACAGATGGACTTCCACATATACTGCTTTGGTTCTTAAAAGCCACAGGGTGTAGGTATGTAGTAGGTAAGTAGATTAGACATCTATGCCACATTATGGATAAAGAAACAAAGGTTCTGTGAGAATTCTAAGGTCAACAGCTATGAGGTCCTAAAACTGCAAATCAAATTCTTATCCCATGGTCCTCTCACCTGCATCACAATAAATGTGTCTCCTTCTATACCCTCTTTATTGTACAGTATGGATCTGGTGGGTTTGGACTCCTCTCCTATTGGTCCTGAAGAATGCACCAAGACCAATAACATTGTGGAGCAAATATTGTAAATGTTAAGCATTGGAGAACTGCTTCTTCTTTCCATTTTCTCAGCCTTATTGTACTAGGGAGGCAAGTCTCTGCCATGATTTACTTAAGTTTTTGTCTACCTATTTTTTTAATTAAAAAGAAGTTCTTGCAAATTTAAAAAGTTACACAGATACTCATTGATCCGAAGGTAAAGTTAAGAAAACTTTAAAAGACCTTAAGGAACATGAATTAATAGTTACACAATTAGCTTTTTATGGTGTTGTGATCATTACTGAAATTAAGTGAGTATCTACAGAATGCACAGGACTCTTGGGGTCTTGGTGTACAACTTGAATTGGTCCCTTGCTGGAAGAGATGTATAGTAGGCATCTCCTATAATGTCTATAACTGATTAATGACACATTTATATTTTGGGTCCCTAAGATCAGTGCCCTTGTAACCTTGGCACAAAGTAAGCTAACTGGAATGATGGTGGAGATCAGGAACTAACTTCATCTCCTTTCTTTGACAACATGAATTAAGCTGTGCAAAATCTGTCTAGCAATCGATGTAATCAAGCCTCCCAGCTGGCAAACAGCCATTTATGGAGCGCCCTATGAGGGAAGGGCACTGTGTTTTCTGCTGAGCACAAGTACCCTTGCAGTCCTTACAGAACAACAAGTCAGAACTGGCTAGATGAGCAGTGCCAAAAAGCAGGCCTTGAACACATATTAACATGAGACGGGTTGCAGCTGCGCCCACCCTGGGCCCTTGCCACTGACTCAGCAAGGAAGGCCGTTTTACCAGGGAGCGGCGGAGGGTGGTAGAGATTAAGGAAGCAAGTCTGTTCAACGAACTGCTAGACAGCCAGACCCAGATTGATCAAAGTCTGCCATTTTGCCTTATCTATTTGGAACCATAATTCAAGAATGAAATTGCCCTAGGTTTTCTCCTCCCCGCCATTAAATTCCATTCAATCATAGTAGGCAAAATGCAGTCACGCTCAAGCAGCCAGATGTTATCATTACAGACCTTTCTTTATAAACCAATGCTGAAACTTGAGTGGTTGATGAGACCAGCTAAGCAGTTGTACCTTTGACCCGACTGCATTAAACTTGCCCTATCAATTTAAGCTTAGTATAAACACCATTTCCCAGAGCTCCTCATGAAGTCAGCAGTGAGAAGAAGCTGACTAAGCCTAAACATTTTTTAACAGCAATCTTGTCTTACAACACCAAGGGGATTTACTGGGTATCTGGGGCTTTATAAAACCATATGAACATGCTGAAAGAATTAAAATCCTTTAAAAATGAAAAATTGATGGTGACAGTCTTTTCTGAAGACCAGTTGGTAGTAATGGCAGCATAGGAACAGATAGGAGAGTTGGTTTGAAAACATGCATTTTTTTAAGTGACATAATTTTATTAGTTTTTTCTTTTTTCTCAAATGTTTACTCTGAGGTGGCCATTTCAATAAAAATGAATAAAAATTAGTCGCACTTATCAGTACCTTCGACATTTTGAGAGTAACTGAATGTATTTATTGTCCTGATTAAGTTTGTTTCTAATGAAGATTGGGACCCACTCTCCATTCAAACATCTTCTATAATCCTATCATAAAATATATCAATATGACTTGTAAATAAATATAATCCAATACAAGGCTATTTCAAAAGTGAAGATCAACCTTGGAAGTATTTAATTTTTTAAAATTTTGTATGAAAAGAGTTTTCTGTCACTTTGTATTTCAGCTTCCAAATAAGTAAGATAGTGTCACTTCCTGTTAAAATGCCATAATAGTACACTAGTAAGCAAATACATATAAATATAAGATGAATATACTCTAATACAAATTACTTTGAAAAAATCTTAATATAAAATTTTTGATTTATAAATTATAAATTTTAAAAATAGCAGAAAATATAAATATTTTAAGCAATGTAGGGAAAAAAAAGAATGAAAGCATCAAACAGAATATTCTCCATGCAGGGGAAACAATGCTATCAATTTAGAAATAGTTTTTTGGAAAATGTGTTGCTTCTAGAAATGTACCATTTGATATTGTCAAATTAATCAAGTACCAGGCTATCAGCTTAGGACAACAAATGCCAGTGAATTACCAAAAGGAATTTTCACATAAACCTCATATACTGAAATTAGTGAAGAGTCATAGGTTAAGGGAATGTATGCGTAATTCAAATCAATACTGTGAGGAAATCAGCTAGTGAAGGAAGAACACTCTATAACCTTAAAATCTAATACTGAGGCCTAAGAAAACTTGGTTGAATGTCTTGCTACCTTGATTAAAAAGAGTCATAATGTTTTTCTTTTCTTCAGAAGGAGACAAGAGAAAAGACATTTTTATTTCATGGGATAAAGAGAAAACACTGAAATAGTTGGGAAGATTGGAGCCTAGGCTTGGTGCTGTCACAGTTAGTTTCTGACAATTTCATGAGCCTTTCAAAAGGGCTTGGCCTTGCCCTTCTGAAAGCACACTTCACAGCAGAGAGCATCTGCCCTTCTTTCAGGGTCTGTAATTCTGGTTCTGTTCTTCCGAGGTACACATTCTCTCTGGGATACAATTCGATTTTATGATCTTTAATGCTCTTTCCATCTTTAGGATTCAATAAATGTAGAAAGCATTTGCTTAGAGAGAAAAACATACTTCATGAATTGCATCTTCCTCTGTTACTTTAGTAAAATGAAATATGCATTGTGCATTTTTTATTTCAATGGGGGTATTGAAAAATGATGCCATCGCATTCCAGAGCTCTTCACAGTGAGTTTATGAAGCCTACACTGAGAAGTGGAGGTTTGCCATCAAGAAATATCATGATCCGTCTGGTAATGGCCCAGCAATTGCAAAGACCACAGAACCCCTCCCCCCGCCACGGGATTTTATGAGTTTCTCTGGAATATCCACTCAACATTACAAAGCAGGGGAAAAGTTGAACAAAATTTAGAACCACCAAGTCTCCAGGAAAAATGAAATGCATGGCACTAGACACAGAGTGAGAATGAGGAAGCCTCACTGGGTGCTGGGTGGCCTTCTGGGATTGTTGGGCAAGATGGTTCAAAAAGGAGAGGGCGTTAGATGTTTGTGATGAGGACCAAAGACAAGACGGGCATGCCTGCGCACAGGTGTTGTGCATAACTCTCAGGAGCAGCATTTCTCTTTCTTTGATTTCTAAAAGATATTTCAGTAGGAAGGGTTTCCACTTGTCCTCTTTTCCCACCTAAACTAAAAGTGAGAGGAGAATGCTTTGGGAAATATTCTGGTAATTAGACGATCCTTTTCCACTTGATGAAACACATGCTGGAATGTGGGATTTGCAAGTTTCTAAGGATGGTAACTGATTCTTAGTTTTTCTTAACTAATCAGCAGCTCATTTATTTAAATATAATTGGTTTACCCATATTGGCATATGGCAGAGAAAAACTTCATTAACATGAAAAAACAGAATATTTTCTAAGTTGGTTATATAATTTAAGAAACATTTAAAATGAGGAAAATTATGTTCTCTGGCTGGTGTGACTCAGTGGATTGGACATCATCCTGCAAAGTGAAAGGTGGCTAATTTGTTTCCTGGTCAGGGCACAGCACAGGCTGTGGGCCAGGTCCCCAGTTGGGGGTGTGCAAAAGGCATCTGATCAATGTTTTTCTTGCATATTGATGTTTTTCTCCCTCCCTTTTCCTCTCTCTAAAAATAAATAAATAAATAAACAAATAAGTAAATAAATAAATAAATAAAATCTTTAAAAAATTAGGAAAATTAAATGCTTATATTTTCTAAACATAATATTCCTAAGGTAAGAAACAGTTCAGTAGTGCTAAAGAGATATAATCATGTACTAGTGTCTTTTGTCTTCAGCTATGTTTTTCATTTTCATTCTGCATTCCATGGTTCCAAAAGCTGAAGTCATCTGCAGGTCAGACCATGGCCTGGGGTGAGTACCTCATACTTCTTACAAGAACGCGTCTTCATTCTGCAAACATGAAAACTCTTGCTCTGAGGCTGGGTTCAGTGAAGCACACCTCTTTACAAGTTGCTCATCCTTCCTCACTCACAGGGCAGACTCTGGCTCAGAATTTTGCTGTCACCACATAGCTACAGGGCCTTTTGAAATTCTAGACAATGGAGTTTATTTCCATGTTACCTCCCCGTAACTGTGGGGCCTTCAGAAGGCTTCAGTCTTGAAGTGGGGATGAAGCTCTGATGGTAGGTAGCATCCTGCAAACCACAGTAACTTACAAAGGCCCCAACACATGCAACTACTCCAAGGTGTCACTCAACTGCACTGCACTTACCCTCCCTAAGCAACCTGTGACCTAAAGAGATGCCAGCCTGTCGGAGCCTGGTGGCAGGCTAATCACTCCTATTTATGAGTTTTCAGACACATTCATGTTCGTGCATGTGTTTAAAGGCTGTCTCTCACTCTATGCCCTGTTCAGAGTAAGCAAGCAAACAAAGACAGCTTTCCTTTTCATTTGCTCTTCTGTGAAACACCACAGTGATGAGGAAAATGAATGGCATGCCACTGGTATGAGTCCAAAAGCAACACTACCACCAACACCCCACCACACCAGCAAAGACTACTCTTAAAAAAGGGTAGCTTTATCTTCTAGGCTTAAAGTCACAAATGTATATGAATGTAAACCATTAAGTAAATAAATAGAAACACTGAATGAATGACATCATTCTGATGATTTAAGGGGCAAGCATTTTGTACACTCCTAAATATGTGTAAGATAAATTAAAAATGGGCAAAATCACAGATCCAATATGACCACACACTTCTTCATTGTGCATTGTCCTGGACTACAAAATGCTAGGTAGTCACACAGTATAATCACATTCAGGTCTGGCTTCAGTGATGCCAGGTATGGATAATGTGAGAGGTACTGCCAACCTGAAGCCACTGGTATGTTATGTTCTCTGAAATGATAAAGGTGGTCTGGTACCCAAGTCATGGTGACTGAATGAGGGAGAAGATGGGATGAAAAGAGAATGGGAAAGAACTGGAGGGCAGAGGATGGCGAATGGTAGGATGAAAATAGAGTGGAAGAGAGGGAGAGGCAAGGGGGGAAGAAAGGAGGGTGGCTGTGAAAGCAGTCCATTGGCAACCAGTGAGGTGGCCCCATGTCTGTGTGCACACGTGTAGGCATGTGCAAGCAAGAAGAGACCTAGAGCTTTGAGTAATTCTTGCAGGACAATGAAAATTCTTAGAAACAAAAGTATCTCTGAAATTTCCAGTTTTTTGCCTAACATTCTCTGTAATTATTTTAGTCTTTAAGAGTAGTATCAAAAGAGGCATTTCACAATTCTTAGTTTCCTTGGTAAGCAAAATCAGATACTGAAAGACAATTCTGAGATTGCTTAAAAGGTCTCAAGAAATGACAGACTGCAGAGGTTTTACAGGGGAATGTAAGGAGAGGACCTGTTTTGCCACCAGACTGAGTATCTTCCAGAAGGTAAGCAGGGCCTCAGAAGGATTCAAACATCTCACCAGGCAATGCAACTGGTGGTGCGAATTCCAGGGGTTAATTTCCTTACAGTTGGATGCACTGTCTCATGTCGTATTCCTCTCACCCTGTCTCGGGAGGCTTTCTGAGCACTGCTGATTAGAAGTGGGGCTGTCACGGGCCCAGCGAGAAGGCTTGTTCCCTGGTGTCCTTTCTGGGCACGGCAGGAAACAACTTACTGCCAGGTCTACACTCCCTGCCATGCCCAGCCAGACATTTAAGCGGGGATTCAGAACGTACCACCTAGTTCCTAATTTCATATTTTTAAACACAGCGTGAAGCAAACCATCGATCAGCCAGCAGCAGCCGGCAGAAGAGCAAGCAGGCCCACCGTGGCTTGAACTTCGGCGAAAACAAATGAGGTTGGGGTTTCAGAGAACCTCTCCGGTTTCAGGCCGCCACTGACACTGACTCTCTCCTCTCCAGCATCTCAGGCCGCCCCTGCTCGCCCCAGCAGACAGGTGCCTGCCCAGATCCACGGGCTGCCAGGCTCCCAGAAATCACAGCGCGAAGCAATCGAGGCATTGCTATTTCCCTTCTCCTCTCCCCACCACTTTTTCTTCCATAAGACTCCAAGTTTCTCACTATGACTTCTCTTCAGTAGGGTGTCAAAGGGCCTTTTATTTTTTAAATAAATGGACTTTAATTTTTAGAGCAGTTTAGCTTTATAGCAAAATTATACAGATAGTACAGAGAGTTCCCATATACCACTTCCTCCCCCATTCCTTGAACAATTTGCCCTATTATTTATTATCTTGCATTGGAGTGGTATATTTGTAACTATTAAACCAATATTGATGTACTTTTAACTAGAGTCTATAGTTTACATTAGGGTTCACTCTTTGTATTGTGCAATCCTAAGGGTACTGACAAATGTATAACGCCATGAATCCACCATCACAGTGTTGTACAGAAACATTTTTCTGCCTTAAACCATGCCCCATGCTCCACCTATTTAACCCTCTCTGTCTCATCCTGAACCCTTGCCAACCACTGATGTTTTTACTGTCTCCTCAGATTTGCCTTTTCCAGAATGTCATATAGTTGAACTCTTACAGTATGTAGCCTTTTTGGATTGGTATTATGTATTTAAGATTCCTCCACAGTTTTGTTTTTTTTTTCTTGTGGCTTGATACCTCATTTCCTTTTATCACTGAATAATACTGCATTGCATAAAGGTTCCATATTTTATTCATTTTCCTACTGAAGGGTATTGTGCTTGCTTCCAGTTTGTGGAGATTATGAATAAAATTGCTATAAACATTCCTATGCAAGCCCTGGCTGGCGTAGCTCAGTGGATTGAGCGCGGGCTGCGAACCAAGCATCGCAGGTTCGATTCCCAGTCAGGGCACATGCCTAGGTTGCAGGCCATGTCCCCCAGCAACTGCACATTGATGTTTCTCTCTCTCTCTCTCCCTCCCCTCTCTAAAAATAAATAAATAAAATCTTAAAAAAAAAAGCATACAGAAACATTTCTGTAGATATAAAAAAAAAAAAACATTCCTATGCAGCTTTTATGCAGACCTAAGTTTTCAGCTCCATTGGGTAAATACCTAGCAGTAAGATTTTGGGATCATGTAATAAGATTATGTTTAACTTTTTTTTTTTAGAGTGTGGAAATGATTTATTTATTTATTTACTTTTAAAATTTTATTTATTTATTTTTAGAGAGGGAAGGGAGGGAGAAAGAGAGAGAAAGAGAAACATCAATGTAAGGTTGCTGGGGGCCATGGCCTGCAACCAGGCATGTGCCCTGACTGGGAATCGAACCTGCGATGCTTTGGTTCGCAGCCCACGCTCAATCCACTGAGCTACGCCAGCCAGGGCTATGTTTAACTTTTTATGAAATTGCCAACATTCCTCCAAAGTGGCTGTACCATTTTGCATTGCCACCAGCATTGGGTGTTTTGAATTTTCATTATTCTCTAGGTGTGTAATGATATTTGTTATTATTTTAATTTTGCATTTCCCTAATGACATTTTAAATTGGGTTGTTCATTTCCTTATTGTTGAATTTTAACAGTTCTTCGCATATTTTGGATACCATCCTTTATCAGATAGGAGTTTTGCAAAGATTTTTCTCCAAGTCTGTGGCTTGTTTTTTGTTTTTGTTTTTGTTCTCTTAACTGTGTCTTTCACAGAGCAGAAATTTTCAGTGTTAATAAGGTCTTATTAGTGTTTTCTTTTATGGATTGTGTTTTTGGTGTTGTACCTAAAAAACTATAAGGCTATCTTCAGTGTTGTAACTAATAACTCCAAGGTCACTAGATGATCAAGATTTTCTCCTATGCTATTTTCTAGAAGTATTTTGGCTTTGCATTTTACATTTATGTCTGTGGTACATTTTGAGTTAATTTTAGTGAAGGATGCAAGGTCTGTGTATAGATTCATTTTTTTCTTTTTCCATGTGGATATTCAGTTGTTCTAGTGCCATTTGTTGAAAAGACTATCCTTTATCCATTGAAATGCCTTTGTTCTTTTGTCAAAGATCAGCTAACTATATTTGGGTGCATCTGTTTCTTGGCTCTCTATTCTGTTTTACTGATCTATTATTTTGTGAATACCATGATATCTTTTTTAAATGTTTTACATTATTTTATTGTTGTTCAATTATAGTTGTCTGCATTTCTTCCCCATCACTCCCCGCAACCCCAGCCAAACCTCCCTCCCTCCCTTACTTCCACCCTTCCCCTTGCTTTTTGTCCCTGTGTCCTTTATAGTAGTTCCTGAAAACCCTTCCCTCCATTGCCCCCTCCCCTCTCTCCTCTGACTATTATTAGATGGTTCTTAATTTCAATGTCTCTGGTTATATTCTGTTTGCTTTCTTCTTTTGTTGATTATGTTCCAGTTAAAGGAAAGATCATATGGTATTTTTCCCTCACTGCCTGGCTTATTTCACTTAGCATAATGCTGTTCCATCCATGCTGTTGCAAAGGGCAGGAGCTCCATCCTTCTTTCTCTCTGCTGCATAGTATTCCATTGTGTAAATGTACCATAGTTTTTTGATCCACTCATTTACTGATGGGCATTTAGGTTGTCTCTAGCATTTGGCTATTGTAAATTGTGCTGCTATGAACATTGGGGTGCATAGGTTCTTTTGGATGGGTGTTTCAGGGCTCTTAGGATATAACCCCAGCAGTGGAATTGCTGGGTCAAAAGGCAGTCCCATTTTTAGTTTTCTGAGGAAATTCTATACTGTTTTCCACAACGGCTGCACCAGTCTGCATTCCCAGCAACAGTGCACTAGGGTTCCCTTTTCTCAGCATCCTCTCCAACACTGTTTGTGGATTTGTTTATGATGGCCATTCTGGCCAGTGTGAAGTGGTATCTCATTGTAGTTTTAATTTGCATCTCTCTGATGGCTAGTGGTGCTGAGCATCTTTTCGTATGTCTCTGGACCCTCTGTATGTCCTCCTTGGAAAAATGTCTGTTCAAGTCCTTTGCCCTTTTTTTAACTGGGTTGCTTGTCTTCTTAGAGTGGTGTCGTGTGACTTCTTTATACATTTTGGAGATCAAACCCTTATCCGAGGAATCATTGGCAAATATGTTTTCCTATATAGTTGGTTCTCTTTTCATTTCAATGCCCTTTTCTTTTACCATGCAGAAGCTTTTTAATTTGATGAGGTCCCATTTGTTTATTCTTTCCTTTATGTCCCTTGTCCTAGGGGACATATCAGTGAAGATGCTGCTATGTGGAATGTCTGAGATTGTCCTGCAATATTCTCCTCTAGGACTTTTACAGCACCACAACTTATATTTAAATCTTTTATCCAACTTGACTTTATTTTTGTATATGGTGTAAGTTGGTGATTGAGTTTCATTTTTTTCATGCTATCTTGATATTATAGCTTTATGGTAAGTCTTGAAACCAGGTAGTATCAGTTCTTTAACTTTGTTCTTTAGTAGTGTGTTGGCTATTTGGTGTGTTTTGCCTTTTCATATAAGCTTTAGAATTATTCATAGTTTTTCAATATCCACAAAAATATCCTATACTATGTTCCTTCTTTTAGAAGAACTTATAACTTCAGTTCTTACAAGGTTTAGTGTACTGGGGACACATTTCTTTAATTTCTATTTGTTTGAGAAAGTCTATTCTTCACTTTTAATGGATAATTTCATGAGATAAAGAATTTCAGGTTTGTCATTTTTTTCTTTTAACACTTCAAATATTTCGATTCACTCTCTTCTTGCTTGTG
Source organism: Tonatia bakeri (assembly GCA_004024845.1). Taxonomy (NCBI): domain Eukaryota; kingdom Metazoa; phylum Chordata; class Mammalia; order Chiroptera; family Phyllostomidae; genus Tonatia; species Tonatia bakeri. The sequence continues at coordinate 106,116 of PVIA01001009.1, forward strand.
TGATCTCTGAAGAGAAGTCTGACATCATTCTTACCCCTATTCCTCTGAAGATAAGGTATTTTTCCCCTTTTGATTCTTTTGAGTTGTTCTTTGTCTTTAATTATCTGCAGTTCAAACATGACTTACTTAACTATAAATTCTTGGCATTTATTGTACTTGGAGTTTTCTAAGCTTCCTGATCTGTGTTTGGGTATCTATCATTAATTTTGAAGAAATTATAGCTAGTTTTACTTCAAATATTTCTTTTATTCCTTTCCTTCTTTCTTCTCATGATGCTGCTCCCATTTTTGTGTATGTGACACCTTTTACAATTGTTCTAAAATTCTTGGATAGTGTAGTTCGGTTTTTTTCCATTTCTTTTTCTCTTCACTTTTCAGTTTTGGAAGTTTCTATTGTCATCTTCAAGGCTACTGAGTCTTTCCTTGGTCATGTCTAGTCTCCTGATGAGCTCATTAAGGGCACTCTTCATTTCTGTTACATTGCTTTTGATTTCTAACATTTCCTTTTGATTCTTTCTTGTAATTTTCCAACTGTCTGTTTAAATTATCCATCTATTCTTGCATGTTGACCACTTTTTTTCATTAGATTACTTAGTATATTAATCATAGGTAATTTAAGTTAAAGATAATTCCAAATCTTTTCTATGATTCTAATGCTTGTTTTATGTCTTCAGTCTGTTTTTTTTTTTTTTTTGCCTTTTAACATGTCTTACAGTTGAAAGTCAGACTTGATGTATCCGATAAAAGAAACTGAAATAAGCAGGACTTAAATGTGAGGTTTCATGTTATCTGGTAGGAGTTAGCCATATTTATCATATTCTGTGGCTGTACCAGAAGCTAAAATTTCCTCCAGTGTCCCTGTTGTTTTTCCCCTCTTTTGTCCTTGGGTTTCCCTATAAAATCCTTCTTAGAGTCTGAACCTTGCATTCTTTCAGCTGTAATCCCCATAATAATACTGGAGCCTGTTGATGTGATGTTGAAGTGTGAAGGAAGGGAAAATATTCTAAAATCCTATTAGTTCTTATTCTTTACCTGGTCTGTGTTCCTGGGCTGTGACTACTACAGGTGCTTTCCAGCTTTCTTACTCATCATCCTATGAGTAAGAGGGCTGGAGGGGGCTGGAGTTGAGTATCTGCCTTCTTCCATATCAGTTAGACTCTAGGAAGGACTCTAGGAAGAGAGCTTTGAACATATTCCAAAATGGTTACAAAAGCATGAGGTTATTTTTCTTTGATCTTCTCCTTGAGAATCTAGTAGGACTCCTAGAGGTAAAACTCATGACAATGTGGGGTCCCCCTAATGTGGAACCCCCAAGAGTTTTGATCTCTTAAGCTAGTCCATGCTTAGCCTTCAATAACGAGTCTACCACCCTTTATTTGTTGATACCTGATGCTGGCCCAATAGAAGTTCTTGCTCTCAACAATCTCTGATTCTCTCTACTCATCTCTCTCTCTGAGTTTTGGGGGTGGCATTTTGCCCCATGACCTCAATTCTCTGATGAATCTAAGAAGAATTGTTGATTTTAAGCTTGTTCCACTTCTTTTTGTTTTGAGGACAGGAATGAAGACTTCTCCACTCCTTACATGTTAGAATGGAAACTGGAAGTGAGTTCAGTGGACTTTTAATTATTGTTCTCGCCAACTAAATGAGACTCAGATCAAACATGGGAAGGTGACACATAAGGCAGGGACACTGATAAACCACAGACAGAACATTTTAACTTAAGACTCAGAGGTAAAAGATTAAAATAGATTATTAAAATTATTCTTCTACATGACATATTTATAAGTTCCTGTAAGGAGGGATTTCCCTGTGCCAAAATATAGTTTCAGGCATTTGTTTGAATTCTTAAATTTATCATAAAAATTACTTAAATATTTTTATTTAAGTAATAAAGTCAGCTCTGTCAGTAAGCACTACAAGGACTTCATTATGTGTTTAAAACCAGCACCCATCACAGCACAGTCTAATACCTACATCATCTAATTCTGATAGGAAAGCAACACATTTTTTAAATGAATGCTGTTTACTGAAACAGCCCTATTTTTCAATAATTTGAAAAAACTGCTCTTCAAATTATTTATATTATCCCAGTTGCATGCACACACACACTCACAAACACACAATACTCTCTTTGTCCAATACACATGCACGCACTCATTATGAAAACAGAGGATGACACCATTTCTGCATGTGGGTCCTGTGTCAAGAGCAGATGCACAGTGGTTATCAAATACTTCTGCACTGATGTTCTAGATTGTTACATCTCTGCAGAGCAGTAACCTTTATGAAGCCTACCTTTGTCACTGGATCCAAACCTGCAGGCGGCCCTGGTATGCCCTCCTTCACTGAAGCATATGGATTGTTCCAGCCCGTGGGGATGGGTGGAAAGAGTTTTAAAGTGTAAACAGAGAGCAGGACAATGACTATATTTATTTAGAGGTGACAACAGCATTAAATAATTTAGGTCAACTAATGCAAGAGCTGAGAAGCTGAACATTTACACCAGTTGGCATGGTTCTTTATCTTATCAGAGCAGGCCAGTGTGCCACGGTTAAAGTCATCTATTTGTTCAGATTTACTCTTTGCTCCCCATACTTGCTGATATTGAACTTGCAGGGAGTTTAAGGTCCATGAATTGTCCATAGAATAATGACTGAGGACTAATGGATGTAGACAAGGACTCATCTTGAAGTGCTGTGTGCTCCACTAATGTGAAACACCTATCGGGGAGTTCGGCCACTGTAAGTTGCTATAATTCAGTGTGCACCATATTTTGATAATGTACAGAGAGTGTTTAATTGAAGTCAAATAATACCTTGAGCTCTCATAACAGCAAACTGCAAAAACTTCAAAGGAATTCCAGTCCAGCTGGAACCATCATTACAAAACAAATTTTAGCTTTATTGTTAGCCAGACCACAAAGGGGCAGAAGCTTTGCCAAAGTAAATGCTTTTGAAATCTCCCCTATATATTACTTTTGAACAATTAATTGGTCTCCTGGAGACAGGGGGAAAAGAAGAAAGAAAACAAAATAAAAAAAATTGACAATGGAATATATTGTTCTTGGATGTTGTAGCATGGATCAACCATAGTCAAGTCATACTACACCAATACCCGCACTGAAATGATCATTAATTTCAACTAGTCTATAATTTTACAGGCTAGGTGTCGTAAACTGAAATTATACTCACTCTATAGATTTCATCTTCAGTTGGTTGCAGAGAGAAGATTCTACTGCCTAAGAGAATCTATTGTATTTAACAAGCAGCTGTTCAATGGACCTCTGTCACCAAGCCTCAGAGGTGACCTTTACTCATGAAGCATTTTTCTGTGGCAAACACAAATTTGTAACATGTGGGCCCTTCACCAATCTGACTTCTTCCAGCAAGCTTCAAAGTGATAAGAACTAATTCTGGACAGTTAGATAAGTGAATAGCACAGGTAGGTGAGCTACAGTGAATAAATGAGAGCTTGACTCATAATGTTTTGGAGTCCCAAATATTGGAATCCCTTTGCCTGTGATAGCTATTTCTCTTTTTATGCCTTCTGTCTTCCAAAGTACTGTACAACCTAAGGCTCAGATCAGATTTTGGCTCAGATTCTTTACTGTGGCTCAGTTTCTTAATCAGGAATGATGTCTGTCTTCTGGCCTTCCCCCCAGGGAGCTGTCTCGAATCTGCATTACATTACATTATAATGTGACATTTCACACTGATAAGGAAGGTCCTTTGAGATCCTCTTATTAAAGGGACTTATAAAGGCAAAGTGTCATGAATGCCATATATTCTAGATGCAACATCTGAATGATCAGAATCATAAAACAGTTCAGGCAAACTACAGAAATGAGTCTGTGAAGATCTCTACCCAGGGTGGGTGCACAAGTGTTTGTCATTTCCGAAACTAATGTAAGTAACCTAAAGAGCTGTTTTTCATGACAAATCACCTGGAATGATGTTCCCTAAAGAAAAGTCACATAAGTGAGCAGAGATCATTTAGCTCTTGGTTTGTTCTCTCTGTCAGTTCACACTTACTGCTGCCTTTTTAGGAGGGAGGCTAAAAAGCAAAAAGCAAAATGCATACACACACACATACACAGATACACACATACCCCTCTTCCCAAAAGAGGTGATGAGTACAGGGTGTGTGTCAATGCAGAGAAAGGAATGCATCTGCACCTCTGTGGCCTGGCAGTATCTTGCCACCTGGACATGCTGGTACTCATCCAAATGTGACAAAAGCTTATGTTTGATTGACGTGAGTGACATCACTTTGCAAATTCTGTCACATTATTGGATAAGTCATGCATTTTCCAGTCAGCTGTGTTCTACCATGCAAGGTTCCAAAATGGCAGAGAAAAAGTAGCCCTACAGTGTTCAGCCATCTGAAGTTACAAGACATTACAAAAGGTCCCCCACCCAGGACACAGTGTGGCCCTGAGTGAGGGGAGAGGCTGTGTGGCTGACAGAGGGGCTTTCAGCAGAGGTGCTGGCCCAGGGCCTCACCGGGACCTACGCAGTCGCACCAGCCTTTCTGTTCTTAAACGCCACAACAAAGTGCGGCGAGGTGAGTAAAGGGAATACTGTGATTCTGACTCTCAAAGCACCGTGTCAGCATATTCACAGACGTAGAAATCTCTCCTTTTCTAACGAAAGGTTACGGGAGTTAGAAGACTTGGCTCCGAATTATGGAGCCTTCACTTACAAACCTTCTAGCCTTCAGTATTTGGTGTGTTTGAGGTTTATGAAATGCTTTCTTCTCCCAAAACTTTGACACTTTCTGAACACCTACATTTTGCATTCTAAAGCAGATGCAATTGTAAGTCATCTGATGGGATTTTTTATTTTAATTTATAATTTATTCTGAGGCAAACACAAAGGAAAAAAGAGTCTATGTCCAAAAAACCTTTCTACACTTTTTGCGATGTCACAATTTTAGGTGGGAAAAAGCTAGCATTGTGTTAGAGGCCAAGAGAGTTCTCCTTGAACTCCTCTCCCCAAACTTCCACTCCCTCCAAACTGACAGCCCACATTGGCATTTCTGGTCAGGTTCACAGACAAAGACTCTCCAACGAAACACATTCAGGTTTTTGGTCTTTGGCCACTCTGCCAGCTTCTCCAATCGTGTGGGCCAGAGTCACAACATGCCCCCTGGCCCAGGCAGCCGGGCAGACAATGTCAGCAAGGGAGTGTGCACCCAATGTTGAAGGTCTTCTGATTTCTCAGGAGGAGGATTCTGTATTTTTCTGTGAAATCTTCTGATATTTAAATTCAATTAATAAACACACCTCTATAGGCCCAGTTGTTCCCAGAGCTTCCTGATTTGCGACCTCTAGAGGGGCACTGGGGAGGAGGGAAAGAGAAGACATGCATGGCGAATGCATGCAAAACTCACTGTGCTTATTTCATCAAGTTCCTTTATGTTTGAGATTGGTCCCTATAATATACATTTTACCCCACAGATGGTTCTATTTTATCTATCTATCTATCTATCTATCTATCTATCTATCTATCTATCTATCTATCTTTTAGAGGGGAAGGGAAGGAGAGAGGGAGAGAAACATCAATGTGTGGTTGCCTCTTGTGTGTCCCCTGCTGGGAACTGGCCTGCAACCCAGGCATGTGCCCCGACTGGGAATCAAACCCCGATCCTTTGCTTCACAGGTCCGCGCTCAATCCACTGAGCCACACCAGCCAGGGCCAGATGGTTCTATTTTAAAAATCAACCCAAAAAATTCTAGCTGAAAGGCTAATGCTGGAGGCCCAGGAATCCTGGCTCCATTGCTGGCTTTTCTCCTAACTTTAGCTAATAGGATGCAACCCATGGGTAACCCCATGGGTTTCAAGGAGAGGGGGCAGGTGTCATATACAAATGACATGATACATTGATTGGGGGAAATAAAAGGTTAAGACATAAGAGGTATTTTGTTCTCACTTGTGTTTTCCCTAAATTTGTTTTTCAGTTAATTAATAAGTTCCTTTGCATTCAACTCTGTATTTACATCTTATGAAATGAAGTAGGCTTCTGACATGTAACTAATCATTTTTCAAGAGTCTTAAAATCTTCTAGATTATCAACAGAAGTTTTCTGAATCTTAAAAATACAGCACATTTTATAGTAGAAAGAGATAGGTTTTGGCAATAGTAGACCTGGTTCAGTATAAACTGGATCTGCCATCTGTCATCTGTGCACCTTTCTTGAGTCACTTGGTCTCTTTAGGCCTCAGTTTCCTCACTTGTAAAATGGGAATAATGACAGCAATACTTCATAGTGTTGCTGTGGGGGTTAGCTGAAATGATACACAAATACCAGGGTGCGAGCAACTGCACCTCTCAGACATTGCTGGTGGGAAGGCCAAAGGACAGAGTAAGTTTGGAAAACATAGGTCCACACAAAACTTGTATGTAAATGTTCATAGCAGCAATACTCATATCATTCCAGAAGGAATGGCCCAATGACTTCAGCTGCTGAGAGGGTAAATTGTCTATATTCACACAATGGGATACTACTCAGCAGTAAAAAGGAATGACTTACTAACACATGGGAGAACATGTGTGAATCTCACAGCCACTACGTTGGGTGAAAGAAGTCAAACCAAAAAGACTAAAAATGAATGACTCATTTTATATGGCATCTTAGAAAAGGAAAAGCTATAGTGGCAAAAATAAAAGTGGACAGGGAAGAAGGATTGACTACAAAGGAGCAAGAGAGAACTTCCTGAAGTAAGAGAAATGTTCTCTGTCTTGATTATGGTGATGGCTACACAATTGTATATATTGCCAAAAGTCATCCAACTACACACTGAAAGTGAATGATTTTTATTTTAAATAAATTATACCTGGGTTGGGAGAGGGAAAAGCCAAATATGGTACCTGGAACAAGTAAATACACTGGGTAAACTGTGAGTCCTCTTCCCATTTAGCTGTCAGCTAGAATGATAATCTTGTGCCTACCTACATGTGCTAACGTTGCCTGTCAGCAAAGCCATGCTGATCTTAACCTTAAGTGTTGTTTTTCCTCATCAAGTACTTCTGACACAAAACTGTCTCCTTGCCTGTTTTTTTTTTCCTTTTTAAACAATTTACCTTCTACCTCAGGAAAAGAAAAAAGGCGGCACTGGGACTTGAACATTTGTAAAGTGCCTTGGGACACTTGGACAAAAAGTGATACAGGAGTGCCAGGTGTTGTTACTACTCTTCTTTTCAAGTATACAAATAGTATGGCTCTTTGTTTGCTAATTGACATTAGTAAAAAAGTAAAAAAAAAAACAAACAACAACCCTGTTTATTCTTAAAAGGCAATTAAAGGGCTATTTGATGATAAATGCCTCATCTCCAATTATGCTGACAGATTACTGATGCTCACATTTCCAGACTTATGCCACGGGCACCTGAATCCTGGGAGCCACACGGCCTCACTGGTGCTCCATGCTCCTAACCCCAAAGGCCAAGGCTCACCACAGTCCTGGGGCTGAATACAAGTGGGGGCTGGGCAGGCACACAGGCATGAACTCTCAACAGGAAGAAGAGGGTGAAGGAGGCAAAAAGGAACCAGAGGTGCATAGACTAAAAATTTTAGGTTCAACTTGAAGGAAAAACTGTGACTGTTTCACTCAACAGTTTTTGGCTTCACTAAATAATAATGTTTTTAAGTTTTTAAAAGCTAACAATTTACGACGACCTTCTTGACCTTATCAGTGAGCTCTTAAATATCACACACTGAAGACTTCTTTTGGCTCACACTCGAGTTTCCATCTCTCTTTCCCATTCTGGGTGGTCATGCCATAAAGAAGATAACGAGTCATTTTCTGAGATAAAACGTTGCTCCATGTTGGGGACTCCTGGGCCAGTTCTTGAAGACTGTGGGTCTTGTCCGGAGGTGTCAGTACAATAGAGCCTGTAACCCTAATCAAGGCCCTTTCCTGGCTTCAGGCACATGGCTGTTGGGGGAGAGTAGAACCATAGCAGTTTCTCAGCCTCTGCACTCTGAAACCCGAGATGACGCGGTTCTTTCCTGCACAACAGTCTAAAGCGTTCATTTGGTGTTGTGACTTGTCTGGTTCCCACAGAAGGAAGAATCCTGCCAAATATTTGTAATCTGTGCTGAGGTATGCAATCAGGGAAACCACACCCAGAAGCAAGTGTATGGCTGAATAATTAAAATGATCTCTCTTGAAGAGCAGATGGAAATATTGGTCAGGGTGGAAAAAGCTGATGCAGGGGTGTAAACATCACCTCTCACACTTTGGCTATCCTTCTCCACACAGCATTGTCTGCTTAGGCTCCACTGGACATGTGTCTTTATGCCCCAGATTAATCACAATATTTTTCTTTTTACATGCAGTCACTGAAGACAGTTTGTATCTATTTAAGGCACTAGATAAATAGATCCCACTGATTGATTTGCATTTAAGTCTTAAGCCGCAATGGACAGCACGTCCCTGCAAATGATGTCTTTTCTTCTAAGTAAAGTATTTTGTTCTATTTTTAATCACAACACTGGGTAAAAGTGCACAATATATTCAGGCAGGCCACTTTTGGAATTGAGCTGCTCCATGTTTTAGGGCTGGCTTCACTAAACAAAATATTTAAAACCATTCATTTTCTGAGGCATTGGTAAGGTAAAGGGCTAAACAAATTACTGTATCATTCTAGGATGCAATAAAAAACTTTAAAGATGAGATTATTTAAGTTATAAAGTTGAAATTTATTTTTTATAGTCAGATAATAGCTACCAGCAGCGCCATCTGTTGAAATATTACAAAACTTCATTTTCTCTAACCCCAAATATATAAAGCACCATAAAAATATTTGGAATCTCAGGTGAAACTAGAACTTTATATGGTTTTAGTCCATTTTCAAGTTTTAGGAGAAATCGCAGCTACATTTTTCCAAGATGAGAGGAAGGGGCTATTTGTAAAGTTCTTACCTACATCAGTAACCTCCCATGTTTACTAAGCATCTCATGGACAGAATTTTTCTCTGGGAAGAAAACTAAAGTTTATGCTTTGACTTCCATGTGTTTCCTGAGGCTTTACCATCAGGAAAGACGGGAGGTGAGAACAGTTGGGCAGCACACACTTCACGGCATCACTGTGTTTCAGAGCTGGAAGTGGCCCGGGCTTCCATTTCACAGAGAAGAAGAACACGACTCATGTTCTGTGTCCAGGTCTTGCTCAGGTCAGACAGGTAGAGAGTATCAAGGTCAGGACCTGAATTCAGGCCCCAGGTATTCTGAATTTTAGCCCATATCTCCTTCCATTGCATTCTAGGTCTCTCCCTCAGTGGTGTGTGTAGGGTCAATACTAACTCTTCCATCCAACAGGTAAGCAGCTCTGTTTTGAGTACTGTTCCAGGCGTTGGGGAGGCAGCAGTGAACACAATGAGCAGAGAGACTCAAGAAGCTGGAGAGGAGGCTGTGATGCGGGCCTGCTGTTTTATAGAAGCTCCTCTGATACAGTGATGTTTACACAGAGCTGGAAGGAGGGAGGGAGCCCTGGGGTGAAGAATGAAGGGTCAGTGTGCTTGCAGAGAGCTGAGTGAAAGTGAGAGGGCAGGGCCTAAGCTCAGTGAGGTGGGGAGAAGGCAGATCATGGAGAGCCTTGTTGGCTGTGGAAGGACATAGGATTTAATTTTGAATGAGATGGAAAGCCACAGTGAGGGTTTTGAGGGAGAAGTAATAAGGTGTCACTTGATTTTAAGTGTCACTCTGGCTGTTGTATTGACAGTGAGCTGTTGGGGGCAAGAATAGGAGCTGTGACAATGCTATTGGAAGAATCATGGCAGAGAGGATGGTGGCTTAGTCTAAGGAAGTGATGGGGAGGTAGTAAGATGGGGTTGAAGCCTGGATGTATATTTCCGAAGGAGAGTGGACAGAGTTTGCTGATGGGATGTAAGAGAAAAGGAGGAGTCAAAGGTGACTGAGGTTTCAGGGTTCAGCAAAAAAAAGTCATTACATTTGTTGAGTACTTACTATGTGTCAGGATATTATTTCTACTAGTCTCAGAAATTCAGAAAGGTAGGAATTACTCCCATTATACAGACGAAAAAAAGGCTTAGACAAATTTGTAGTTTCCTGAAGTCACACAGGTGGGAAGTGAACAGAATACAGATTTGACTCCAGAGCTTTTTCTTTGTCCTACTCGAATTTGCCTCTAGGGATCAAGCAATTCCAGTTCCCTCTACCTTTTAAAGTCACGTGTGTGTTTCCACTTTAAATCCTCTCTGATGATTTCCTGAAAATTCTTTATGATCTTTATGCATATCTTTAGTTGCTGAGTCACAAATCTATCACAGGCCCCTACCTTAGATACCAGCCCACACGGAAGAGTTTATCCAGGGATTTCATACCCCTATGCAGAGCTTAGTGTTTTTAAGATATTGCTATAGTAGTCTTCCTTAAGGAAACAGTATTGAACAAAATAGCAATTCTATAGAGACAGGCAATTGACACTTTTTAAATGTATGCAGATTTTGGGGGCAGTGCTTTTTTCCAACTTCTGGCATCTATTCAAGGAACAAGAGGTTATAAAAAAATGTCAGCTTTCCATATATACATAAGCTTCAGAGGGTAAATAAATGATAGGACTTTAACATACTATCATTCGCATTGGATACCACCCAAAACCAATGTTAGAGAATATGTATTTGTATGGTCAAGATTTTGCATGTAATGCAAAGAAAGTAATCTTTGCATGTAAAGATTACTTTATTATAAATGGTGCATTGAAAAATGATGCCCTGAAGTTACACTTTTACACCATTTTTAACACCATTAACAGCCAATTACACAGACACACAAGTATTTGGTCTTTTTATTAAGCCAAACTGTTAACTGTGTCAGATACATATACTTTTAAACACTGAAGAGATCTGGGAAGGATGGCTTGTGTGGGATTCCATATTTCATACTGAGTTGGATACGATCACGATTATGGAAGGATTTGCTTACCACTTCCCTCTCCTCTTCACTTGACTTTGCTCTGCATTCAATGACTGCAGACACGAGCCAAGAGAGCCCATAAAAGTATTTAAGTGCTGGCCTTTAAAACTACTTTGCAATGAGTACTTAAAAGCTTTCACTAGTTATTATAAAGTAACTTTATTCTTTGAATGAACTGTCTAATGACTAATGTCAGCCAGCAATGTAGCAATCTAGTGCCACTCCTCCTGAGTCACAAATAGTATAGAATTGAATAGAGGTATGATTTAAAAACTACACCCACATCTTTGAATCGGATACATTTATATCTTCTGATATAGACACTGGGTGTTAGCAGTACACATGTTCCTGACAACCCTGCACAAGTAACAACAGTGTTTTTGTCCAAGCTGCCTTTCCATTGTCTACAACAGGGGCCCCTAACTCCCTGGGCCACAAGCAAAGCTCCCCCTTCCCCCTGGGCAAGTGAAGCTAACCTGAGCTCTGCCTCCGGCCCCTCCCCATTCCACAATGGGGCGAGCAAAGCTCACCATACCCTCTTCCCATCTTCCATGAAATTGGTACATGGTGCCAAAAAAGGCTGGGGACCCCTGGCCTACAAGATTGATTTGATGGCTGTCTTAGATTGCAAGCCGTGGGAGCAGGGGATTTATGTCCTACAGTGTCATGCAAATGTGGGCCTTCCTAATGCCTTCTGAGAAATAGTACTAAAGCTAAAGAAAAGCCAGGATTTCCTTGAATCAAGTGGATCCTACCTGACCTAATCTTAAATGAATGTTCAAGCTGGCTTTCAAAAGCTCACAAAGCAGACCGAAACACATGGAATAATATATACAACATGACCAAGAAATAAGATTGCTTTCTTAAAATAAAATGAACTGTTGCACATTTACATACACAAATGAAATGAGCATTGCTTCTTCTAAAGAAGAAGTCATCTTGGAGTCTAATGTTGCTTAACTATTCTGGAGTGTCCCTTTGGGAATTGCCTTAACAGTGAATCTACAAGTCACATTGGAGAACCAGTTCTACGGTATAGTTACAGTATTTTTAATTTGTTTTGCTTTAACAGCTTTATTAAGGTTTGTAATTAATATGCAGTAAAGAGTTGTCATCCTTATCTTTGCTCCTATGTGTGTCACGGGTCATTTAACATTTTTTTTCTTTGTCCCTGGTTTTGTGCCATTTGATTATGAGGCATTTTCATGCTGTTTTCTTCCTGTTTCTTATGTTTGGGATTTGTTGAGCTTCTTGGATTGGTGTATTTCATGAAAATACCTTTAATGAAATTTGGGAAATTTTTGGTCATTGTTTCTTCCGATATCTTCTTCTGTTCTCCCCTGTTTTCAGGGACTCCGATTCCATGTACATTGGGGCACCTGAAGTTGTCCTACAGAACTGATATTCCTCTTTCTTTTTTTGAAAATTCTTTTTCTTTCTGTGTTTCATTTTGGATAGTTCTTTATTGCTATGTATTCAAGGCCCTTAATCTTTTCTTTTTGCAATGTCTAGTATACCATTAATTCTATCCAATATAATTTTCACGTAGGATAGCATAGATTTCATCTCTACAAATTCAGTTTGGGTGTCTTCTTTATACCTTACTTTTACCTAATGTTTTAGACATATGAAATAGGGTTCTAAAAATTGGTTTAATGTCTCTGTCACTAATTTTAACATCTATGTCCATTCTATGTCGGTTTTAATATCTATGTCTGTTCTATTGATTGTTTTTGTCTTAATTATGGGACGTACTTTTCTGTTTCTTTGCAAACTTGGTAATTTTTGACCGGTGCCACACATTGTGAAATTTACCTTGTGTGGTGGTGGTAGATAGTTCTGTATTTTTATAAGTACTCTTGAACTTTGTGTGGAGACACAGTTAACCTACTTGAAAACAGTGATCCTTTTGAGACTTCCTTTAAGACTTTGAGTCAGGTCAGAAGCAGGGCCCAGGCCAGGGCTAATAAATCCCCACAACTGAGGCAAGACTCCTCTGAACACTCCAGTCAGGACCTGCGGACTTTGAACTTTTCCCATCTGGCTGGTGGGAGCAGGCAATATTCTCAGCTCTGTGCACACACTTGACACTATTCCCTCTAATCCCTCTGGGTGGGTCTTCTCCAGCCTTAGACGGCTTCCTCATATGCACTGATGGTCAGTACTCTCCAAAATGCTCTAGGAGAGCTCTCTGCAGCTCGCTGGGGCCATCTGTGCAGTCCTCTCCTCTTTGGTACTCTGGCCTGGGGACTTCTGCTAGTCTGTCCTCTCTGAACTCTCATCTCTGCTCTCTTATTTTAGGGAATTCTATCAGGCTATGCCTGACTCTTGTTTCCAGCTGTATCCTGAAAACTTTCTCAAGACAGTGACTGAGGCACTTAAAGGGTTCACCTCACTTGTTTCCTATTTTTCAGGGATCATGCCCTCTGTTGCCTGAAATCCAGAGCACTGAAAATCATTTTCCCATATATTTTGTATTTTTTGTTTTGTCTTGTTCTGGGTAGGATGGTAAATCTGGTCCCTATCATTCCATCTTGGCTGGATGTGGACATCCTCCATGCTTTTTGTTATCACTCAACATAGTCATCGACTTGATGTGGGTGGACTTTGGATGACTTTTGCCTACTTCAGAAAAAAAATCAAGTAAAACTGCAAAGGATCTGTCATTAGCAAGCATGTTACTATTTTGTTTTCCCCTTTATCATTACCTGAGCATGCACGACGTATCTTACAAGTGTGTGGTATTTTATGCACATTACCTCATTTTAACCTTTACAACAACTTTTTCAAGTAAATACTACCATTCCCCTGATACGTATGAGGAAACCGAGATGTGAAGAGTCAAGCAATTTGCCCAATGTTAAAATATAGATAATAAGTAGCAAGGCTGGGAGCTGAAACCAAGTTTGTTCTTATTCACTGCACTTCTGAGCAAAATGAAGAGAAGATCTCAGGCCACCAAAAATTTATTGGAACAAGGAGAGCACTATTAAAACACAGGAGGGTGTGGCACCTTCCTTGATGACCAGAGAAAGAACAATAACGGTCACTGTGTTTCACTGATTCTGAGATGCTCCTGATGGTGAGAGGCAGAATTATTTTATCCACCCCTGAGAAAGAAAAAACTGCCCATTAAAACAGTGTTTTCAGTGCCATCAACTTTAGGATGGTTACAATTAAAATTTAAAAAAAAAATTAACCTAAAATAAAATTTAAAGACTCAGAGTTAATGTTTTAGGAGTCATATATATATATATATATATATATATATATATATAGTCATATAGATCTCAATTTTAGAGTTGTTAAAATGCATGTTAAAATTAATAAAACAGTAAAGTATTATTTACAGTACCTAGTATGTACCATGATTACATTTGATTCAACAACACTAAAAGGTAAGCATTATAGTCTGTAACTTATAAAAGTGGACACTAAAGCTCAGAGAAGTCAGCAATATGTTCAAGGTTACACAGCTAGAAAATGATGGTTTGAGGTTTTTGCTATTTCTTATATACTTGTTTAAAAAAAATCAATCTTATTAAATTTTTTACTAATGGCATGTTAATCCCATGTGTGTGTGTGAGTGCATGTGCCTTCATGCATGTGTATTCCTGAGAACACCCTGGGAGTTAGATCTGCTGTAGAGGATGGTGAAAGGTGGAAATAGGATCCGTGAATGTTGGCAGAAGGAAATTTCTCATCCACCCACAATCTAGTGAATGAACAACTATGTCAGGAATGTTACATAAATTTAGAAAAAGTTTAAAGATTATTTACTGTGGCAATAAACCAATTTTTGAAGTAGAACATACATCTGTTCAAATAAAAACTATTGCTTTATAAATTTCTACTTAGTTGGGGTATGTTAAAGGCTCAAGGCAAGCTCTGCTTAGTGAGTATAATCGTCTAAAGCCCTTGTGTGAAGGAATGCCTCTTTACAGTACTGTACGGGGAGGATTCTGCTCTCAGGAGAACTTCTTTTTGCTCTCTTGTTAATTTTGCCCCTCTCTTGTGTCAAAAACAATCAGAGAACAGATTCATACTTCTATGAACAAATAAAAAAACAACTTCCCTGCAGGTGAAAGTGAGAGGTTGGTCATTTCCTGTGATTGATAACTGCAACCTGTCACGAACCACCCAGAGACAGCCAACCCACGGGTTACCACTGGTGCGGTACGCAATGCGGATGCCACTGAAAGGTCCAGCTACTGTCCAGGATCCCCATTTCTGATCAGATTTACAAATATCAACAGTTAGTTAACTTCAGAAATAAATGGATATCTGAGTCTTCTGTAAAACTGCCGAACTAATGAATGGCTTTGAAATAGTAGAATGAAATATAACTCCCTTTGAAATCTTACATCAGCAATATTCTAATTATACTTCCTATTTAAGAAGAGTAAGGGGTGGCAGTGATATTCAGGGAGCAGATTTTCTAAATGCTAGGTCCTAGGGAGTGCAGGGAGTTCTCTCATGGTAGCAGATACTGTCTAACAGGTCAACCTTCCCTGGAGTCATCGTCAGCACCTTTGGTCATGACCAATGGCATCTGGAAGCAGCTCCTGACCATACCCCCAAGGTTGTGAGCACAATGTGCTTCTTCCTGGAAGGTTCCTGTCCCAGGGGAACTGCTCTGTCATTCTGAGTCCCATGTCCTCCTCCCCTGGCTCAAATTCAGTAGCTGAAACCCTGAGGAAAAACAGTGCTGAGGACAGTTTGTGGCTCCATAAGCAAGCTGAATCTGAAATAAAGAAAATCATATGCGTTTTCTTTTAAGTTGAAGCTTTGATAAGAAAAATAATGCTAGAGAAAATGAGAGGACATGATTTAACTTAGATGATGAAGCTATAGGCAGCCAAATCTATGCACACAGAGAAACAAGAAGGAAAACAGAAAAGGAAGAGAGTCAGAAGCAAACATATTCACAAAAGGATGATTATCATCCTCTTGGTTCAGCACTCTAGAATTCCTAATGCTTTAAGCAAAGATAAAAAAAAATAAAAAAGTAATGTAATGAGATCCTTTAACACTGAGGAAGTGATAGCTCAGGCCTGGCCTACCTGTAGTCTGTGTCTCGAAAAAGACTGTTTCACAAAGAGAGCAGCCTGCCCTCCCATCTTGCCCGCTCCTTCCTGCTGGCCAGGGCCATTTCTCTGAATTGGCTGCTCAGGGATGGGCCCATGAGTTGCTAATCCTTGTAAAACCAACTGAAGAACGCTTTTCTCCATGAGAATTTTCTTGTGTTCTTGGCTAGTAATGGTTACTTTAATTTGCTTTGTTTTTTTTTTTTCTCCATTTAGGTAAACATTCCTTGAATTGAAGGGCCCAATCTTTCTTTTGGAAAAGCAGAAGGCGTGATAAGTATCAGCACATTTGTTTGGCGCTTTGACAGGTTATCGGCAGCTTCACAAGCAGTATTTCTACTGCTCTTCTAGAGAAGCAAAGGTGGAAGGTGGGGGAGGATTATTATTTCCCATTTCACAGACAAGGACAGTGAGGTGTAAAGGAGTAACTTGATCCAAGTTATGTAGCTTGGAGCTGAGAAAAGCAGGACAAAAGTCCAAGCATCTTGATGCCTGGTCCAATGCTCTCTACCCCAGAAAGTATTTGTCCCCAAAAAAGTCAAAGAACGTGAGCAGTTGGAAAAACAGTGATTACTGTAAAAAGACTCCGATTTAATGTGCATTAGGGTTTTGTGCTCAGAGAACAAGTGTTCGACCTGCATGCGGCTCAGGATCTGTGACCCTGGGATAAATAATGGTTCCTTTAAGCGCCCACTGTTGAAAGACAGAAATAATAATGATTACCTGGTAGGGCTGTAGGAAGAATGGAACAAGCTACTGCATAACAAATTCACAGTAGCATGTCCGTCACATAGTAGGTGCCCAACAACATGTGTTACCCGACTACAGCAGCTCTTTTGTCGTGTGAGCCTCAATGCCACGAGTCAGCATGTTTGGAGTGCTTGTGATTCCCACACACTCCTCATTAGGGCTAATTACCATCTCTGAAGATCATCCCTGTGCTTTAATGGCGGGTCTCACTCAAGTTGTGTCACCACTTCTGCTACTTCGCCTGTAAAACCCAAGGGTGGCACCCTCGCAGTCTTTTCACTGGGAAGAAGGGGACATGGGAAAGGGTCTTTCTGTGTGAGTGCTCCGACCAGCCATTCAGGAAAAAGTTTTCTGTCGTGCGTTTCTATTTTACTTGGCATCTAGTTTAGCTTATGGTGTAGACCCGAGGTTCTCAAATTTGGGCAAACATCAGAATCTTCCAGAGGCTTGTTAAAATTCAGATTCCTGGGCCTTACCCAAAGTTTCTGAATTGTCATATCTGGCACACTGCTCCCAAATATGTTTTTTTTTTCTAACATGTTTTTAGGTGGTTCTGTTGCTAGTGGTCGGTCAATCACCGCTTTGGGAACCACTGATTTAGAACATGAGGTTGTGGAGGCCTATGATTTTTGCATTATTTTCTGTTTAGGAATATTTTATAGAAAGTTGTTTAGGTTTTTTGTTTTATTACCAGCTAAGTCTCTGTGAGTAAACATTGTCATTTACTTGCATTTGATTACTCATGCTGAACTGGGAAAACAGTCCTTGTCCCATAGTAACCCAATACTATGTAGAGATGATCAAGTGTAAAGTACCCCTAGAAAGTAACACACCGACAAGAGAGGCATCAGGGGCGAGTCAGACACATTGCATTTTGGGGCCACATGCGAATGCTATTTTCGCATCTGTTCTAAAGAGAAAAGAGTAGACAAAGAGCTGTCCCTCCCAGACCCTGCACACCAGAATCCAGTTTCCTCTCCTCAGCTGGTGCTCTGGGGCCTGCATCCAGTAATAACAGCCTCCTAAGGAGATGAAAGGCCTGGCAAACACAGTTTATCTTGGTTAATGTATACTTTAGTTTTGTGTACATATGCAATATACATATGCTGCAGTATTTATAGATGATATATGTGTGAAATAGTACTGGAGATGGAGCCTGGGATGGGTGGGAAAGGCCTGTGACGTTAGACCTGAGCTCTTCTAAATGTAATCTCGGTCTTCTCAAACTGCCCTCCGCCCTGGTGTGGTAAAAACACATGCATGAGTAGCAGGAAAACCCTCCTCCCTGCAAACAAGGTCAGCAGAGTCTTTCTTCTGTTTCCAGAAAGAGTGGAGTATTTTGTGGTAGCTTCATTTTATCTCTGGGGACTTTGCTTATTAGAAAAATACATAAAATTACAGATTTCCTGACTAGGGAAATGCTGTGGTCAGCAGATGAGATGACCCAGGGTTGCTGTTTAAGGTCCAGTGGACAAAGTTGGAGTTGAGGTGGAAAAGCAGTCACTGCGACAGTGCCCAGCACTGCGAATGGCGGGTGCTGGTCCTTGGCCCTACCATGCCGAGTCCATCTGGTGTGAGCACCTGGGGACATGTGATGTGTCACGAGGGGTGCTGCTTCCGTGGCACTCTGGAGCCTGGCTTCCTTTCCTTTGTGGTGGGGGTGCATACTTCCTCAGGAAGGAGCAGATAGGTTACTCCTTGGGATTGTGAATGCTTTCTTGTCACCTGGCCAAATGGAAATTCCAAAAGTGCTCTAAACAGACAGTGCCCCTAGGATTCATGGGCACACATGCCCATAATCGCAGAGTGATGAAAACTCCTGATCTTGATTTCCATGTGAAATAAATGGGTAGCTCACAGTTGGGACCTTTAAAAAACGTTAATCCCATGTGCTCTTTAGGCTCTATCTAGTTTATCTTCATCTCTGTGTATTATTAAAAAGCAACCAGACTGTTCAGGAAGAGAAATTGCCTGAAGTGTTAAAAAGTAACATTCTGTGCTGCTTTTCCATTAAGGATCTAATCAGGGAAGAATCAGAAGAGAGAAAAGAAAGATTGCAGATCAGACTGGAAAAGTGAACCCTGAAGTTTATGTTTTGAGAATGGAAAGAACAACAAAATGGGAGTAGGGAAGAGAAAAAGAAGCCAGAGGTAAGAGGCTGCGGGAGGACTAACAGGCTACAGGGCCTGGGGCAGCCAACAGGGGCTTTCAGAAAAGGCTCCACAGTGAGGAGTGCGTGGGAGGGGGGAAAGGGAACACTGCAGCCAGGGATTGCTTTGCGCTTCTAGGATTGTCTAACAGATCCCCAGATTTAGGGGCTTGTCCCTTCACAGCTCTGGTTGTAGGCAGGGCTAGTTCCTTCTGGAGGTTTCAGGGGAGAAAGAATTCATTGCCTCATCTTTTCTGGCTTCTAGAGGCTGCAGGCATTCCTTGTCTTGTGGTCCCTCCCTCATATCAGTGTAGCCACTACTTTTGTGATCACATCTCCTCTGCTGACTGTGAGCCTCCAGCTTCCTTATCATAAGGGACCTTGTGCACTGGCCAGTGTCCCCTCTGCCCAGAAGCAGCTGAGAAGCACACACAGGTTCCTGACACACAGTGGCAGGCTGGCCCGGTGTGATGAGGCTTCAGCACCCTCCCTTGTGCTTAAGAGGCCAGGTGGGACCTAGCAACAGTTCACAGGACCTGATGCTTCTGTCAGACACTTCCAAAAGTTTGATATTTTCGTATTCTTTTCTGTAAGAGAGGCCCCCAAATGTAAAAACTGCCACAAAAACTATTTGCCCATCTATTCAAAAACTCTCAGTCAGAAGCTACTGTTCAATTTGAAGTACTTTGTGTTTAATGATGTGGCAGAAATATTACACTGAATAGAAATACAAGAAAAGGAATACTTCTTTAAGAAAAAAATCTTTATGGTCCCACTAATTTACCTGACTATAAAATTTTTGCTTTATTATTTTAGAAAACTCACTTTGAAAGGCTTTATTCTGAATTTTATTATTATGCTTGCTAGGGAAAAATCAGCAATCATTTCATTTCACTTTCATGTAGTCACAAAAAAAGAAAATTGAAACTGGAAATCTGATATTCACAACAAATGGAAGTCCCCAGTACCACTGAATGCAGGAGGGGGAGGGCAGGAAGAGCATGAAGTCAGTTTCATAAACTCCAAATTATTACTTTTTACTGTTGGAGGGGGAAAAATCAGATCTATAGTCTTGGCTTGTAGTCATTCTGAAGGAAGTCAGAAGCTGCACTGGAAGGAGCCTACATCACATTTTAAATTCTTATGGAAGGCCAAAGAATATTCATTAAAGACTGCCTGGATATTAGGGACATTGACTTGAGGAATAAGATGGAGACATAAGGCAACAGTATCTGTGCCTGGTGTTTTGTGGCCAAGCTCTCCCGCAGATAAGTGCTCTGTATGATAGAGGTGCCAGCACAACGCCCCCAAAGTCCATCCTTTCCACCTGTGGGCAGCATCCTGCAGGGGTTACTGCCTGTCACTGGACTCCAGGCACATATGTGCCCTAGATACAAAAATCCATCCCATCCCTGTTCGTGAAATCTGAGACTGTTATTGTACTTTAAGATAACGGACAAACAGAGGCAGGAGTTAAGAAGTTCAGCCATAACTTATCCAATCCATAAATCAGAATAGCAAAGCACAAAATCCTGGGCAGAATCTCTGGTGATATCACTGAGGTACCTGACCATGAACCTTTCTGTGAGAGCAGAGCTCTTGTGGGGAGGGCAGAGTGGAGCACATCATTCTATTAAAGGGATGGACTATGTTTACTAAGCTTTGGGTTTTAATTAACCAACTGACCCCAATTCTTCACATACATCGTAGGTAACCTTTTTGTCATTGTGAACATTTCAGGTATTTTTTTTCGCCATGGAAAATAAAATAAAAATAGAAGTCTGGTTCTGGAATCCCCGCTTCTCTGTGAAGCATGCTTTCCCCACTGACTCAGCACTGCCAGTGGCAGGTTTCAAGGGCAAGACCCACGC
Organism: Tonatia bakeri; assembly: GCA_004024845.1. Lineage (NCBI taxonomy): Eukaryota > Metazoa > Chordata > Mammalia > Chiroptera > Phyllostomidae > Tonatia > Tonatia bakeri. The sequence goes on from PVIA01001009.1 coordinate 126,913, forward strand.
CTACTTCGACGGTCACTCTCAGTGGTCCACGGAGCAACTTCACTCTCTGGCTAAGGCAATCTTTGAACCTAAAGACAAGTCTTTACAATTTAAAGGATATATATTCAGATTTTTGAGAAATTACTAATGTCTTATACTTTTTGTGATGATAAAATTAAAAATAAAATAATTTATTCCATTCCATTTCCATACATTAGGCTATTAAATCTAAGATCACTAGAAGAGAGGTCTTATTTATTTTACATATATATATATATATAAATTATAAGTAACAAACTTACTCATATATTTTTTCCTTTTCATATCCTATAAATGCTTCTTCCATTTCTATAAGCTTAAAACAAATTCCTATAAAACAACTTATTTTTGGTTACTGATGGCAACTATGACAAATAATTTTATTTGGAGTAAAACATGTTCTTATTCAAAGAGAATCGTTCTCCCAAAGTGGCTAAAAGCTGATTCACAACCCAGGAGTTTGTCTTTTGTAGGGAGACATGATGTTACAAAATATCAGATGTCCAAGACTTTTGAGATGGGAGTATGAGAGATTCTTCTTCAATGACATAGATCTCTGGGGTATTATTGACATTGGCACTGGAATCTCACTTTTATACCAGACAGAGTCTGAGGAAAGGTGCCACAATGCACCATGGTCTGTGCTGTTTTCTCAGCAATGCCTGACACAGTCTCATGTTTTAACACGAGTCGCCTGGGCCTGATTATCTGGAAAGGTATACCTTACCTCAGGCACTGTTGGAGAACCTTGACCAGAATTAAAGATGTTCAGAGCAGTAGGAACTCCTGGTTTGCCCCTTGCTTTTATAGATGAGGAGACTGAGGCAGAACAAAGCTAGAAAAACACATGCTTTGCTGGTGGCAGAGCCAGTACTAAAATATTACAGTGCCTTCCACTCTTTCAACCAAAAATCTTAAATTAAAATACCCTTTGTCTACCCAGGAGGTTAATGTGCTGAACACTCTCCTAACAACAATGACCCTGGTTATGTTTTATAGTTTCAGTGTGGGGTGGGAGGATGGTCAGGCAACTAGGGAAAGGAGCATCCAAAAGGGTTGTAATTGATATTACTGAATCATGTCCCCTAGGGAGGAAGACAGAAAACTCCTTGAGAGAAGCCACAATGAAGACGCTCTCTTTCTCTGGCCCTCTTAACGGCCTTGTCAATCAGGCTGGCATCTGTCTATGGTGAACCTCGGGGAGTGATGGCTTTAAGGGCTTCCAAGGGGAGGTTCCTGGAGGTTTCCAGGCTGATGCCTTTACGCTGTAGGAATTTGAGGCTTGCAGTAGACTCAAGAACACTGAACTGCAGATAGGCGCACAGCTTCACTGCTCTTCTGTTGACTCTGGGAGAAATCACTTCCCTGTGAAAGGTTATTTAGTCTCCGTGACAAGTCTGTCTCAGTCCACAGTAAGAAGAGAGGCAATTGTGTTGACTTATGAGTGCTGGTTTTCATGTTCCAGATTGCTATCCATGAAGGGTTTCCTAATGCAGTTGGACAAAAGCCCACACAGGCAAGGATAAGTTTAAGTGTTAAACGGAACGCATGCCCTGAGTTACAGCCGCAGCAGTGTATTTTGGTTGAGAAAATTGAAATCTTTCCTAAGCACAATAAGGATGATGCATATTAAGTGAGGTCCTTTTCTGCTAACTGCTCCTGAGCAACTGAGCTGGCAGCCAAGTGGGGCATGTGGGGGCAGTGCCACAGGTACAGAGTCCTGTTGATGGCTTTCTCTCTCTCTCTCTCTCTCTCTCTCCTCTCTCCTCTCTCCTCTCTTCTCTCCTTTTCCTTCTTTCCCTCTTTGCCTCCCTCCCTCAATTTCTCTTCCACAGGGAGAGCAGATGTTTTAACTGATAGTCTGTAAATATTCTGAAGGCAGGGAATTGCTACCTGAGTTCACCTTTCCTATCTCCAGTTCCGCCCTAAAGTGATAATGTAACATATCCAAACATGTCTTGCCATACCAAAAGGAGCCTGTAGCTCATATATTTAGGAACTTTCACTCAAAAAAGTTTTTAAAAATTGCTTTTGTATATGTCCTTTCCTGTAGTGGTTAGAAGTTGATTAAAAACTACTTTGTATAAAGAACAAAACACAACCCTCTTCCCCACACCCAGGCCACTCTCCCTAGGCATGTTAGTCAGTGCCCCTGTAGCCATGCTCTGCCCAAACAGGGAGGTGGTGTGTGTGTGTGTGTGTGTGTGTGTGTGTGTGTGGACACTGAAACTCTTCCTGAGCATCACACTGCCTTTAAAGTGGCCCAGGACAGAACTGCATTTCTGAGGACCCCAGAGCACTTTCCTGGATCACACTGAGCTTACAGAGAGTTACAATGCCAACGTTTTTTCCTAGGTGCTGTTCGAACGTTTGTCTCTTCTGTAATTTGGTTTCTAGATCCAGGTTTAGGACTTGAAGTCACAAATTTCTCTTCTTTTCTTTCATCTTTGGTACAGGCTTCTTGTAAAAATTAGTGTAAGGATGTGGTCTTCTCATGAGAGAGATTTTTTTTTTTTTCTGAACACCAGTGTGCCCTGCCTTTCTAAGTCCCATCAGTCGCAGTTTTAATCACTTATCATTTGTCTGTTACATGACAGGCACCATGGATGATACAATAGCGAGACCAGACATGGTTCTTGACTCTAACAAGTTAACATTTTTGCTAAGGAAACTCATGATATAATAAGCCAGAACCAAAAGGTTATCCACAAGGGTTGAATTTGCCCTGCTGGCTTTAATGACAATAGGGCCCCGAAACAGAGAACGAGCCTTCCAGGGTGTAGGGTCAGTCTGAGAGAAGGCATAGAAGGTTGCAGGAGGGGGCGATTGTCGGGGGTGGTAAAGGGGCAGCTCTGCAGACTGGGTAGAATACTGTAGGCTACATGGGGTAGGCATTTGGGAATCACTGCAGGTAACTGTGCAAGAATGTGCCTGGGGAGAAGGTAGATGAATGTAGTGGTCCTATTCAAGATGATTTGTTGAAGGCAGAGGATTGAGGCAGTGAGTCCAGCTAGAAAGAAAAGCAGGAAATCAAAGGAACACCCCAGAAAAGAGGAGGGAGGACATGGACAGATGAATGGGGGGATAAAAACGTCTGCCTCGTGATGCTCCTGAAGACAGGCAATGAGAAAACACACAAGAGTGCTTAGCATACTGCCTAGTATGTGATATGTGCCCAGTGAACACTACCTAATAGAACTATTATTGTTGTTACCATTTCCGTGTGTGAGAAGAGAGTAAACCAACAGAAAGTAAGTAAGTAAAACAGCCTCTGCCTGCATTGAGCTTACTTTGCAGGTTAACGTTACAGCCATCTGGCCAGGACAGCAGTTCTTCTGTCATTTGAAAGGGTTAAGCAGGAGTGGCTTTGGTATCAAACAAAGCATTTAATGATAAAACACATGGTTAAAATGCTGAACAAAGCCCATGCAGAAGTTTTTACATTAAAATGACTTGATAATCAGATGCTAGTTCTACAACTAATTCTTAAATACTACCAAAAGGGAAAGTGATGAATATTTAAATTCCATTCAAGCAATAAATACTGATAGATTACTGTGAGTCTAGAAAGGCACTGGGGATACAAGTGAAACAAAACACCTTCCCTGGACTTTAGGAGCTTAAAATACTGTAGCAGAAAGAGACACAGAAACCAGCAATTAGAACACAGGTGTACGATCCCTTATGTGAAAAACTTTGGGGAGAATTTTGGAATATATATATCTTTGGCTTTGGGAGGACAATGTGACATGTGTAGCACACACAGGTGAACATCTGCTCCAGCCTGTCTGGCAGAGTCCCCGTTTATACTTGTCCCAGTGCTGCACCTGGCTAGTGCTCCCTTTTACTCTCCAAAGCTGAATGGTGAATATATGGCTACTGCAACCCCATCTTTTTTAACATCGCCATAAATAAACACATTCATGTTTCTTCAGAAAAATTAAAATTTCTTCAGCAAAAAAGTATGAAACCTTGGATATTCACAGTAAATAATATAAAGACACCATGAATCATCTTGTGTCAGTCCAGGGAAGAATTTGCTACTAGATGCATTATAAGAAAAGTTTTGCTTTTCCAAAGCTTTATGGATTTTGAAACCCTGGGTAGGGGCCGTGGACTGTGTAGGGTGGTAATTTCCACCTGGCGAAGCACAGAAGTTACAGAGAACGCAAGAGGGACACCTTGCTGGATCTTGGGAGGCGGAGGGAGGTTCTCGGAGGAAGTGCAGCAGCCCTGAGCCACTGAGGCCAGGGAGGAGGAGAATTTAGCGGTGGGAGGGGAGGTTTGGGAACTGGAGTGGTGGATGGAAAGGTTGTCACGTCTAAGTCCTGGGAGGCATCATGAAACCCCCAGTCACCCCAGGCAGAGTCAGAGAGGGAAGGAAAGGCCTTCGTGAGCAATGGAGGGCACTAAGCCAGAAAGCCCTGGTAAGGTTTGCACTTTAAAAAGAAGTGTTTTCGCAGCTTTGCAGCTGATGAATCTGGGGAGGGGCCAGGGACAGGAACACAAGCAGGAGGCCAGGGTGGCACACTGGAGGGGTGATGAACTTCAGGGATATTCGGGAGGCTGCATCAAAAGCCTTTGGACTATTAGAAGTGGGAGGCTGTGATGGAGGGAGTGAAGTCCAGAGAAACGTCCAGGTTATTTTTTCCTGCTGATTTGTTCTAATCTGAGGCCTGTAAAAATACTTGTCTCTTGCTTCATGCTTTTCCTTATTTCAACTGATGAGAACAAGTCTGAGGTTTGTGACTAAGGCATTTCTTTTTTTAAATTTAATTTTCACTTTAAGGTAATATATGTTTGTCAGTGAACATCTGGAAAACATAGAACATTAGAAAAGTCCCTTACAGGCCCATCAGCAAAACACCATGTTAACATTTGAGCTGGAAATAGGAGATAATTCCTTCCAACTCTTTCTCACTTGTGTGTAGGTGTTCTTATGTGCTTGTGATCACACTGTACATTTTGTAGTACTGCTTTTCTCACTCTATATTTTGTCTCAAACATTTTCCTGAGTATCCATGGTCTGTAATGAATGCAGTTTTTAATGGCTTCTTTGCACTGTGTCAACTTGAAGTATCATGTGCAATTATCCTTGATGAGTAGACATTATGCTGTCCAACAGATCTCTAGACACAAGAAAATTCTTTTAAAGGCAAACTCTCATGCCAATATTTCAGGGAAGGCAAAGAAGCATCTGGCATCTTTTACTAGTTCCTAGCTTGAAACCTTCCAAATCCTCTTGCTGTCAACTGAACTGGGCATGGAAACATTTATAACTGGTGGTTTGTGGATAACAGAGTAGTATTTTAGCAGTTAAGTGAATCTCAAGTTTCAATACCTCTCAAATGCTGTTTACCCAAAATTTCAATATTATTATTGGGTGGGAATAGAAGGAATTAAAATTACATCTCCATTGTGCCCACCAGAACCACGTCTCTGCTAACCACACTTTCTATGTGACTTTAAGGGAACAAAACAAAGTTGTAAGGTTTTGAGGTCAAAACATGGGCTGAAGAGATTATGATTTTTAAAAATATCTTTCCATCCATCTATCTATCTGTTCCTTAAAAATAAGTATAGGTCTCATAGAAAGAGGAAGGAAGGCTTTTTAAGTGTAGATTGAACAGCCATGTAGTTGAGAGAAGTAACAGGAGGACACCTCTCTCAAAGGCTGTTTCAGAGACCTCTAACCCTGCCCAGGGGTGAGGCATCGGACAGAAGTGGCCTCTGTCTCGCCCAGGGTGGCCCTCGAGCAGAACTGACTGCACACAGCTATGTGTAGAAAGCCTCTGCTGGGCCTTCCATCCTCCCCACCCACCCCTCTCATCCTGAAAGATGCATGTTATTGGTGCCCAGCCTTGGAACTCCAAACGTGCTTTCATAGAAAAACAATTTTATAACTAGGCGTAGTTAAAGTATTTTTTATCAGTATTTTAGATCTATTATTGAGAAAATGGGCTTTTGTTGGGAAGTGCTGGGGCCCTAATATCATTTAAAACATGCTTTAAGGGAGAAACATGTTTTTGGGTGCCAGCTCTGTTACTGTACTAAAGGCTTCACAAGGTAGGCCTAGGCTGTGCCCTTCCTATTTACACAGGTAATTACATTTTCTTAAAACATTTTCTAAAACAGGTATGAAAAATGAAATAGGAATAAACAAATACATTGCTCATCCAATTTTAATGAGGAAACATCTATAAGTACCAAGTGGGAAAGGTGCCCATCCACAGCCTTCAAAGGCTTGGTGGGGCACACAAGGAGAAAACGTGGGAGCAAACATGGCATCTTCATCTATCTCACAGGTAAAAATGTGTAACTCTGCAGATGCTGGAGACATCACTCTTGGAGGCAACATTCCCAGCTGCTGCAAGGCATGTTCAGTGAAGTAAAAGGCAGATGATGAGGGAACAGAGGGCTGAGGAATGGGTCTGCAGTTGGAACCCCTTTGGGTGCACTGTCAGTGCAGTGACAATGACAAGGACAAATATGTCCCTTGGGATGGTTCTGAATCTGAACTGCTCAGTAATAAGTAAGTGTGCAGTGAGGTCTTATATTAACAATATTACAGTGTAGGTATGAAGAAGGTATTGGGAAAAACGTCCCATTACACCAGCAGATAAGTGGTCTATAAAATGGTTTAGATCATGGGAAAAGCAGGTCTGGCTTTTCCTCAAAACTATGCCTATTATAAACTCCTTGGTAGGATATTCCTTTTAAATGAAACTCTAGTCCTCTAAGAATTACAAGGGTACATTGAAGAAAGGACCATGACTGCCAGGTAGGCCTTTTTGCCTTGCTAACATTCCCTAGAGACCCAGGGCATGCACACTGTTGCTTGAAAACGCCACCGGCAGTCACATCTTCCTACCCTGCATGTCACAGCTTTAATTTTTCTTCTAAACATAAACCTGCTCAAGAAGACTTTTTTATGTGGTAAGTAAAATGTGTGCCAGTCATACACCAAAAGGACAAGGAGTCACTGTCAGGTGATACAGTGATGAGCTCCAGCTGGGCCACGACCTTCCCACTTGCCGATAAATCTTACAGAACCACTGGGAGAGCTGAACCATCTGTATAATCCCTCTGATGGCCTGTGAACAGTTCACAGTGCCTCAATTCTGCAGATGGTAGGGCAGGTTTATGTCCTATGAACACATCACTGACTTGCCCACTAAGTTTATAGTTTCAGGCATTAGTAGGTGCAAACACACCCGTTGCAACAAAGAAAAGCTGCACTGAGAAAAGGCCAGGGAAGACCTTCAAAGAAATCAAAATGTCTGTCAAACTTTAGTGCCACAGCAGAGGGACCTTGCTAAAAGGGTCCAGCAAGTATTCCTGAGGCCAAGGGTCAGGTGACCTGGATCACACGACCTGGAGGAAAGAAAGGGAGGCTTAATGGGGAACCAAAGCCTGGAAACCAGCTGGACCACTGCCATGCAGTGTAGTGTGCGTGACCTTAGACAAGTTACTCAGCCTTTTGCTGCCCCAGTTTCCCCATCTGAAATGACGACGAAGATAAGATTCCTGGCCACTGTAAGAAGTGACAGTGAGGCTCTGTGGTAGAGAAATCAGGAAGCCACAAGGCAGCGGAGTCCAGCTGCACACCTTCAAAAAGGTGACAAAGACCATTGAGGAGGATTCGCTGCCTGTCTCCCCACCCCCAGGACTGGAGAAGCGCCCAGTCCTTTTAGCTGATCTTCACAGGAGCATGCAGAAATGAACAACTGATGAAGGTCAAGGCCTTGACTCCTTTTTGTTTCCTAAGGCAAAAACCCGATTCTCTGAGCTGCTTCTGCACAGCATTGAGACTGCTTCCATTAGAGAACAAGGGGGGAAAGGAAATCATCAGAAACTCATGCTGTAACTAGCATTTAGAGTTGGGACTGAGAGTTAGGTTTTAAAACCAGAATGTGAAGTGTGGGGAAAGGAAAATATCTCTTTTCTAAGTGAAAATGGTCTTTCAGCTGAAAAGCTACCTGGCTCTGCTGGGGCAGAGCACCCAAGAATGGAGGGCTCGCACCTCAAGCAACAGCTTTTGGCTAAACTGCAGAATTATTTCTGGAAATAGTCAAGAAAAACTGCATTTGTATATAAAATGATAACAAAACATCAACTCATACAAGTGCACTTATGTAAATGATTTCAGACCTCAAAGAATTATTTTATATTGCCTAATTCCCTGAAGTATGGTCCCAAGAATCACTGCTTGTCCCCAGCAGTCCTGCAGCAGTTAGGCTCTTCACCGCCATGCCCGTCAAGCTGAGTTTGTCTCCAAACCCTCTGCTTATATTCCCACACCCCACTGAACAGGGAAAACTCTTGTATATGCGCTTGTACCTGAGAAGCTTAACCTCATCATGGCTAAGACCATAGCAGATATATCCATCGACTTGGTAAACAAAACCAATCAAACTGATTGATTGATCAGGTGCCTAAAACAGCTGATGGATTAACTGATTTTTTCCCTGTATATCGGTGGCATTCATTCACTCATGAAGCACTCAATGGCCTCTCATGGAATAAACAGGTCATTTTGTCAGATTTGACAGAATTTCAACATACATCTGCACAGACACATTGAAGTAAACCTTGGAAGTTCTGGGATATGGCTCACTTTGAGCTGGGGCCCCTTGAAGATGAGGTTGGAGATACTGAGGCTATTTGCACACAAAATCTTGACTTCTAAATTTCTACCATCAATTTAACTTTAACCAGTAAATTATCTTTTGAAGTTGCCAAGTCCAATGTGTAGGTCCACAGAACATCCTTCCTTGAGGGGCAAAAGACCTTCATGTTCTGTTGTGCTGGGAAGGGTGCTGTGCTCTTCTGAAGCAATGATGTGAATTTGCAAAGGGCTTAATTACAGATGTGTGACGGGTGGACTACACATCACTGGATTATAAAGATAAAAATTTTAGTCACTCCAAATGAGCATTTAGAAAATAAAATAGCTAGTAAAAAGGTACTTTTGCTAAGCTAAAACTTGGGGCTAGAGAGAAAGGGGCTAGACTTCACACTTCAATTTTGATTTTTCTTAGTATTGATGACTGGAAAGGAATGATGATTCCCCATAATTATATAAGAAATGGTGTATTTTGAGCATTTTTTCCCTTAGGAGGAATCAGATTTCATCTGACTCTAACAGGTCAATAAAACAAAAAATGTTAGGGATTACTAAGCTATCTGCATCACTCTGACTGCAGACCAAGGGTGCAGCTTCCCACCTGTGGATGTGTGGCCTGGCTCAAGGCTGGCTGCCTCAGTGGGCCTATAAAGAGTCGTGAACTCCCAGAGATTGGGCTCAGTTTTCTATATGATTATAATGCACCAGGCTTGAGAGGCATGGACCAGGGTGGCCATGTTTAATAAAATATGGCTGTAATTTGGCTTATTGGTAAGAAGTGGGTCTCTGGCCACTTCTCTAAGGACAGGAAACTGGTATATCCATGTCAGCTCTGAGTTTTACATTCAAAATGAAACACAGCAAGCAGGAAATAAATGGAGAAGTGCATCTGCCAGTTTGCACTGAACCCATTGCACGCACAGCCTGCAATTGTGGGCTGTGCATCTACAACTTTCACACATTAAATCTAGGTATAACTTTTTGATCCACTCTGCTTTTTTCTATCTGTAGTATATCTTCACCTATGAGACTCCTAGCCACCTATGTACCCCTGCCCCTACTCTTTAAGTGACTTGGGAACCTTTTGGAAAGCCATCTTTTTAGTCAGATTCTGTGCCGTATCACCCAAAGTCCCTGTTGGCCACCTGGGCTGAGCTGGGTAAAGGAACCATTAATGGGGAGTAATAAATACCACCATGAACATTAGGGCTGGCATGATGTGCTAGCCAGCAGGTGTCTGTTGGGTGGCTTTGCTGTCACCCACAGAACATGCCCTGCAAACCTAGTCTGATCCCTCACCTGAGTGTTTACTAACACCTGATTCAATTCTTCTGTTTACAATTCCATGACCATGACCTACTCTTTAATCCTCTCCAGCATCTAGAAACATACGCTAGGACTGACAGAGAAAACTCTAAGAGATCAGAGGTTTGGGGCTTCACAGCAGACATAGGGGATGTTGAGTAGTTCAGATTAAACCTGATTTCTTGTTTGAGAAGTTTTCCTTGGTAATAATCACTTTAATGTTATTGATGATGATTATTGATGATGATGATGATAATGTTATCTTTGATCATAGATCTCAACACACTTCACCAATATTAACTTCACTTCCTTGTACTTTTGTGAATTTTAGCACAATCACCCTCCATCTGGAACACAGGGACACTGAGTGGATGTGTAAGGTGAAGATGTAGACAGCTAAGTGCACAACGTTCAACCGCTGCAGCCTCTCTTGGTTCCTAACTACCAGCCCGAAGTGCTGTTCCTGCGGTTTACTTCCGATGCAGACACTGACATCATTACCAACAGTTCACATCAACAGCAATAACTGCGAACACACATTCCCACACTCCTGACCTACTGCCCACAGTGAGAGTGCGACGCAGAATGTCACGCAGATAGAAGGTGTAGAAGAAGTAAAGGCTTATCACCAACTCAATGTTTAAAAACAAATACATGCTTTACTTTTAAGTCTGTCATGCAGACCACAAACCATAAGGGTGCCACAAATGAAGTTCAGCTGCCTGGAAAAATTTTATGGATAGAGGAAAGAAAAAGGAAACGAGATTGAGTTATTAAAAAAAAGAGTAACATCATGAAAAATGCAGAAAAGGAAAGAAGATCATTTCTAGTAACCAATGAGTTCTTTAGTTTAGATTTCAGTAGAGGTTGGTAGCAGAACAATCAATATTAGGGGTATTTAGCTAGGGGAGGGCTGAAGAGAGCAGTTTGATCTGAAAGACGGACAAATACACATTGACAATGGGGACCGTGGGGCAGGTGTGTAAAGTTTCTGCTGAAGAAAGCCAGAAAGCGATAGAACTGTAAACACAAGGCTGCACAGACTGAGTCAGGGATGTACGACTGATAAGTCAAAAGAAATGTGAACGTGGTGGGTGCTGCACGTTTACAAGCAACCAACTGCTTTACATCTGCCAGGTAAACCCAGGTGACAGGAGCTGAAGTGCCAGCCTCTTCAAAATATGTTAGAGGAAACCTTGATGAAAGCCATTCCCTTAGCCATGGCTAACCTTATGGGATGAAGTGTCCTGGTATTGCTGACGGACTCCAGTGTGCGTTATCTTTCCACTTCCTTCCTGGGATCAGTTGGTGGTTGCTCAGCACCACATGGAATGGCTGGGAGCCTCCCACCCACCCACACCAGGATCAGGTGCTTGCCACTGTTTGTTCAGTGTTGCCTCTCTTAGCCATGCTGCCTCCCACTCCTCTCTCTCACCGGCTGAAACAGGAGACAATGGATTGTGTTAATAGCCATCCACCTTTAGGGGAAGTGGGAGTTGCTGATTCATAAAGAGAATATTTCATATCCACACCTTCCCTGTCCCCACCCTAACACACACATTGCATTTGACAGATGTGCCCTTTGCGAGAAAAGGGCTTCTCATCATCTCAACTTGGGAGCACACGAGACAAGGACTGAAAAGGAAAATTAGGAACTGTTTAGATCCACACTCCTTCTCTTTATCTTTTCCTGTTCATCTGACCAATGGACCCACTGGTATTCTTTCTTCACATCCTCACTGTGAGTTAAGTTTTTTTTAGCAAGAGAGCCATACTCCGGACACTTCTCTTCATCTGAGGAATGTACTATTAAAGAAAACTATATTTTAGGTACCTGTTTGAGGAAGTATATCCAAAGCCTGTTCCACTGCACTGGAATGAATTTTTCACCAAAATAGGTTCACAAATAGGAAGACACTGCAAGTCTTACCAGGAAAATCTTCCCTGTAACCTTAACACATTTCAGAAATTAAAAAATATTGTTCTAAATGACTGTCATTTATCTTACACAATCGTATGTCCAAATTTTAGTCTGCATTTAACAGAAGAAAAACACTGAAGATCTGAAGTGAGGAAAGGAAATGATAAACTGCCACTGATTTTCTAGTAGACTTTGGCTCCAAATCTCAGTCATTAGAGTGAGTCACTGATCTCATGTTGCATTCACTAAGTTCTGGAGACAGAACAGCAGAGGGACACGTGTGGTGGACAAAGCTAAAGGAACAATGGAATGTCTCTTATGCTATATGATACTCGGCGCTACAAATACCGTCTTAGAGTACGTAAAAGAAAGATGGTGGCTGCCAGTGGGGGCATTTCTTATTAGCAGGTCATAGTTAAAAATACCTCCCTTTGGCAGATATACTTTCCGCAGACAGAAGCAACCTAGGATGTATTTTGCATGTCTGTCTGATGTTACTGTGCAGTCCTTTCAAGATTTCAGACAATGTGAGGTTTCTCCTATGGGGAGAGCACAACACACCAAGTGGTTACCCGGAGGCACCTTGCTCTAGGTCAGGTTATAATATCTCCATTACCAGTGCTTCCTACAAAGAGGCACCAGGAAATAACTCTGTTGTGTTGAGCTCATTTAAGATGCTTGGAATAGATTAAAAAGGAAGTTGCAGGGAGGGGAGTGGGGCAGGGAAACAATCAGAACTTAAGAAAAAGAGAATTTCAGAAAAGATGAAAAAAAGGAGAGAACATCAGCAAAAACAGGAGAAGATAAGAAGGGGGTAGAAAATAAAAGAACTAGTAAAAAGGGAATAAACAGCAAAAAAATAGATAGGAATATAAATTTTCTTTAAAGGTTTGGTATAGAGATGTGAACTGTAAACTCAAAACTCAATTTGCCATAGATCCTCAAATGGAAAGAAAAAGAGGAAAAATATTTTATACCTTTTTTACTATTTAGAATTTAATTAACTTTATTATATTGGTTTGAGTAATTTTTTCATACCAGAGATGAATGGAAAGCATAAGAATGATTCTTTGATGTGTCATACATGTGTTCATTAACTTCTCCCCTACTATGTGTTAGGTCCGATCCAAGGCCATTAGATGTCAGTCCTGTTGGCAGGGCCCCAGGTGGAAACAACACATCACAATACAGTGGGTCAAGTACTTCAAAAGGGCTGAGTCTGACTCTGTCTGAAGAAATAGAAGAAGGCTCACCAGGGCTGACATTTAGGAAGGGCCTTAAGACTAGTAATTCATCAGTTTTTTTCAATATGCCCATTAAAATTGGTGGGAAAACATTCATTGTTATGTTATAGTGGAAACACAGAAGGGGAGCTTTAGAGCTTTAAGATTTATAAGTCTGAGGGCTGGGAGCAAAAAGTATTGAGACTTACATGTTTTAAATTTATACTGTAAGCCAGTAGGTCATATCCAAATTGTTGCTATAGTTTCTTTTAAGTTTTAGAATTTCAATAAGGGGATTTGGCACTATCTAATCTTCCAAAAATAAAGTGATTCACAAATATTTCTTTTCAACAGGTTTTTGTAGTTTCAGCATATGTATAGATAGGCCTTTCACTTCCTTTGTCGATTCCTAGATAAGATTAAATATTTTATTGACTTATTTTTAAACAGAGGGAAAGGGAGGGAGAAAGAGAGGGAGAGAAACATCAATGTGTGTGTCCACTTGTGTGACCACCACTGGGGACCTGGCCCACAGCCCAGACATGTGCCCTGACTGGGAATCGAACCAGCGACCCTTTGGTTCACAAGCTGGTGCTCAATCCACTGAGCTACATCAGCCAGGGCTGATTCCTAGGTATCTTATTCTTTTTGTTGCAATCGAAAAAGGAATTTTAAAAAATTTCTTTTTCTGAAATTTCATTGTTAGTATATAGGAAAGCAGTGGATTTTTGTACATTGATTTTGTAGCCTGTAACTTTATTGTACTTGTTTATTGTTTCTAATTGTGTGTGTGTGTGTAGCCTTTAGGGTTTTCTATATAAAGAATCATGTCATTTGCAAAAAGGGATATGCTTTTACTTCTTCATTCCCAATTTGGATGTCTTTTATTTCTCTCTCTGGGTATGGCTTCCAGTACTATGCTGAATAAGAGTGGTGATTAGGTATCCTTGTCTTGTTCCTGCTCTTAGAGGAAAAGCTTTTAGATTTTCATCATTGAGCACGATCTTAGTTGAGCATTTGTCATATATGGTTTTTGTTATGTTGATATACTTTCCTTCTATACCCATTTTATTGAGTGTTTTAATCATAGATGGATGAGGCATTTTCCTTCTATACCTATTTTATTGCATGTTTTTTTATCACAAATGGATGTTTGTTGTATCTTATAAAATGCTTTTTCTGCCTCTATTGATAAGACCATATGATTTTTACCCTTCGCTTTGTTAGTGTGGTGTATTACACTGATGGATTTGCGTTTGTTGAACCACCCTTGTGCTCCTGCCATGAACCTCACTTGATTGTGATGTATTACCTTTTTAATGTATTGGTGTATTCAATTTGCTAGTACTTTATTTGGGGTTTTTGCATATGTATTCATCAGAGATACTGGCTTGTAGTTTTCTTTTTTGTGTGTTATCTTTGCCATATTTTTATTTTTATTTGTTTATTTATTTTTTCTCCTCCATCAAGAACAAGCCTATTGATTTTGGAGAAAGGTGAAGGGAGAGAGAAAGAGAGAGGGAGAGTAACATCAATGGGTTGTTCTGGGAACAAGCTCGCAATGCAGACGTGTGCCCTAGCCAGGAACTGAACCTGAAATCTTTCGGTATACAGGATGATGCTCCGACCAACTAAGTCCCACTGGCCAGAGCATCCTTGCCGTATTTTGGTGTCAGGGTTGTGTTGGTCTCGTAAAATGTATGAGGAAGTATTGCTTCATCTCCAATTTTTTGGAAGAGTTTGAGAAAGAGGTGTCACTGAGAAGAAGAATATGTTTTTGAAAAGCATATTTAGTTTGATCTTCTTGGAATGACTGTTAAGAACACATGTTAATGAGATAAACAAATCTCTGTTATGAAAGTAAACTCTTCTTTATTCCTGACTTTATCTTTTAATCACTAAAACAACTGTGAACTCTTTAAGAGTTCGCCTCAAACACAAAATTTATTTAACTTAATAAAGGAGGTGAGGGGACACTTCCAGAATTTGAACCAGTCTGGGGTTAGATGACATGTAACAAAAGACAGGCTGGCAGTCTCAGAAAGAATAGTGCCTACTGGAACATAAGGGTAACACATGGCTGCTTTCCAGACTTATGGCAGCAAGAAAAGAGAAGGTAAAAATAAAGGAAGAAACAGAATACAAAGTAAAGGAGGATGAGCAGCTGAATTTCTGCATAGATGGGCTGGGGGTGTGGAAGCAGGGGCAGAGCACTGCTGTTTGGCCAATGGAAGGGCTGGGAAAGAACATCTGTGGTGCGGAGCCTTGTTTCTCACTATTCCCCTGCTGAGCCCTCTCTCCACACAGCAGGGTCTCTGCCCTAAGGTTCATTCCCCAGGGCCCCTCCTGCCCCAACCTGGAGTGCCCTCTCTCTTTTAAACCACACATTTTTCTAAAACCCTACTCTGAAGCTCCCATTTTTAGGATGCCTTTCATGTTCCTTTGCCCAGTGTTACTTTAGACTTAACTATGTTTTGTTCTCATTTGTAATTGCCTAAGTGCATGTTAATAGTATTTTTTGAGTGTGTATATTATGAACCGACAATTAACTAGAGTCCTCCATTTCTTATTTCTCCTCGAAGTGATTAATAATGTGCTTTCCAAACACTGAACCAGCAATGGTTCAAAGTGATTAATTCAGTACTCTCTGCCAATAGAATATCCTGCAGTCCAAGAACTCTCCATCCTTGAGAAGGAGCACAGCTCCGTCAACCCCTTAATTTTACCCAGTGAAACTCAATTCAGACTTCTGAATGCTATAAGATCATAAATTTGTGCAGTTTTATGCTGCTAAGTTTGTGATAATTATCATAGCAGCAATAGAAAAACAACATAGATTTTATTTTATTTACTTTTTAAAGTATTTTATTTACTTATTTTTAGAGACAGGGAAAGGGAGGGAGAAGGAGAGGAAGAAAAACATTGATGTGAGAAACATTAGTCGGTTGCCTCTCATACGTGTCCTGGCTGGGGACCAAACCCCCAGTCCAGGTATGTGCCCTGACAGGGACTCAAGCCTATGGCATTTCGGTTTGTGGGATGTCACTGAACCAAATGAGCCACAGTGGTCAGTGCACCAACATAGAGTTTAGATGGGAAAAGTGACACCTAGGCTCTAAGAAATAAGAACAAAGATAGGTTTTTGCATCAGGATTTCTTGAGGGAGGAGTGCAGGGATTGGTTGGTAGTAAATATGAACATGGATCATGGACTAATGTCTTATCCCTGGTGGCTGGAGAGGTGGCTGCTCTTCAGCCCGTTAGGGACACTTAGGTTTTAGGGGGGCAGCCACAGCACTTGCTGGATGCCAGGCCCTGTTACAGGCTCTAGAGAGAGTTTAGGCAGAGTCAGAAGAGAAGCTCAACAGTGTATCTTCCTGTCTTTCACTGTGATCATCACTGAGACCATTGGGTCAAGAAGTACAGTATTCTAAAAAATTGTATTTTTTTAAAAATGTATTTTTATTTGTGCTTTTAGAAAGAGCGTAAGGGAGGGAGAAGGAGAGGGAGAGAAACATTCATGTGAGAGATGAACATCAGCTGGCTGCCTCTGTATGTGCCCCAACTAGTGACTGAACTTGCAGCCCGGGCGTGTGCCCTGGCTGCGAATAAAACCTGTGACTTCTCAGTGTGCTGGACGGTGCCCAACCACCTGAAAGCCACACCAGCTGGCGCAGTAAAGCCTTGTCTGCATGAAGGTGCGTAGGCATAGAACAAAATAACTATTTAAATAAGAGAAAATCTTGGGAGTTGAAGAGCTCAAGTATTCTTTGAGATGCCTCTTGATAACTAACGATTTCATAGAAGTATAAAGTAACGATAATTAATGATGATGATGGTAATAAAAATGGTAATATGCAGTACAGAGAACCTTATACTTATATAAACCCTTTGATCTTTAAGAATTTGAAAATGCTTTGCAACCTGACTTCTAGGACACATCAATACGAAATTGGGTCTTTGCTTACTTCTGAAATTCAGTTTTCAGATTATTATAATGTAGTAATCATCTGTCAGTTAATGTAAACTCTTTGGCATTCCCCCTTTAAATCTTTAAGGAATCTTGAAGGCCAGGAATAATTATGTAGGGTGGGAGGTACTTTACTCTGGCCCTAGGTCCTGAAATACAAATGCTTAATTTATAAACTCTGAATTCTTAATCCACTTTTTCAAAATGTGTTTCTGAGACTTACCACCTGGAATTAACTTGCCCAGCTTTGTGACTAGCCTTCATGATCCTCTCTTCCTCTTGCTCCTATCCCGAATGTTCTCTTTTGAGGAGCTCATCTCGGCTTCAGCTCTCACTGTTTGCACTTCTAACCCCCACACCTCACTTCTATCTTCTACACCAGGCCTCCAGCTCCCACTCCTGCTTGATATTGCTACATGGTTATCCCTAAGGCATGTAAATGTAACAGACCTTACTCCTTCCCCTGCAAATTGAGTCCTCTCCCTCCATCTGGGTTGTGGCATCATTACCTGCCTACCACACTTCACTGTTGAACCTCTACCCCAGGCAGTCACCTTCAGTTCCTGTCTATCTTCCACATATGACCAACTGATCTGATATCTAATCTTGGGGTCTCCATCTCTGCAATATCCTGGTATCTTTCACTGTTCTCATTCTACTGTCCTGGTTCACTTAGTTCTTGCTACACCTGCCTGTGACTGTTCCAGTAGCTTCCTAGCTGCTCCCCACCTCATCTGTCTGAGGGTTACTATGGAACAAGGACATTATCTCATCCATCTTTATATTACTCACAGCACTACTAGGATTTATGTCCTCTGTAAGAATACAGTAAACATTATTTATTTTCATTATTATATTTTATTGATTGTGCTATTACTGTTGTCCTTATTTTTCCCCTTTGTCCCCATCCCCACCAAGCACCCCTCACTCCCTCAGGCAATCTCCTCACCATCGTTCATGCCTATGGATCATGCATGTAAGTTCTCTGGCTACTCCATTTACGTGCCCATGGCTGTTCTGGAACTATCTATTTGTACTTCTTAGTCACTTCACTTCTTCACTCATTCCCCCATGCCTCCCTCCGATCTGGCAGCCATCGAAACGCTCTCTGTCCATGATTCTGTCTCTGTTATTCTTGTTTGCTTTGTCTTTTTTTTTAAGATTCAATTGTTGATAGATTTGTATTTTTGCCATTTTTATTGTTCATAGTTTTGATCTTCTTTTTCTTAAATAAGTCCCTTTAACATTTCACATATAATGGTTTGGTGATGATGATCCCCTTTAGCTGTATCTTGTCTGAGATGCAGTTTATCTGCCCTTCGATTTAAAATGATAGCTTTGCTGAACAGAGCAATCTTGGCTATAGATCCCTGTATTTCATGACTTTGAATATTTGTTGCCAATCCCTTCTAGCCTGCAAAGTTTCTTTAGAGAAATCAGGTGACGGTCTTATGGTAACTCCCCTATAGGTCAGTAACTGATTTTCTCTTATTGCTTTTAAGAGTCTTTCTTTATCTTTAACCTTTGGCATTTTAATTATGATGTGTCTTGGAGTGGGTCTCTTTGCATCCATCTTGTTTGGGACACTCTGTGCTTCCTGGACTTGCATGTCTATTTTCTTCACCAAATAAGGGGAGTTTTCTTTCACTATTTTGTCAGATAGATTTCCAATTTCTTGCTCTTTCTCTTCTTCTGGCACCCCTATCATGTGAATGTTGCACCTCTTGAAGTTGTCCCAGAGGCTGCTTATGCTACCCTCATTGTTTTGGATTCTTTTTTCTTCTTGTTCTGATTGGTTGTTTTTTGCTTCCTTATGTTCCAAACTATTGGTTTGATTCTCAGCTTCATCTACTCTACTATTGTTTCCATGTAAATTGTTCTTTATTTCTATTAGTGTATCCTTTGTTTCTGATGGATCTTTTTTATGCCGCTGAGGTCCTCCCTAAGTTCCTTGAGCATCCTTATAAACAGTGTTTTTAAGTCTGCATTTGATAGATTGCTTATCTCCATTTCATTTACCTCTTTTTCTGGAGTTTTGATCTGTTCTTTCATTTGGGCCATGTTTCTCTTTCTCCTCATTGTGGCAGCCTCCCTGTGTTTGTTTCTATGTATCATGTAGAGCTACTTTGACTCCATGTCTTGGTAGTGTGGCCTAATATAGTAGGTGTCTTGTAGGGTCCAGTGGCACAGCCTCCCCTATAACTGAAGCTGGGTACTTGAGGTGCATCCTTTGTGTGGGCTGAGTATATCCCCATCTTGTAGTTGACTCTTGGTTGCTGTTGGCATATCAAAGGGAGGTATTTACCCAGGCCAGTTAGCTGCAAGGATTGACTGTGACCACTTATCCCCAATCTCTGCCCTCTGTGAAGGATCAGCCACGTAGAGACCCGGTGGTGGTGCTTTAGCATGGTCTGTAGCTGTCCATTGGGTGCGCTGGCCCTTGTGTTTCACAGGTGGTATAGGCAAAAGTCAGAACTCACCCATGTTTTGCTCAGGGCCACCCTGCCTGAGCTGTGAAGCATTCTGAGGTGGCTCCTACTTGTGCTGAGCTTGGAGATTCCCAGGCAATGCCAAGCTGTGAATCTAGGCTGGCTGCTGCTAGTGCCAGGCCTGGGCCTCATTGAGGCCAGCTGTTGCTTGTTTGGATTTAGGAATTTGTAAAGCATGAGCCAAGGCGAGCCATTTGTATTTAAAGCAGCTTGGGTAGGTCCGTAAGTTGAATGGGGTACAGTTTCTGGGGATCTCCAAGGTGGGTGAAACAATGTTAGCCAGGTTGATGAAGTCATAGATATGGCACCAGCTTGCTAACTCTGTTGGGGGAGGGTTTAGAAAAGGGCCAATGGCCTCTGCTTGCCTTGATGCCAGACACTTCAGTTCCTCCCTTTATGCCGCAGGTGCCGTTCAAGCAACACTCAGGTGCTGGTGCTCAAAGGGAATGAGTCTGAGTAAGTGAGTCCATGTGTGGGTTTCTTAAGAGGAACTGCTCAGGGTTCCAGCAGTTTCTTCTACTGACTCAGTCCCTGCTGGTTGCTAGTTTTTGCAGTCAGAAGTTGTAGAAACTTATCTTTCTGGTACTGGAATCCTGGGCTGGGGAGACTGGTGTGGGGCTGGGACTCCTTCTTGCTCCCAAGATATTCCTCCTGAATTTTTATCTACCACACATGGGTGTAGGACCAGCCAGTGTATTTGCTCCTCCTACCAGTATGAATGGATGTGGTTTCTTTAATTTTGTATTTGTCAGACTTCCATTCAACTTGATTTCTGACAGTTCTGAGTGATGGTTGTTCTATATTTTGGTTGTAATTTTGATGTGGTTGGGTGAATAGGCTGATACATATCTGCCTATGTTGCCACTTGGCCAGAAATAAACTTTTTTGAATTGAATATCTAAGACCTCAATCATATAAGGATATTTTATTACATATGTACTGATATATTTCTGAGAAGCTAAGGTAAATAAAAGTTGTATTTTGAATGTACATGATGAATGTACTCTACAAAAGACTTTTTTAGTAAATCTTCAAAGTAGAGAATCATTTAGTACCTAGACACCTGCCCATATCTTAGCTTAAATATTCTCACACCAGGTTTTCATGATGTACGCATCTGACTTATCCAAGAAATTTATGAATTTATCACAGCATTACAAAATATACTAACTTGATTTTGCTATTAAGCACAATGCCTATTGTTAACAGCAACTGAATGACAGTGGGTATTTACTGGCGGGCCAAAACACATGAAGTGCGACTGTCAAGGAGACAAAGCAGAGCTACTAAGTCAGGAAGTGAGACCGTAACTGTGGATATCCACTTGCAGTTTCTGACAAAGTAGTCAACCGACCTCTCCACTTTGCTAGTAGAAATAACAATGAAACGAAGAAAACAGTTTGCCATGAGCAAAAATTGTGGGGTGTGAGGCAAGAGGAATCCTCTATGGTAAGATAAAGACAGATAGGAGACCAAAGTCGGTATGCACAGATTAAATTTTAGTAGACCACAATATTTGGTGACAACAGTGAATAATGTGCTAGGAAAAAAAAATTGGACAGGAAATATTAACTTTGTTGGAATGGGTGGAGGAAGAAAGCCATAGATAATATGGTTTAGGAAATCTCCATGCATAAAGATTTTTGAATGATAGTTATTTTAGAAGGTAAATATGGCTTGATAGAACAGAAAAGCATTATTGAGTTACTTAAAAAATCAACAGCAAATAGTGATTTCTAAGATTCCTGAATATAGGTCTCATTGGCTAGAGAAAATGGAGAGGGAGCAGGTGATCACATCAGTGACGGCTGGGTCTCCCCTGAGTAATTCACACATTGAGTGACCTACATAGGAGCTACTTTAGGAAGAAGCTGAGCTCAAGTACTAATTGCTATTCCTAAGGAAAGCGGACACATAGGCTAAAACAAATTTCCAACATTGTGGAATTTATTTTGTAGATATCAAGAGGTCAACTCCACAAATATAAATGAGGGTAGTCATTACCTGAAAAGCATTTTTTTTCTTTTAAGAAAAAAGATACAGATTTTATAGGAATTCCCTATTCATGCAAGGAATAAAACCATCTACATTAAGGATACCAGAAAGTTTTTAGAATAAATACAAAAGATATTTTTAAAAAAGAAAATGCATATAGTTTTATTTTATACACTCATAAAGATTTTTTACTCTTTAATGGCATCATGCTAATCTGGACCTAATCATAAGTACCTTCAAGGGAAATCAGAAAGAAGTTGGGGGCATTATGGTCAGGACACAATTCCTAACTCATTAGGTATGAAATGCTTGTGGAGGGACAGCAGCCAAGGAAAGAACACAGGCTTGAGGAGGAATGTTATACACTCCTGGGGGTTTTGTGTGGGATCCTACAAAGTATGGAGAACATATAGTGGAATATTTGAGAATCAACCAAAGAGATTGAAACCTAAGGCTCTTTTGCTTAAGTCCAAGGAAGAAAAGGGGCATAAAAGGTCAATGTGATTAAGGAAGGATATAAAGATTACTATGAGGAGCCTAAGAGGGAGGCTCAAAATGTAAAAACAGTTATTTAGAGATATAAAGTATAAAATACAAGTAGTAAGAAGTTCAGAGAATAACTACAAAAGAAGAAACATTCTGATGGGGCATTAGTGACAGCATTCCACAGTTTGGTCTGATAGTTATAAAAGCAGAAATGCAAGGATATGAAAATTGGAAGAAGCCTTACAGAACACATAGTCCAGCCTCACCTTATACATGCTGAGGAATGCAGAAAGAGCAAATTGCTCTGCATCCCTCCTACCCAGGCTCCCAACGGTCACAACAAAGAACCACAATAAGCAGGAGCAGAAGAGCAAGATTAGAGTCTTAGAGGTCAGAAGAATCCGGACAGGGAGACATCAGTAGCTTCTAACAGACCTGGAGAAAATGAAAGGATAGAGTAGAGAGGATCTAATTTCTTGCTACAAGTGGGAAGTGTGAGAATGTGGTGAGATCAGGGAGTAAAAGGGGGCAGTTTCAAGACCCTCAGTACACAGGGATACAACTGAGGGAAGCTCTAACTACTATTTATACAAGTCCTCTGATGACAGATCAGACTCCTGAGGTCCGAAAGTGTTACATAGCATTCTTCGAAACAGGGCTATGAGACAGAACAAGCAAATTTGGACTACTGAACTTAATAACATAATTTACAGAAAAATATTAGAAAGTTTGCAGCAGGCACAACTCGACAAGCGTATGGTAATTTCATTAGAAACAGGCCACATGTTTTTACTGAAGGAAGGTGGACTTCTTTGTTGGACTTCTTTAAAGTTATTTTCTCCATTCTAGATTTTAATTCATGTTTTTTTTTCTAATATCTATAAAGAATGGGAATAAACATAAATTATCTAAGCAAATATTACAAAAACCAAACACAATTGAGGACATTAGAAATACAATGGCAAGAAAAATGAATGTTAAAGACATAGCAAGAAAAAATTTAGTTTGCATTATCTACCAGAGTTTAAGTCAAGATATTTTTAATGAAAAATATTTCACTTTTAGTCTGTGAATGTGTCCTCCATGCCTTTCCTAAAATGTTCTGAAGACAAAAAAAAAAAGATTTTTGTTTGTTTCATTGAAAAGAAATCTTACCTTTTTTAAAAAAGTGGATTCACCATTTGATGTGGTTAAAAATTTGGCATATTAGCATGAATACTTAATTAACTCAACATCTATAAATTTTCCAAGGTAAACATTCTCATCAAAAAGAAGATACCTTTGTGGTTATTTTAAAGTAAGTAATACAGTCAATATCAATTTTCTTATATTACATGATGCTTCCATACTACTGATATCTATTTAATCTTCAGACAGTAGATCAAAAAGGATGAAATCAAGATAAAACAAGAATAAAAAATCAAAGTACATATTAATATTTGCTAATAGCTTTGATTGTAACTTGTTACCTATCTTTTATTGGTTAATCTATATGATTCACCAATGGTGCCATTCTACTTTTCAAAAGGTACCAGATTTAAGTAACTGATTTAGACCCCTATATCTACAGTCTGTACAAGGACATGGATGTGTCTGTCTTGTTACACTGTATTCCCTAGGATCAGACACAGTGTTTGGTAAATATTTACTGAATGAATGAATAAATAACAATAACAGCATCAATACTGGGTGGTTTACTGTGCACCTGATACTGTTCTAATAAGCATTTCATATACCTAATTGTTAATTTCCAACAACTCTGAAAGAAGTTCTATTACCAAACCCATTTTTAAAGACAAGGAAACAGAAGCACTGAGAAGTTAAGTAACTTGCCCAAGTTCACACAGCTAGTAATTGACACTTTGAATTCAGGCCATTTGGCCCTGGAGCCCACACTTCAGCACAACTCTCCTTTTCTAAGAATAAATGCACAAACCCTACTTTTCTAAGAATAAATGCACAATGCAATGAATCTATGTGTAAATGTATGTACAGAAAACTATATACAAGACAGGAGTTTTAAGAGACACAGAACTTAAGTATTGGTAACACCATCACCAAATACTGGAATTCAGGGGCAATGTGAAATTTAAAGTATAATTTTTAGGATTAAGCTCTCCACAGTAGCAAAAATTCCTAAACATTCAAAAGAAACGCAGTGGTTTGTAGGTAAAGAAGCAAAACATGTGACTCCATTCTGTTCTAACTGGATGCTGGAGTCCTTAGCTGACAACGAACACTTTCGAGACCTTTTCATGTTGGTACACAAGCAAGATTTAAGACGTTGTGGTGCCTACATCAGTGGGAACAGAAATTATTGGTGCATGTGCAAGTACATTCTCTATGGAATCTCTGGGGGCCTCCTCTCTGTTAGTGTTGGCCTAAGCTGAGTAAAGGAGCCTTTCTTGAGACTAGTCTGAATCTTACTAAAAAAACAAAACAAAACAAACAAAAAAACCCCCATGAAGCTCTACATGCCTTTAGACTTCCTTTAGGATACTGGTTTTCTGGGACATGATATGTCCTTATCACTTTTTTTCTTTTCAAAAATTTTAAAAATAGTTTTCTATCAGTCATTTTTGGAACCATTTGATGCTAAGGAGATTTATTCAATAGTCTGTGCTTTTGCCTTTGGAGTGCCCTATGTTGGGGAACGCATATGATTAAAGCTAATCATGAGAACAAGATTTGACAGAACCTGGGGAAGCATGAAAAGAAGTCTTGGAACTTGTAAGATGAACTTAGACACTGAGTGGGGAAGGACACAATTTAGACATGGGTGAATTCCTTGTCTACACTATATTAAGTGCAGATAAACCTCAGAGAAGCTTGGTGCTTCTCGGGATTCATACCCAGAGATTTTCTAGATATATTGGCTACTCAGGTCTCCACCTAAGTAAAAGCTTATTTACAAGTCAGTGTTCAATTCTGGTCACCTTTCAACTGGAAGAGGACTACTATTGCCGCAGAGGCAAGTCAACAGAAGGATGTAAAGCTGATCCCAGTTTTGTAAAAACTCCTTGTTCTGAGGAATGAGGTTAAAAGTTTAGTCTCACTATACAAGAAGAGCTTGCCTAACAGAATACTCAGTTGAAGTAGAGTAAAAATTAATGCAGCCTAGAAGCTTAGAAAGATGAAATGCAGTTAAACATCCAAATTGAAGTAGTAAAGGGAATCCGGGGTGGGAGCTAGATCAGTGAATACATAAAGCAGGCACAGGAAATAAGACACCACTATTAGGTTCAAACAGCTTCAGTGTGAATGAAGTTGCAGAACAGGTATGATAATAACATTTGAATGAACAAAATAAATAAGGAGGGAAGTAGCATCAGGACAGGAAAAGGGGTGGATAGGGATGGACTTTAAGAGCTGTCTTGTTAGTCCAAGGGTCCTTTTCCTGTTCAGCAAATTCTTTTGTTCTGTGTTCTTATCAATCCCACACCTTGCCTAAGTGAGAATGACAGACAAGCCATTCTTAATGACTTCCTAGCTTTTGAAACTATTTTGGTGTCAGAGAGAGAAAGAGCCATGTTTAAATTGCTATGAAGACTGAGCTTTCTTTTGGCTCAGTAAATTTTCCATTCTGATATGACAATTCTTGTTAGCATAGAAACAACTTTGCCTGTTGTATGATCTGTACAATGTTCCAGAAAAATGACATCTTGTGGCACCTCTTTAGGACAGGGAAATGACTGCCAGTGTGGCTCGGGGCCCCAGACAGGCGTTCCTTGCTGTGTCAGCAGGACTGTGCCGGTATCTTCCTCCCACAGAGACAGAGCACATCCTCTCCTTGGCACACCCGCTTGCCATTAGCACAGGGAACCATTGTTCCCTTGTGTCAAAGAGCTGGCCACACCCTGAGCCAGGACAATGCTTCCACTCTACAGTACTAGTCTCTAAGCACTGTTTTTTTCTTTTTTAAATTTCCTCCTGTGTGTAAAAGTGCACGAAATGAAGTTTTCTCTTTCATTTGAAACAACGTATTTTAAAGGGTAGTTACTGATGACATTGCACTTTCAATCTCTCTTTACTGGGGTTTTCCCAATCTCTGAAAGGCTGTACAACACACAGGGATTTGGCTCAAAACACAGGTAAAACAGATTCACATGATCCCATTTTTACAGTTAATGTGCAAGTCATTAGGTAACCATCAATTTGAATATCTCTCTCTGAAAATGCCACTTTCTATTATCTTAGGTATACTTAACATGTTGAGTTTTATTACCATAGTGAGGATGGACCACATTAACATGACAATACCAAGCTAGAAGTTTTTATAAGTTTAGGAAAAGAGGATGTTATATTCTAACAACCCAAAGGTCATTAATACAGAAACCTCTGTATTTAGAAATGCATCCATCTACCCATCGATCAATATTCATTAAGCACCTGTTGTACTTTGTATTGGTTGAAGATATTTTTAAAAAGTTCTTACTCTGAAAGGGTTCACAGTGTAGTAAAGGAAAAGACACGTGTAAACAAATAAATGTAATAAGTTATAATAGATGTTATAATTATATGTAGCACATAATGTAGATAAAAAGGAAGTAGTAGAAATTTCAGTGGTAGTGAAATATTGCCTAGAAAAGGAATCAAAGGCAAGATAGTACTTGAGCTGTGTGTTAAAAAATGTATAGGGAGACCATTTACAATTTATGTTTGTGTGTGCATGAGTGCATGGGTGCACTGAGGAGGTAGGCAGCCTTCCAGATCTTGAGATCCTACAGGTCATGGAGGGCCTTGTAGGTATCTGGGGTCCGCTGTCAAAGCAGGGCACTAACATAATGAGATCTGTCATTGGTATGAATCTCCATTTCTGAGATGAACTATTTCCTTGGGTGTGTTTTACCCTTGCTTTCCTTTTTAAAGCAATAGATTTTTATGGTGAGAATAACATCTCAGATTCAATTCACGGTACTCTGGTTTGGGAAATGCCCACAGAAAGATGCCAGAGAGCCCGATGGGGAGCTTTGAAGGTTGGCTTCGGGTATTCAGTGATAGTATTTTCCCAGACAGCTGCCAAATGTGGCCCCACACTGGGCAGCCAGGAATTCTTACCACTTCAGTTGGTCGATAGTATTTAAGATCCACAGTCACGTGAACTTTGCCGGTCTCTTTACATCTGCCCACTTCATTTTCATTTTTTCCTTCCCACCTGTAAAGAAAATACACGCTTAATCAGCCTTTAATTGCTTAGAAGCATTTGGCCATGCTCTGCCTCAGGATGGCTCAGCTTTTCTCTGCAGGAATATATAAGCTCATTAACCACAGGAACACAGGATGAAGTTTAACCATGTTATTAGGGGAACAGTGACTTTCAAAGCCTTTCTAGATATGTTTAGAAAAGATAGGGCTCCCCTAACCTTTCTTTTAAAGAAAATCACGATAGGCTCAGAAGTAAGACTTTAGAAATGAATAGATTATTCAAAATAAGGATTTGGGCAACTCATAGGGAGTTTAAATATTTTTCAATTCTTTACATTATTCCTGATAAAATAAATTATTATGAATTAATTATTTTTTTCTGTCTCCTCCTTCTTTATTTTTTTTTTGTAGTTTTATGGGTAGTTATTATAAATTCAATGCATTCCAGTATGCAATAAGCTTCATATCTTAATTAACCATTCATTTTATCCCTGTATTATATATAAATTCCCTTACTCTACCTAGTCAGCAGTGGGCCTCATTAACAAAAATCAGATGATTAAATCTCCAAAAAGTGCAAAACTAATTGGTTTACTTAAAGAGAGGGTACATTAGCACCTTTCTACCTCTTTTGGTTCAGCTGTGATGCTATTCCCTCCTCAAACACTGGTAGTTGACAACGGTTAAGGACCCGGCAACGGCCCCTCTAGTCGACAGCGCGCACTGCACTGCACAGGATGTGCTCAGGGGCTCAGGACCGCCTTTCCACTGCAGTTCCACTCTATGTTCCCGTTTTTAAAAGAGATAAAGCCAGTGGCTTAATGTTGACATCTGTATTTTCAAAATCTAATACAACAAACAGAAAATACTATATAATTTAAATTATTTATATAAATGAACCATTTTGGCAATGGAAGAAAAGGTATTACAAAGCAATGTTTGACTTCAATGCTATATAGCTGGAAATGAATCTTATGACAACAGGATTCGTGTGCGCCCCTTGGATCAGTCATAGTGGGGACTAAAGAAAAGAATGGAGCAATAGACTTCTGGTCAAATTGGAGATATAGTTAGACACACTTTGCCTCCTGTACAACCATAAGAAGACTCACAACTAACAAAACAAAAAACCCTCAGAAAATCAAACTATATGGAAATCTGAGAACCAAGTATTTAAAGAAGTCATATTCATCCAGACAGGTAGAAGAGGGAGAGACAAGGAGCCAGGGTGGAGAGGACATGTTGTGGCAGTGGTGAGGTGGCAGCAGTGGCTGGTCCCACATTCACATGTGGCAGATAAAACTCAGGAAGAATACTTGGGGAGCAAGCAATTCCAGCCCCAGGCCAGACCATGCAGCCCAGAGTTCCAGCATTGGGAAAATAAAGCCTCTTAACTTCTGGCTTTAAAAACCAGCAAGAGTGGTGGAAGAAACTGCTAGTCTCTCAGGAGAGTTTGTTTAAAGAGTTTGCACAGTCCTGGAATGTACACAAACCCATCCATTCTGGGAACCAACACCAGGGCGACAGCTAGAGGAATGCCAGTTGCATACAGGAAGTGGGTGATGTGACTAGAGGTGGTCTGAGTGCCCAGCAAGCCTCCAGCAGCCAGGCAGTGGCACTGACCCCTCTCCAACCCTTCCCCCAAATACAGAGCCACAAATGGGTGAAGTGGATTTCCCTGCTCTGGTGCATACCTAAAGATCTATCCCATACAACTTAACAAGTGCATTACGACAGGGAGTCAAAGCAGCTCTACCTACTACACAGAGACAAACACAGGGAGGCTGTCAAATTGAGGAGACAAAAAAAAATATGGCCTCAATGAAAGAATAGAATAAAACTTCAGAAAAAAGAACTAAACAACATGGAGGTGAGTAATTTATCAGAGGCACAATTCAAAACATTGGTTATAAGGATGCTCAAGGAACTTAGTGAGGACCTCAACAGCATAAAAAAGACCCAGGCAGAAATGAAGGATATACTAATTGAAATAAAGAACAATTTACAGGGAAACAACAGTAGACTGGATGATCCAAGAATCGGAGCAGTGCTATGGAACATAAGGAAACAAAAAATAACCAATCAAAAAGAGAAAAGAATCCAAAAAAAACCAAAAACAAAAAAACCAAGGATAGTGTAAGGAGCCTGTGGGACCCCTTCAAGGGCCCCAACATTTGCATCATAAGGGTGCCAGAAGGAGAAGAGAAAGTAAGAAACTGGAATTCTATTTGAAAAAGTAATGAAAGAAAACCTCCCTAATTTGGTGAAAGAAATACACATGCCAAGTCCAGGAAGCACAGAGAGTTCCAAACAAGATGGATGCAAACAGGACTGCATCAAAACACATCATAAATAAAATACCACAGGTTAAACATAAAGAGAGAATCTTAAAAGCAGCAAGAGAAAATCAATCAGTTACCTACAAAGGAGTTCCCATATGATCATCGGCTGATTTCTCAAAGGAAGCTTTGCAGGCAAGAAGGGACAGGCAAGAAGTAATCAAAGTGTTGAAAAGCAAGGACTTACAACCAAGATTGCTCTACCCAGCAAAGCTATCATTTAGAATTGAAGAGCAGATAAAATGCTTCCCAAGACATAGTACAGCTATGAGTTCATCATCACCAAGTCCTTATTATATGAAATGTTAAAAGGACTTATTTAAGAAAAAGAAGATCAAAACCATGAACAATAAAATGACAACAAAGTCACAACTATCAACCACTGAATCTGAAAAACAAAACAAAAACAAACTAAGCAAACAACTAGAACAGGAACAGAATCATAGATGTGGAGATCATTTAGATTCAGCAGGGGTGTCCCCCCTGTGGCCCACAATGGCGATGAATGCATCCCAACACAAAATCATAAATTTCCTTAAAACATTATGAGATTTTAGCCCTGGCCGGTGTAGTTCAGTGGATTGAGCGCGGGCTGCGAGCCAAAGCATCGCAGGTTCGATTCCCAGTCAGGGCACATGCCTGGGTTGCAGGCCATGGCCCCCAGCAACCGCACATTGATGTTTCTCTCTCTCTCTTTCTCCCTCCCTTCCCTCTCTAAAAATAAATAAATAAAATCTTAAAAAATATTATAAAAAATGCATTATGAGATTTTTTTTTTTGGTTTTCATTAGTGTTTGTGTATTTAATGTGTGGAACAAGACAACTCTTCTTTCAGTGTGGCCCAGAGACACTAAAAGTTTGGATACCCATGAATTTTAGAGGGTTATCAGTGGGGAGGGCACATGGGGAGAATAAGGGAAAAGGTACAGAGAATAAGAAGCATAAATAGTGGGTAGAAAATAGACAAGGGGAGGTTAAGAATGGTATAGGAAATGGAGAACATGAAGAACTTATATGCACAACCATGTACATGAAATAAGGTGGGGAAGATTGCTGGAGGGAGGGAGAGTACCAGGTGGAAGGAGGTAAAGGGAGGAAAATTGGGACAACTGTAATAGCATAATCAATAAAATATACTTAAAAAAAAGAATGGATCAATAACTTAGTCACTCAACTATGTGACTCATGGGCGCCATTGAAGGTGAACATTACATATTGGTCATTCTTAAATTTTGGACATAGGTTGAGTATCAGAGACATAAACTAGCCTCACAGCTTTATCTCCGAGTAATCATCTAAATGTTCTATTCTCAATTCAATTTGATAGCATAGGGATAATATTTCACCATTGGAGGATTACTGAGTTTATAAGAATGCTAAATTTTCCAGTGGACTCAAGGCAAATACGGAAATATCCCATAATACAGAGAGAACTATGGCACAATATGTTGAACAATAGAAAACTGTCCAGTGGCATTTTCCCAGGGATTTCATATTAATTGACTCAAAAAGTAATGTTTAATAACTTATTTCTTTGGTTTAATTTCTTAATGTTGACTAGACTGATTTGGCAGGATCAGAGCTAAGTTTTTAGAAAATTCACCTGGAAATGGTATGTGGATGCTTTAGAGTGTACAGACTAAAAATTCTTTAAAATGAGAAAACCTAAAGTGATGACAGCTGCACATCTCTTATTGATAAAGACCAAATTTGGGCTAATATCCATGGTAAGGAAGAATAATTGGTAAAGTCATAATTTTTAAAATTTACCCATCTAATTCTAAAGTTAATTGTTAAAGTGAAACTTTTTCTTTGGCTAGGCTTTCAGTAAATAAGATAATATTTGTATCATAAAAGTGTTTCAATTAATTTTGTTTACATTTCAGACTCACAGAGAGAACTGAGTTTAACATACACCTTTAGGACAGTACCTCCAACTGGGTGATAAAAAGCCAAAAGGGTTTACAAAAATACAGTTAATAATTTTGCTGTTTTCTCAAGTTGTAGCTGTAGGTATGTATCTGTAATGGGTCATGCTGATTTAGGTACGCACATACTTACAGCACAGTCTTGAGGGTGGCAAACCTGCATAGATGACGCCAACTTCAGAGCTGATGATTCAAATCTACCCATAATTAAATTCTTTTGAAACTACAAATGAACACACATATGCACTTAAGTTGCTAAAGTCTTGGGAAAAACTCGGAGAACTTTCCATGACTGGAGAAGGAACCTGTATGTGGACAGGAAAGGAATGAGACTAACCCAGTGGCATGTAGACCACAAGCTGGTGAACTATTTCTGTGAAGAGCCAAAAGTAAGTATTTTAGGCTTTACAGATCACATACATATAGCCTCTGTAACGTATTCTTCCTCCTTCTGTTTTCTATTCTTCTTCCTTATTCTCTCTCTTCTTCATTATCTTTTTGTTTAAACCACCCCTTACAACTGTGTCCTTAGAGGACAGTAAAAATCAGGCCTTTGGTGGGGTTTGGCCTAGAGGCCATAAGGCAAGCCCATCTTGTTTAAGGGATGAGTTAATGATATAATCTCACCCTCAACTAAAGAGCAGCATTTAATCTCTTTTCATACCAACAGCTTGCATTGTTGAACCAGCCTGAATTTTCCTCTCTACTACTGAGTCTCTTTGCTATGTAGTCATATGCTAACATTTGGAATTTTAACAGTACCTGAAATGGAAAAAGACTGAAGGAAGGAATCTGCAAGTTGACTTAAGTTTGATGCTACTTAGGCACTTGCGGGTATGAGTTCCCTGCACACAGGCCTTCTTTGTCTCTGTCTGAATACTGTCTACTGGGTTGCCATTTTGCTAAGGCTGTCTACAGTCTAAACCATCTCTAAGGGCTTGATATTACCCCTACGATTAATATAGCTGCACTGAATAATAAACTATAACCAGGAAATGGCTCAAAGCAGAAACAAGTTGGCAAAAAACACTTTAATTTGCACTAGATCTACATGAGGGCAGTAAGCAAAAGTTTCGGCCAAGGGCCAAAAAACATTCAGTAATAACAATACATGGAACACTTGTATTAACAAGTAGAAAGTAACAGCTAACTTGTCCTAACAAGTAATGTTATGACTGAAAGCAGAGCTGCAATATTCATGAAATGATGATACCTTGACAGGGAGTAGAGGATTTAGCCAATTAACAGGAATTGCTAAACACTAATTTGGATCAACAGCTCACTGAGCAGGAATCCTGTATAATCGATTTTTAAAATAAATTGTTAACTCCTAATAAGCATTATAGAGAAATAGAAAGCACTGAACAATAGCAGACTTAAGCACAATAAGGCATGATGAGATGCTATTAAATTCTCAACTAGAAATCCCTTTAATGAACAAAAGCAAAGTCAACTGGGTAAGTCAAGTTTAAGAGACGCACCTAAAGCTGGGGAGGGGGTGATGTCCTCCTTGTAGCAACCTGAAAAATCACAAAAGCTCTCAGGAATTATTTTAAGAAATGCTATTTCATTAGGACCTAGGCATAGAAATGGGTGCCACAGTCTAAAATTTAGCAAATGGCATAACTAATCCTGGAAAAATTATTAGGTTCTGGATTAAGATGGTTGTTTGCACACACTTTTGCTTCTTCCCAAGACTCCTTTCAAAAAAAGAGTAAACTCAAAAGGGCCAAAAGTACAGAAAAGAAAAGAGAGAAACAAAATTATGGAAACTAGAAAGCAGATGGATAACTGTTGAAGGACTTAGCAGGAACCTTAGAAACACAGACTCCTAAGCCAAAAGTGATAAAGCCAAGAAAAAACCCAATTTACACTTGTGGAACCCCCCAAATATGTGGGCTGATTACAACTCTGCTTGGGAAGTAGTATGATGCCCAATCCCCTCTGAGATACCATATCACTTGGCAACTACCTCTCCCTTTCTGGAGCAGAAGGTCCCAGAATTAAAGGTTAGTAGGTCCAATGAAGGATGAGGTCATTGAACTGAAAATAAAAAAAAAGTATGCATGGCTACATGCTGAGATTCCACAGCCAGCCCTAGGGCGCTGTGGAATCTCCTTCCAGGGAGGAGATTGTGGACATCCCTCTAGGAGGGATGTCTTCTCTAGGCATCACTAAATGGCCCTGCCAAGTCTTCCTATAGTGACACAATCAAACAGCTGTATGTTCTCAGAACTTCCCAGTTAGCTTTGTAAACCCCACTTTTGAACATGAGACAAAAACCAAGGATCAACAGACCAAGTATTAAATTTGTTTGTTGTGGTTTCTGCCTTTTATATATGTGAGGAAAACCATTTGTTTGTTGTGATTTCTGTCTTTTATATATGTGGTTTTCCTCACATATATAAAAGGCAAATTGCAACAAAGAAATCGATAAAAACAGCAACTTGAAAAGAAACAGGGAATTTAATTAAAACAAACATAAACTCACATACACCACTGTTAATGTCTTCAGAGACACAAGGAAAATTATCAAAGAAACAAAAGCAAGACACTATATAACAAACAATTTTTTTAAAATTGGAAAAAGTCAGAAATTAAAAATTCAAAAGATTTTGAGGATAGATATCCAAGATGGTGGCAGAGGAGGTGAAAGCTATATTCACTTTCTCCCAGGACTGAAATTACAATTAAATTATAGAAAAATCATCCTGAATAACCAATTGAAGGCTAGCTGAAGAAAAGACTTATAACCAAAAATTTACAGAAGCCACATTAAGACTGGTAGAGACATGAAAGGTGCTGTGTCTACTCACCCAGAGGGCAGCAGCTGAGGTTCTGGAGGGATATCTCAGCTGCAGGGTATGAGAAACATAAGGTCTAAACCCCAAGCAAGGCTCCTAAGTCCCGAGCACCAGAACCAAGTGCCCATAACATCAGGCTGTGAAAAGCAGTGGGGTTTCTGTCCACTGGGGAGAGACAGGAGGCCATTAGAAACACAGATGCACACTTAAAGGTCCAATGCACAAAATTTTATTTGCAGTCACTCAATTTGGGGTACTGTGGAGTGAGAGCGGAGCGTAACTAGAGTCTGAGGTTTGTGCTTTTGGGAACAGAGCTGAAGGGACAGCTGACAGGATCCTTGTGCTGAGTCCCCCTCCCAGGCAGCGGACATCATCTTTTTTTCCTTTTTGTTTATTTTTTTTATTCTCACCTCATATTTAAAAAAAATTGCTCTTATAGAGAGAGGACAGGAGAAAGAGAAATATTGATGTGAGACAGAAACATCAACCAGTTATCTTCTGTACATGCCCCAACTGGGAATAGAATCTGCAAGCCAGGTATGTGCCTTGACCAGGAATCAAGCTGCAACCTTTCAGTGTATGGGATGATTTTCCAACAAAGTAAGCCACTTCAGCCAAGGCTCATCTTTCTTGGTTAAAGCACTCTCCTCCACATGGCATTAGCCTGGGAGAAAGCAATAGCCCCACCTTCTCGACTCCCTTTTGCCATACTCTGTGGAGTTTATGCCCTGATGAGTAGGCAGACACACTTTTGGTGATTTGGCCTAACAGGTAGCTGCCAGGCAGAGGCGGAGTTTTGGGTGCTTTGGGCCTTTTCCTGACCTGCCTATGGTACTGGTGATAAAAAAAATCTTTCCTTAGTAACAGCTTGGTTCTTTCCATGTGCACCCTGGTCCAGCAGAGGCAGCTACAAACAGTGGGTCACATAAAGTTCCGATCAGGTTGCCAGGGCAAGTCACAGGCAATGTCTTATACTGGCTTACACAGAGTCCTTCCCAAGAGGCCCAGAACCAACACACCAAGTGGCCAGCTTCAGACAATATGAGGAGAATCCAGTAAGGTTTACAAGCAGCATATCCAAAGAGAGATCTCAGCAGGCACCAAACACTGCTGAGGCAAATTCTATTTCATGTGGTCAACACCAATGCAGCAGCTTGCATACCATGTCGGGATTGAGCCTTGAGTTAGCCAGCCTGAGGGTTGATCCTATGCATGAACAGGTCAATGACAATCAAGACTCAATTGCAACACAAGGGGACACATAACCCACACAAGGCACATTCCTGTAGCACCCACCTCAGGCCATTAAGGAGACTGGACTGCTGGACCTCATTGGACACCCAGTACATAAGGCCATCACACAAAAACTGGGAGTCATAGCAGATCTGTCGAATACATAGGAAACCCCCTGCCACAAAGATGCAGCCAAAATGGGAAGACAAAGAAACAGGCACCAAATGAAAGAACAGGAGAAATCTCCAGAAAAAGAGCTAAATGAAATGGAGACGAGCAATTTATGACATATACAGTTCAAAGTAATGGTTATGAAAATGCTCAATGGCATGTAAAATGACATAGACACCATAAAAAATAACCAGTCAGAAATGAGGAAAAGAAAACAATATCTTAGATGAAGAATGCACAAGGAGGAATAAAGACTATGTTGGATGACAAAGAAGATCAAATTAGCAATTTGGAAAACAAGGTAGGAAAAATACTCAATAAGAGCAGCAAAAAATAAAAAAAGAATAAAAACAATGAGGATACTTTAAGTGATTTTTGAGGATGTATTTGAAGAAATAATGACAAAACTTCCCTAACCTGCTGAAGAAAAAAGACACACAAGTCCAGCAAGTGCAGAGAGTCCCAAATATGATGGACTCAAAGAGCCCCACACCAAGAGACATCATAATTAAAATGGCAAAAGTTAAAGACAAAGAGGGAATCTTAAAAGCTGCAAGAGACAGACAGTTATGTACCAGGGAGCTCCCATAGACTGTCAGCTGATTTCTCAACAGAAACATTTCAGGCCAGAAGGACCTGGCATGAAATATTCAAAGTCATGAAAAAACCAAGTACTTACAACCAAGATTACTTACCCAAAAAAGCTATCATTTAAAATTCAATGGTAAATAAAGTTTCCCAGACAAAAAAAAAGAAATAATAAAAGCTAAAGGAGTTTGTTTCCAGCAAACCAGTATTACAAAAAATGTTAAAGGCCAACTGAGGAAGAAAAAGAAGGAGGAAGGGGAGGGGGCAGAGGAGAAGGAGGAAGAGAGGAAGTGGGAGGAGGAAAAGAAAAAGAACAAGAAGAAAATGAAAAAAAAAACAGAGGAACATAGTTTAAAGAATAAAATGGCAATAAATATATACTTATCAATTATCATTTTAAATATAAATGGCTTAAATGCTCCAACCAAAAGACATAGGGCAGCTGGCTGGATAAGAAATCAAGACCCATCTATATGCTATCTACAAGAGACCCACCTCAGAACAAAAGATACACACAGACTAAAAGTAAAGGAAGGAAAAGCTATTTCATGCAAATAGAAATGAAAAAAAAAAAAAAGCTTGGGTAACAGTACTTATATCTGACAAAACAAACCTTAAAACAAAGGCTATAGTAAGAAACAAAATGAACACTAATAATGATAAAGGGGATATAAAAGCATAGAACCCTTGCAAACATTTATCCACACAATGCAGGAACATCTAAATATATAAAACAAATCTTGGTGAATGTAAAGGGAGAGATGGACAGTAATATAGTCATAGCAGGGGATTTTAACACTCCATTTACTTCAATAGATAGAACTTCTAGACAGAAAGTCAACAAAGAAACAGTGGCCTTAAATGACACACTAGATCAGATGGATTTAACTGATCATTTTCAGAACACTTACTCCAAAGCAGTAAACTACAAATTCTTTTAAAGTGCACATGGAACATTTTCTAGGATAGATCATATGTTAGGACACAAAACAAGTCTCATTGAATTTAAGAGGACTGAAATCAAATCAAGCATCTTTTCTGAACCCAATGATATGAAATCAATCACAAGAAAGAAAAAGACCCACAAAGACATGGAGGCTGAATAACATATTACTAAACAATGTCTGAGTTACCAATGAGATCAAATTACTTGGAAACAAATGAAAATAAGAACAAAAACACCCAAAATCTATGGGACACAGCAAAAGAAATCCTGAGAGGGCAATTCACAGCATACAGTCATATCTCAAGAAACATGAAAAAAATCAAATGAACAATCTAAGTGTACATTTAAAGGAACTAGAAAAAAACAACAAACAAAGCCCAAAATAAATAGAAGGAAGGAAATAATAAAGATCAGAGCAGAAACAAACAAAATAAAGTCTAAAATAACAATACAAAGGTTCAATAAATGCAAGACCCGGTTCTTTGAAAAGATAAACAATATTGAAAAACCTTTAACCAGACTTGTCAAGATAAAAAGAGAGAGGACCCAAATAAATAAAATCAGAAATGATGGAGGAGAAGTAAGACCTGACACCAAAGAAATGCAAAGGATTGTGAAAATATTTACAAATGAGTATATGCAAACAAATTGGACAACCTGGATGACATGGATAAATTACTAGTAACATGGAATCTTCCAAAACTGAATCAGGAAGTATCAGAGAAACCGATGGGCAGATTACAATGGGTGAAACTCAAGTAGTAATAAAAAAAACTTCTAATAATCAAAAGTCCAGGACTGGATGGCTTCACAGGTGATTTTTACCAAATATTCCCAACCCAGAAAAACTAACACCTATCTTTTTCAAACTTATCCACAAAGTTCCAGAAGAGGGAAGACTCCAAAGTTGATTTTACAATTTGCAATTCCAAAACCAGATAAAGACACTACAAAAACAGGAAATTATAGGCCAATATTCCTGATGAACATAAGATGGTAAAATCCTCAACAAAATATTAGCAATCAGATCCATAAATACATTAGAAAGATCATACACCACGATCAAGTGGGATTCATTCCTGGGATGCAAGGTTCATACAATTTCTGCAAATCAATAAACACAATGCAACACATAAACAAAATGAAGGATAGATTTGGAAGATGGCAGCATAGGCAGGCATGGCTTGCTTCTTTGCACAAACACATCAAAATTGCAACTAAAATATAGAAAAACTATCACTCAGGAATGTCAGAAATTGAGCTGAATGCAAGTCTGACGACTATGTAATTAAAGAAACCACATCCATCCAGACTGGTAGGAGGGCTGCAGTTGATAAACTGGCTGGTCCTACACCCATGTGGATAAAAATTAGAGAGGGATGTTTCAGGAGCAAGGAGTCCCACACCAGGACCCCAGCACAGAATTCCAGTGCCAAGAAGATAAGTGCCCACAACTTCTGGCTCCAAAAACCAGTGGGGATTGAGTTGGAGGAAGAAACTGCTGGATCCCCAAGCAATTCCTCTTAAAGAACCCACACATAGACTCATCTATTCAGACTCATTCCCTCTGAGCTCCAGCACTGGGGCAGCAGCTTGAAAGGCATCAGTGGCTTAAAGGGAGGAACTGAAGTGTCTGGCTTCAAGGTGAGCAGAGACCATTGTGAGCATGTAAACTGGTGCCATATCTGAGACACCATCAACCTGGCTAATGCTAATCTACCTCGGAGATCCCCAGAGGCTTTGCTCCACCCAATTTATGGGCCCACTCAACCTACTTTTCCATAAGAATGGCTGGTCTTGACTCCTAAATCCTATCAAACAAGCAACAGCTGGCTTCAGTGAGGCCTAGTAGGAGCCAGATTGGATTCACAGTTTGGCTTCAACTGGGAAAGTCCAAGCCCAGGACAAGTAACAGTAATCTCAGATTGCTTTAGGGTTCAGGTGGGGTATCCTGGGCAAAACACAGGTGGGCGCTGACCTTGGTCTGTACCACCTGGGAAATCCTAGGGCCAGCATACCCAGTGGGCAGCTACAGACCATGCTGGAGCACCACCACCCAGTCCCTGCATGGCTGATCCTTCACAGAGGTCAGAGATTGGTGGTAAGTGGTAATAGCCAATCCTTGCAGCTGACTGGCCTGGGTAAATACCTCCCATTGATCTGTTGAGAGCAACCGAGTCTTAGCTACAAGAGGAGGGTGTACTCAGCCCACACAAAGGGTGCACTTCTAGAACTATGCTTGGGTGATAGAGGAGTCTGTGCCACTGGACCCTACAGGACCTACTACATTAGGCCATGACACCAAGCCATGGGTCAAAGCAGCTCTATATAATACATAGAAACAAACACAGGGAGGCTGCTGAACAGGGAGACAAAGAAACATGGCCCAAAATAAAAAACAGATCAAAATCCAGACAAAGAGGTAGATGAAATGGAGATAAGCAATCTATCAGATGCAGAGTTCAAAACACTGGTTATAAGGAACTTAGTGAGGACATCAACAACATAAAAAAAAAATCCAGTCAGAAATGAAGGATACACTAATTGAAATAAAGAACATATTACAGGGAAACAAGAGTAGAGTGCATGAAACCAAGAATTGAATCAATGATTTGGAACATAAGGAAGCAAAAAACAACTACGCAGAACATTGAGAAGAAAAAAAGAATCCAAAAAATGATAATAGTATAAACAGCCTCTGGGACTTCAAGAGGTCCAATATTTGCATCATAGGGGTGACAGAAGGAGAAGAGAAAGAGCAAGAAATTGGAAATTTATCTGACAAAAGAGTGAAAGAAAGCTTCCCTTATTTGGTGAAGGAAATACACATGTAAGTCCAGGAAGATCTGAGAGTCCCAATCATGATGCAGGCAAAGAGGCCCACTCCAAGACACATCATAATTAAAATGCCAAAGGTTAAAGATAAAGAGAGACTCTAAAAAGCAGCAAGAGAAAAGAAGTTAGTTACCAGATGGTTGCCAGGTGGGAAGAGGGTGTGGGGGAATGGTGAAGAGGTGAGGGGATTAAAAAGTACAAATAGGTAGTTACAGAATAGCCATGGGGATGTAAAGTACAGTATAGGAAATGGAGTAGCCAAAGAACTTACACACATGACCCATGGACATGAGCAGTGATGGAGGGCTTGCTTGAGGGATTAAGGGATGCTGGGTGAAGCAGGGCAAAGGAGAAAAAATCAGGACAACTCTAATAGCATAATTAATAAGATATAATTTAGAAAAACAAATGAAGGATAAAAAACTACATGATCATATCAATAGATGCAGCAAAGAGCATTTGATAAATTCCAGCACCCATTTGTGACAAAAACTTTCAGCAAAGTAGGAATAGAGGGAACAAACTCAATGCAATAAAGGCCATATATGACAAACCCACTGCCAGCAACATATTCATTCAATGGGCAAATACTACAAACATTTTCCTTAAGATCAGGAACAAGAAAGGATGTCTGTTTTCACCACTTATATTCAACATAGTACTGGAAGTCCTAGCCACAGCAATCAGGGAAGAAGAAGAAATCAAAGGAATCCAAATTAGAAAGAGAGAAGTAAAAATGTCCTTTTTTGCAGATGACATGATACTGCATGTAGAGAACCCTAGAGTCCATCAAAAAACTACTAGAACTGATAAATGAATTCAG
Organism: Tonatia bakeri; assembly: GCA_004024845.1. Taxonomy (NCBI): domain Eukaryota; kingdom Metazoa; phylum Chordata; class Mammalia; order Chiroptera; family Phyllostomidae; genus Tonatia; species Tonatia bakeri. Next base: position 167,757 of record PVIA01001009.1, read on the forward strand.
TAAAGTAGCAGGATAAAAAATTAATTCCAAAATCAGTTGCATGTTTATGCATAAATAATGAACTATTAGAAAGGGAAATTAAGAAAACAATCCCATTCCCAATTCTTTCAAAAACATAATAAAATAAAATACCTAGTAATAAATTTAACCAAGGATGTAAAAGACCTGTACTCAAAAAAGTATAAGACACTGAACAAGGTGGAAGTATATACTGTGTCTGTGGATAGAAAGAATTAACATCATTAAAATGTCCATACTACTCCAGAAATCTATAGATTCAATGTAATTTCTATCAAGATACCAATGGAGTATTTCACAGAACTAGAACAAATATTCCAAAAATTTATATGGAACCACAAAAGATCTTGAATAGTAACAGTGATCCTGAGAAAAAACAAAGTTGGAGGAATCATGCTACCTGTTATCTAACTATAATGCAAGGCCACAGTAATATAAACCCCATGTAGTGGTATAAAAACAGACATAAAGACCAATGGAACAGAACAGAGATCCCAGAAACAAACCCACAGCTTTATAGTCAATTAATATTTGACAAAGGAGGTAAAAACATACAAATGGGGTAAAGACAGTTTATTCATTAAATAGTGTGGGGAATATTAGACTGATAGCTGCAAAACCAAAATGAAACTAGACTACCTTCCTACACTATACACAAGAATAAACTCAAAATGGATTAAAGACTTAAATGTTATACTTAAAACTACAAAAATCTTAGAAGAAACATAAGTAGTAAAATCTCTGACACTGCTTGTAGTGATTTTTTTTCTGATATATCTCCTCAGGCAAGGGAAAGAAAAGAAAAAAATAAAGAAATGGTACTACATCAAAATAAAAAATTTTTGCACAGCTAAAGAAACCATCAACAAATTGAAAAGACAAAACCACTGAATGGAAGAACATATTACTGGATATATTTGGTAAAGGATTAATATACAAAGTTTACTAAAAACTTATAAAACTCAATACCAAAAAAAAAAAAAAAAAATTCCTCCAAACAATCCAATTACCAAATAGGCAAAAGACCGGAACAGATACTTCTCCAAAGAGGATGGATATACAGATGGTGAATAGACATATGAAAAGGTACTCAATGTCAATAATCATCAGAGAAATGCAAATAAAAATCACAATGAGATATCACTCCACATCTGTCAGAATGGCCATCATCAATAAATCAACAAAAACAAGTGTTGGTGAGGATGTGGAAAAAATGGAATCCTTGGGCACTGTTGGTGGGGATACACCTTGCTGCAGCTACTGTGGAATACAGTATGGAGTTACTTCAAAAGACTAAAAATGGAACTGCTTTTTGATCCAGCAATTCCACTTCTTGGGCTTCTGAAAAAAACCTGAGACACTAATTTGAAAGCATACATGCACCCCTATGGTCATTGCAGCACTATTTACAATAGCCAAGATTTGAAAGGAGCCCAAGTATCCATCAGTAGAGGAGTGAATAAAAAAGCTGTGGTACAGCACTGACTGGTGTGGCTCGGTTTTTTGGGCATTCTTCCATAAGGTAAAAGGTTGCTGGTTCGATTCCCAGTCAGGGCACATGCCTGGCTTGAGGATTTGGTCCCCATTCGGAGGTGTGAGAGAGAAAGGCAACAGGCTGATGATTCTTACATTGATGTTTCTCTCCCCCTCTCTCTCCCTTTCCATCTCTCTAAAAGTAAATAAATAGAATCTTTAAAAGAAAAGCTGTGGTACATTTATACAATGGAATACTACTAGGCCATAAAAAGAAGGAACTTTTACCTTCTGTGACAGAGTGGATGGACCTGGAGAATATTATGCTAAGTGAAATACACCAGTCAGAGAAAGACAAATACAATATAATTTCATTCATATGTGGTCCCTAATGAATGAATGAATGAACAAGCAAAGTAGAGATAGACTCAAAAATAGAGAATAGGCTAACACCTGTTTTGTGGGGTCTGGGAGAGTAAAGGGATTGAGCAAAAAATAATAAAAATGGGGAAAAAACTCAGGACATGCACAACAGTGGGATGGTTGCTGGGGGAGGTGGAGGTGGAGGGAGGTGGAAAATATAGGGGAGATAAGTGGTGATGAATGGAAACCTGAGTGCAGTGGTAAACACACGAGATAGTGCATATGCTATGCTGTAGAGTTGTGCACCTGAAACCTGGATAATTTTGTTAACCAGTGTCACCCAATAAATTCAATAAAAAGGAAAAAAAGAAAAAATATTGAAGGTAAATTGAGGGAATCTCCTAATAAGTAGAGCAAAAACCTGTAGATATGAAACACCAGAGGAAGATAAAAAAAAAAAAATCAGAAGATGGCCTCAAGAGGTCAGTATAATAGGGTTTCCAGAGAGTACAGAAAAAATGGAGCAAATTATTACCTAAAAATAAATCAAGAAAATTGATCAGAGCAATACAACATACATTTCCAGACATGAAGGGACCACCCTCTGCCACCAAAAATGCCCCAAATAAAGGATGGGACTAGACCAACATCCCCTGAAATTTCAGAACACTGGGACAAAGGGAAGTCTGAGAGATTTGCAGGGAGTCAGAATGGTTCTGCAAATTAAAAGGCAACAGAGCAATGCCTTCCAAATTCTGAAAGAGAATTATTTCCAAACTAGAAATACATACCAGTTACCTTATTAATTTTGTAGACAGAATAAAGATATTTTTTGATATGGAGCAGGTCCTTAAATAATGTTTCATTATAACATTGATTAAAAAATTGATGACTGGCTGGGGTCACTGTCTGTTTGGGGTTTGCACATTCTCCCCACGTCTGTGAGATTTTCCCTGGGGACTCCGGTTTCCTCCCACACCGGAGAGCTGTGCGTGTGTCTACACTGTCCCATCTATGTGAGTGGGAGATGTGTGAGATGCCTGTGATAGAAGTGCATCCAGGGTGGGCCTGCCTGCACCCTCAGCTGCTAGGATGGGCGTCTGCCACCTGCAACCCTGAACTGGAAGGAGTGAGTTAGAAAGTAATGATTTGACTCGTTTTTATTAATCTTTCTTAAATGCATGTAGAGCTCACTGTTATTTTACTGTTTAATATTAGAAGTTTCTAAGGTCTTTATTTAGAAGTTTACTGATATTTTTGTGACCACATATATGCTATAAGAACTTTTGTTGATATCAATTAGCTTATGGTAAAATCGGTTTTGTCATATGTCATTTTACTTAAAGTCATTGTTTCCAAGATCTTATGATGACACTAAGTGAAGACTTACTGTACTTGGTCAAAAAATATTTGCTTTGATGGACCATTCTCAGGAAAATCATTAAGATTTTGCTTCACCAAATCAAGGACTTTTTAAAAAGACACCAGAAAATAGGGGATCCAAGTCAGGGGAGTGGCTAAGAGGACCAACCCTCCAGATAGGCATAAAGGCAGATCAGGTCAGAAGGTTCTAGAGGGCCTGCCACATAAAAGCATGACTGATAAAATAATCCATGGCTGATTGAAAGGTAATTTAGATACCTGGGGCAAAGTTTGGGGTAGTTAGTGATAAGTATATAGACAATAAGACAAATGAAGAAAGACAACAATTATTAACTCTATGGTAAAAAAAATGGCAACTGTACAGAAAAGAAAAAGTAATTGTGGTTTACTAGAATGAATATCATTGATCAGTCATGATGATGTGACACTAAGCCAACCTACAATTAAAATATAACAATAGAGTATTAATAGAAAGGAGGGATGAGTCAAGGGAAGAAAAAGTAAACAAAACCCTTGTTTTGAAAAAGAGGAAGTCAATAGATAATGCTTAGAAGGAAAAATATCATGAGTAAGTAATAAAAATATGGTATTTAGAAGCAAAGACATAAACGCCAAACTAATCAGCTAAAACAGTGTAACAGAGTATAAAGGGATTTCCAGAGAGAAAGAACAGAACAGAAACTATAGAGCAGAACAAACTCTTATCTTGAGGTAAATCAAGACAATTTACCAGAGCAGAAGGGCATACATCTGCAGATGGAAAGGAGCCACAGAATTTCTCGAATAGTAGATAGGTTCTGAAAATGGAGGTGGGGTGGGGAGGATGGGAGGTGGGAAACTGCTGGGTTTTCTGACAATTCCTGTGGGATGATTGGTATTTAAATTTTGTGCTAAATTAACTGGAAATAATGAAGGAAACAAACAACAATGAAGGAAAAACTCATTACAAACACAAGCATTACAAACCAAAGACTGACTGTCCAAGGGCCTCCCCAGAAGCTCCCTCTACATGACCTGCCAAGGCTGTGCTGCCAATCACCCCTAAAAAACCAGGGCTTCCTTCCCCTAGATCTCCTCCCACTTTGCCTTCCTGGCAACCAGAAAGGCTGACATGTTTGGAGCCATTGATACTCCAGCTGCCCTGTCCTCCATAGAGGAAACCAGCCATAGGGCAGGCAGATCAAATATGCAAAGGTCAAGGAGGGGACAACTGGGAAGAGGCAGGCCAATCATAGACTGCTGAAGAATGGGTGACGAGGTGTGACTCAAGGGGGAGGGGGTGTCCACAAGGCTGGGGAGATATCTAGGAGGATTCAAGAACTGAAACAGGTCCATCAGGTTTAGGTCCCTGGGGATGTTAAGAAGAGCAGCTTTGATGGGGTCCATGGGGCAGAGGCAGCCTGGTATGAGGTGAAGGGGGAAAGGAGCTGGGGAAAGGGGGACAGTGAGGAGAGGCAACTCTGATACATTTTGGCAGAGCAGGGAGATGAGACGAAGGAAGGATAGGGCCTGGAGAGAATGAGTGTTTGTGGGGGTACATTTTAAAAAGGTGGTTGGGTTTGAAAATGTCAAGATGTTGATGGGAAGGACCTGTGAAGAAGGGCTGAAGGCAGAGGAGGGAGGGATAACTGATAGTTTCTTGAGAAGGCAGGCGGAGGCACTGTTCCCAGAAGGAGTGAGGGTGGAATAGGAGAGAGAACAGGGTATAATTTTTAGGTTCAGGGGCCACTGTTTTAATCAAAAAACCTACTCTAATTTCTAAAAAACAACAGTAGTACAAAGGTTGTACTGTGTACATATGAAAACTTAAGTTGTGCACAGGTCTTTCAGATTGCTATTGATAGGGAAACTCCTCTGTCTGCATTCAGGCTCAGTCTTTTTCTCCATTTTATTTATATCAATATTGCTAACATTAAATGATAGGTTTCCAGCCCTTATTGTAGTTAATAAATAAGCAACTACAACAAAAAATGTAAAATTAAGTCCATTATACATTACTCATACAGAAGGCTATCGATATTACTTGTTAGAGTGATGAGGACCTTTCTTCTGTGCTCTCCATATAATGGGCCCCTTGTAATGTCAGCTGATGAATCCCTGTACCAAGAGTCAGGCAGGTAGTACAATCTGTAGTTTCTATGTGAAGGAAAAGGAGTTTCCCCTTTATCTCACAAGGTTTAAATAAGCGGAATGGGCGGGGTGCCCTCTTAAAAGGACATAGTCATTTTTATGGGGAGGTTCCCCAAACATTTCCCATGAGAGTTGTCAATTGGTCAATATTTCCCTTGCTTTCTTCTTTCTATCAGTATCACTGAGAAACGATTAAACAGAGAGGCTCTACTTTTAAATTGTCTTTTGTTATGCTTTATCATTAGGAAATCAGACCAGTAAAATTAACTAGAAGTAGAAGTCTGTATGGTCATGCATAATGAGGGTAGCTCAAGAGAGCAAATTAAAAAAAAAGACCAGAGGTTGTTCTCCTTAGCTATGAAACTGGAAGCGTAAGGAGATTCAAATGCACAGGTAGCTTTTTTACATGAGCCTCAGTATTTCTATGCTGTCTTTTTCATGGATCACTAACAGTGTTTTATCCACCTGTTTTATTTTAATTTATTTTAACTCAGCTAAGGTGTCCCATTCTCAGAGAATGTAGGTGGAGTTTCTCCTGCTCTATAGGAGTAAACAAAATACATGGAAGTCTTATTAAGGGGCTATGGTGGGAAGGTAGCAATTTAAGGACTAGTGCTCAGGTTCTGTATGAGAGTCTCAGCCATATTTCAGGGCCTTCTGTAATCTGTACCTCCTCTCTTTGGCCAGCCTTATCTATGCATCTCCCTCTCTCCTCCCACAGATCTGCACTGAGTACCTACTGAGTGCTAGGCATTAAGCTAAGCCAGGTGCCAAGAACACATGCATGAGTAAGCAAGATATGGTCCTTGTTCTTAAGAGGCTTGAAGTGCAGTGGCCACCACAATGTCATGTATAATGATGGCAAAAAGTAGACAGGGAGCTGTTAGAGGACCAGAAGGGCACCTGGCTAGACCTGGGTGTAGGCAGAGTATTGGCCATAGGGAGGATGAGTAAGCTAAGATCTGGAGAATGAGCATGGGGAAGCAGAAGTTATAGTAGGCGTGGGTATCTCTTGTCTCCAATGTGGTCAGGCTGGTCCAACCCAGTTTATCTGCTTGCCCATCACCCACATACTGTTTAATAACTCCTGCCTCCATGCCTTTTCTCATGCCATTCCACCCACTTGGAACACTTTCCTTCCCTTTTTTTAAGGATTTACTTATTTTCAGAGAGAGGGGAAGGGAGGGAGAAAGAGTAACATTGATCCGTTGCTTCTTGCAAGCCCCCAACGGGGGACATGGCCCATAACTCAGGCATGTGCCCTGACTGGTAATTGAATCAGTGGCCTTTTGGCTTGCAAGCTGGTGCTCAGTCCACTGAGTCACAGCAGCCAGAGCAGGGCTCCTTCTTCTTAACTACAGTTCATAACTCCCACTTGGGCCAAGAGCCCATTTAAATCTACCTTTCTACAGATACCACTCCAATCTTGATTATTGTGTTATCACTTGAGTACTAATATAATAAATTTGCACAATACCATGATCTATTTGCATATATTTGTAAATAATATGTTCTTATTGTCACCCAATTAGAGACTACACTTCCCAGGGACAAGAAAATACCTTTTGATTCTTTTAGATAAGTTTGGCTTTGAGAGAAAAAGGAAGTGGGAAGACAGCATATTTATTATCTACTATGTCTCAGCTACTATGCTGGCTGTTTAATTAGGTAATATATAGAGGCAGCAGTTATTTTGAAGATCTAATGAATGCTCAGTGAAAGAACTTAAAATGACCTGCTACCCAATGAACTGCATCAACTGTGTGTGAAATGGAATGAGGGTTGCCTCAGCCCTCCAGAAACAGTATGACATCAGGGCTCAGATTAGATTCTGTATATGCCAATAATTAAAAAAAAACTGTTGCTTCAATAAAGGCTCACACCATTTTAGGCTGTTATAGTTTGTTTTTCATGGGTTCAAACCCCAAAAATCTTTAAAAGCCCAAGCTATAAATATAAGTAGGGCTTAAATTTCCATAAAGAGAAGGGAGGGGACAAAGAGAAAGAAGAAAGAAAGGAGGGAGGGGAGGGGAGAAATTCTCTTTCATGGTCAGTTGAAAGTTATAAGAAAGGTACCAATCTCTTTATTATCATTAAATGTTACATATACACTTTTGAAGGCTTAGTTCCATTTAGAGTATCTCTAGAAAGTTCTCACACTGCTTACACTCAGGCATAGGTTTCTATGCAGGATTCCCCACAGTGAGTGATTTTTCTGGATCTAAGACATAATCTAAGTAGCGGATGACTGAATATGAGTTACACTTCTATCACTCACTAGCTAAGATTTCACTCATCTCAGTATGGACATCAGTGAAACATGTAGCAAGGTGATAAAGTGGGAGTTAAAGCTATTAGGGGCTCAGAGGTAGCTATTCTAAAAACACAGGCTACAGTGTGCTGTCGGGGAAGAGATAATTCTGTGCACATCGAAAGTTAGGGAGTCTTCCCAGAGGAAACATGCAGAGCCCGTGATTTTCCTTCCCTTCTTCCCCCTGAGAACCCTTACAAGCACATCGTAAGAAAATCTGTTTATCAAAAAGGCCTGACTGCAAGGATGCGCTTTTCCCATAATGCAATCTAACAGTCATAGGCCCAGCCACAAGAATATAGGATTCACACCCAGAACTTCTACACACCGGCTTCCTTTTCTCACAGTCCTCCTCATGCTCATCCTCACGGCCAGGGGCCAGAGATCCCACCCTTCACAGAACAATTCCTTATTAGGGAAAGACTATGCCTGAATACAAAATGTCTTCTTATGTCAGCCAGGACGATTTTAGAGATGAGTTTCTTTGTAAATATACACTAACTGTTGCCTTTGTGGTTTTTATTGAAAATGTAGATACAGTATCACAAACGAGGATGAATATTTCCATTGGCTAAAACCTCTGTCCTTACCCCAAGCAGCAGATAAAGGTTCTCGCATGGTTGCAGTCTACTCTTACACCTTTCTTTTCAAAATCTAACAAGATTAATGACAGAATATTAGTTAAAAAGAGAATCTGCCTCCTTGGTTTATGCTGCTATCACTTTAATTGTAGGAGAAAAATGCTTCCTTTTCACATTATTTAGTAAAAGTTGATAGAAACGTAAAAAGCAAAATATAACACACATACACAACAAAATTGATACTGCAATCTCCTTCGAATAAACACACACCTATAATGTTCTTAGAAAAACCATTTGTGGTCATAAGGGGTCCTTCACAATACAATGACCAATTGGGAATTTAATTGTCAAACATTACTTTAAATTTTATAAGGATGGTGTGTGCAGCTGATCTGTCCCCCGGAATATCATCTACTAACCAAAACTCAGGTGTGCTATTTTCTAACAAATTCAAAGCAAAATTCACTTAAATGATGTTAAAGACTTCAAGAGCAAACATTTGTGCCAATTCTTAATATATAGAAAGCAACACATTTGACTAGTTTTTTGACTAGCTTTTCAGTGAAAATTACAACAGATATTTTCAAAAACAGTAGCAGAAATGGAAAGTGATAACAGATCTTAAAACAGCTCAAGTAAGAGTGTTCCAGTAATTGATCGGCGTGTTTAACACAAAAGAATATGAGGTTAGAGAAAGTACAGAAGTTGAGAGAAAATATCCTTCACCTTCCTTTAAGCACATAAAACACAGCAGGTGAAACTGACAGAAGAGAGCAAAGTTTTCTGTCTTACTTGCTGGCCCCACTAACTAAGCTCTCCCTTACACTCTAAATCCAGTTGTTCATTGAATGCTGTGGATTCTGTCTTTCTTGGGTCAGTCGCTCCTCTCCATTCCCCCATGCCTTTGTGTCAGATCAGATCCCTGTCATCCTTTCTTAGTAGCTTGCTGGAAGAGAGAGCACGGTGCCTTCCCTGGAGCTGTCATCACTATCAGGGAAGGAAGCATGCTGAAGGAGTTCCTGCTCACCTAACCTGGGGAAGTTAGGGTGTCAATGGCATTCTGGAAGAACTTTCTGGGCTAGATGACATCTGGATACCCGTTTGGGCTCAACTGAGTAGGTGTTATAGAGCACCCAGTTCAGGCCGGCTGCTGTGAGCACCGAGGATGCACTGGGGAAGGACACAGGCACCAGTCCTATCTTCTTCCTTTATAGCTGCAGATCCTAAAGGACAGGATATGCTCAAGGAATTAGGAGTGGTGCTACAGGTTAGGAGCAAATAAACTTTAAGTGGCAGACCAAAATTACATACAGTGAAGATTATTATTTTTCATCTTATTTTTTCCATCAGAACTTGGGCTCTTGAATGTTCAAAAGCCAAAGTTCAGCATCTTTTGCTCTCTTTGCATTATGTTTGGGGCTTCTCTTTCCCAAAGGTATGCAGGCATAGGGCTAATTTGGCAAGTTGCTTCTAATGGGACTCCACTGTTTGCATGCAGCCATCACATCACAGATATATTTCTTAAAGGACATAAACAGGGAGGGTGAAAAGCACAGCATTAAAGGCCTTTTGTTCAGGAAATACTCAGTTTAGATCCTGGCTCTGTCACCCTCCAGCTGAGTAACTTTTGGAGGGTACTTACCTTCACTGTGCCTCTTTCCTTCTCTGTGAAACAGTATCCCCAGCCCTGAAATTAAATTGAATAGGAATGCAATTCACGAGACACTTTTGGGATATAGTGAACACATTGTTTTTGTCTACCTAGTGATACATTTTGCCTTTATTCTAGAAATAACATTTCCATGTTGGTGGAGGCCCCTACTTCTCTCCCACTCAAACCATGGATTTCTGTGGGCTTCCAAGCACAGAATTCTCTCTCCCTGGCAACAAGACAAGGCCCAAAAGCCTGCCCCATACTCTGACTTCAGTGATTGGCCTAGAGATGATCACAGTGTCAATGGGGTGAGTCAGAATCCTTCCTCAAGATTTCTCTTAAGTGGATAACTATCAAAAAAGGTTCTGTTCCTCCTTGACTATCTAAGGCTATGTTCCCAGAAACACTGTCAGTGACATCCTCTGTCACAGGGCCATGCTGAGAGAATGAAGGTGGCATTCCAAGAGCAGCAGAGCCAAAAAGCAGAGAACCGCTACAGAGCTCCAGATCCTGGGTAAGTGTTCTTGAGGCTACACTGAGTTCAGTTTAAGTCCCTTAAAAACAAAAGAATTCTGACTAGTAAAAATGTTCATTCACTTTTCTCTTCTTTCTAATACAAATCCTTTCATTATATTTAATTAAACCTTTGTTTTATTAGTATGGATGTTTCACACATTAAAAAATAAGAATTTACAGATATTATACATCACAATTTTGGGAGCTCAACAAAACATTCCTAATAATAAAATGTCATGCTTGATTTCTTAAGAAAATACAAACAAAAAGGGCATCTAGTCTTAGAAAATAATGTGTTAAGTTGCCTCCGCTGTACAGTGAAGAGTACTCATTTCTTCTAAAGTATATATTTCACTATGAATTTTGGAGGGTTATTTAAAAGCAATATGAATTCTATTTTTAAAAGATATTAAACAAAATTCAATCCCAACACAAGCAATCCAAAATACACTTTTAAGTCCACAAAAGAATAAGGATAATTTCCTTGAAATGTGAAATATCTTATTTAAATAATGAAATATAAGCATAAAGACAATGTAGATAACTACATTGCATTGCAAAGATGATTTAATATCCTCCTGCTTTTTATTTTTATTCAATATTTCAACCCCCAGCATCAAGACTATATTTTTGCCTTCCCATTCTTAATCTTTTCTAATTAATATAATTAGTTTCTTGCACAAAGATTGTATACAAAACAAATTTATAAGTCAGTAGCTAGGAAAGGGAGAAGTATAGGTGAATAAAAAAATGACATGTAAAGAAATTCTAATTAAAATTTTTTCTCTACATATTATAATTCAGAAATAAAATTACCTTAAAACTACTACAAAACTACTTCAAGAAGAATATTGATTATGGGTTTATGGACTCTCCCTTATTGTTGGGATTTAAGCAATGTCAAATGTTTTAAAATGCAAACTGTTATAAAAAATCAGGTTAAACATTTCCAAAAACATAAACTCTTTGGCATTTTCCAATTTCCAAGGTTATTTTGACAGATTGCTATTACAATTTTTTTGGATTTTTTTAATTTAAATTTTTATTTTCTCTATTTTTATTGTTCGCATGATTACAAATGTCCCCATTGCCCCCTCCTCCTGACTTCAGTACCCCTTCCCTCTGGCCATCACCACACTGCTGTCTGTGTCTGTCTTTGGCTAATCCCTTCACCCTCTTTCATCTACTCCCCACTTTCCTACAATTTCTGAAGTAAGCAAACCACATTATGAATTAAACTGTTAGTTCATCTGAAAGAACCTGACTCATCCAGACCTGGTGGGATTGGATACACAATGATTATTGGGTAAACTACAGTGCTCGTTAGGCTCTGAGGTGACTTGTATTATCAAAGATAGTATCTTAGATTAGTGATAAGTTTAGTTATGGCTAAACCAGGAGCAATTTCCAGAAACTGGCTTTATAATTTCGAGATCCCAGTCTTCATTTGCTTTATTTCCTTCAAACCATATGAAAGAAAAAGGGTAGGCACTATGACCACTGTGTTTTAGAGTTCTTCAGCTCCTCTGACAGCATTCCTGAACTTATTAATGGTACAAATGGAAAATCCAGAGAACTCCTTTTGCCTTAATTTATCTGATAATGCATTCAATCCAGTTGCAATTAAATGTAACTGGCATTTACATAATCTTATAAATGCTAGGGGTGTGAGGATAGGAGTAAAAAGGAGGAAAGTGAACAGAGCCAGTTTTAGGTGCTCAAGTTCTCATGGGAAACCCTGGAGTTTTATAAGTCTTTATACTTTTACATCAAATTAAAAAGCTGCATGGCTAAAGAAACCATCATCAAAATGAAAAGAGGACTGACTATATGGGAGTATGGGAGAACATATTTGCCAATGATATGTCAGACAAGGGCTTAATCCCCCAAATAGATAAAGAACACATACAATCAACACCAGGAAGACAAATGATTCAATTAAAAAATATGCAAAGGACTTGAACAGACACTTCTCCAAGGAGGACATACAGAGGACCCAGAGACATATGAGAGGGTGCTCAGCATCACTAGCCATCAGAAAGATGCAAATTAAAACCACAATGAGACACCACTTCACACTGGTCAGAACAGACGACAAGTGCTGGCAGGGTGTAGAAAAAAGGGAACCCTAGTGCACTGTTGGTGGGAATGCAGACTGGTGTAGCCATTGTGGAAAAAAGTATGAAATTTCCTCAGAAAATTAAAAAACAGAACTGCCTTTTGACCCAGTGATTCCACTGCTAGGAATGTACCCTAAGAAGCCCACAACAATTTGAAAGAATTTGTGCATATCTATGTTCCTAGCAGTGCTATCTACAATGGCCAAGTGTTGGAAACAGACCAAGTACCAGTCAGTAGATGAATGGATTAAAAAACTGTGGTACCTTTACACAATGGAATTCGATGCAGCCGAAAGAAATAGGGAGTTCCTACATTTTGTGACAGCATGGTTGGAATTGGAGACTATTATGCTAAGTGAAATAACTGATTCAGTAAAAGACAAATACCATATGATCTCACTTATAAGAGGAATCTAATGAACAAAATAAACTAACAAGCAAAACAGAACCAGACACGTGGAAGCATGGAACAGACTGACAGCTGCTAGAGGGGAAGAGGGAGGAGGGAAATGGTAGAAAGAAGGGGAAGGGATCAGTTAAAGAACATGTATGAATGAGCCATGGACAAGAACAACAGTGTGGGGATTGACTGGGAGCTGGGGATGGGCTGGGCAGAGGAGGGCAAAGGGGGAAAAATTAGGACAACTGTAATAAAATAAACAAGAAAAAAAATTCAGACTCTCAGGCCCTATCCAGACCTACTGATTCCAGTCTGTATTTTAACAAGATCCCCAAGTGATTCACAGAAAATTGAAGTTTGATAACCATGACTCCATAGGAGAGAGATTCAGGAATAAAGTGTTATAATTTCAGAAGGGAAATATTTGAGACAAAGAGATATCACATTAGATCCATAACCTCTATCTGATTACAGTTGAGCAAGCTGGTTCTTCCCTCTATAGTTACCTTTCTCTGCTAACTATCTCTGTTAAATTCCTTCTGGTCACAGCAGGAATTAGCGTGACTTTCTTTACTTTTTCTTGTTCCCCAAAATATAATCAATTGCTCAATCTTACTGTGTCTACATTTTACTCATCTCTTGTATTTGTTGTTGACAAATGTCATTTCAATCAATCACTCATTTCATTAAGAGCAAACACTTATATCAGGCACTGTGTTAGGTACTTTACAGATATTAACCCACTTAATCTTCATACCACTGTTGTGAAATTCCCATTTTACAGTTAGGAAAATGAAGACACAGAGAGAATGGATGCACCCACTAGGAGGCTTCAGAGCTGGGATGCAAACCCAGGGAATGTGGCACTGGACTGTACTTTCATGGCCCACCTTATTATGCCACACTATGTACACATAAGGATGAGTGCCTTATGAATGGAATCAGCCAAGTCATGTAATAAAGAAATTAAAATTGCATAATTGGGAGAAAGAGGTGTGTACTCCTTAAGGTCTAGAAAAAGAATATTTCCCCAGATTGTAATAAAACTATGAGTTACTGAGGCACAATACTGTCCTTGGCCCCCTAAGCTTTGTTTAGATCCCAGTGTGTTTTTGCCCGGTTTCTGACTGTGAGGGTCTGAGCTCTTCCGCCTCAACTCAGCAGCACCGTTGTGCTTTGCTTGGAGTTCTTCCCAGCACTCCGTGGTTAAGGCCACGTCCCAGGAAGAAGAACAGGCTGATTGCAAGACTCACCTCATTTGTTTCTTTTCTAACAGGAATCAATGTCCTACACTGCCTTTTTCCTGATATTTAAAATAATGGTTTGATATATTTTCTGTAGTTTCTTAGGCTTTTTTTTTTAAATAGAAAGGTAGAAGTGCAAGTCTTTTAAATAGAAAGGTAGAAGTGGAAGTCTTTTCTTATAATTTAAAAGTAAATGTTGGAAAACAGTTTGGCAGTTCCTCAAAAAGTTAAACATATGACCCAAAGATTCCACTCTTAAGTATATACCCAAAAGAACTGAAAGCAGGAACTCAGACATTTGTACATGCAAGTACACACAGTAGCATTATTCACAGTGGCCAATAGTTGGAAGCAAACCAAGTGTTCAGCAACAGATGAATGGATAAACAAAATATAACACACATACACACAATGAATTATTACTCAGCCTTGAAATCAAAGGAATGAAAGGTTGGTAAATGCTACAAATATAGATAAACTTTGAGGACATTAGGCTAGGTGAAATAAAGCAAACAGAAAAGACAAATACTGTATGATTCCACTGATTCGAGGTATTAAGAACAGGCAAATTAATAGAGAAAGACAGTAGAATGGTGGTTGCCAGGGGTGGTGAAAAGGAAGAAATGATGAATTATTGTCTAATAGGTACAGAATTTCATTTGGGATATATTAAAAAGTTCTGGAGATGGATGGTGGTAATGGTTGCATAACATTATGAATGCATTTAATGACATTAAATTATATAACGAAAATGATTAAGATGGCAGAGTTGGTAAATGTCAGGCTTGCCTCCTCCAACAACTACATCAAAATCACGACTAAATTACAGAACACCCTTGAGAACCATGTGAAGACCAGCTGAACAGAACTCCTATGACTAAGGAAACAAAGAAGAATCCATGTTGAGATTAGTAGGAGGGGTGAAAACATGAAGCAGACTGATCCCATATACACATGTGGTGGTTAAGGAAACATTAAGAATTGGGAATATTAAGAATATCTCAGCTGTGGGGCTTCCCCTTGAGGAGTCCGAGGTCCCAGACCCACACTGGGTTCCCCAGCCTGGAGCACCAATGTGGGGAGTAGGAGTCTCCATAATGTTTGGCTATCAAAACCAGCAGAGATTCATCTGGGTGAGACACACGGTTGCTGTACACCAAGGTGTCCTCTTTAAGAGCTGGAGCACAACTCATTTGCTGATACATTCACCATAAGCTCTAGCAAAAGGATGGTAGCTTGAAAAGAACCAGGGCAAGAGCTGGACAGAAGTACTGGCAGGTACCATTGTTCCTTTCAGGAGCCGATTCCACAGACAGTCTGCAGATTCAGATGTCAAATCTGAGTCCCCATTAACCTGGCTTACACTGCTTACCACATCCTGGTGACTTTCTGGAACCTGACCCCCTCCACCCAAACCAACACTTACAGGGTCTGTTACACACAGAGACAGGCCTTGGCCTATACTGTGGACTTTCCCAAAACCCTCAAAGGTCCACAGCTCTTAAAAAGAAGTAACTGGTCTCAGTACATGTGCCATGTACATTTTGTTAAGCATCCCTAAGCCCACACTAGTAGTAGCTGGAATTGGTTTGAAGCATAGCCTCTAGTAGGTGGCTCCAAACCTGGCACAGGCAGCTATAAACTGAAAATCACTTTGTAGCTCCTACTAGGTATCCTGAGCCAGGTACACACAGAACTGACCATGGCCTGCACTGGAGCAGA
This sequence comes from Tonatia bakeri, assembly GCA_004024845.1. Taxonomy (NCBI): domain Eukaryota; kingdom Metazoa; phylum Chordata; class Mammalia; order Chiroptera; family Phyllostomidae; genus Tonatia; species Tonatia bakeri. The sequence continues at coordinate 183,672 of PVIA01001009.1, forward strand.
TCCCGAGAGACCCAAGAACCAACAAACCCAGTGGCCGGGTTCAGACCATACCAGAGCACCACCCAGTTAGTGCCATAGACACCCCAACCAAAGGGTGAATTTGGTAGGCAATAGAGCCCTACAAAAGTGAATTCCACTCCATGTTGTCAGCCTCCACACAGCAGCTCCTCTGCTGTAGACAGGCATATCCTCACAGTAGGTTAGTCAATCTGACCCACGGATGTGCCAACAGCAATCTAGGCTCAAGTAAAACAAGAAGGCACAACAACCCACACATGGGGCACCCCTGAAGCACCTGGCTCAGGTGACCAGGAAGACTGTGTCACTGGACTCACAGAATACCTACTATGTAAGGCTACTATTAAAAAACTAGAAGATGTAGCAGATCTACCTAATGCATAGAAACAAACACAGAGACACAGCCAAAATGAGGAGGAAAAACGTTCCAAATGAAAGAACAAGACAAAACTCCAGAAACATAACTAAACAAAATGGAGGCAAGTAATCTACCAGATACAGAGTTCAAAACACTGGTTATGAGGATGATCAATGAACTTAAGGGAAGAATAGATGATCTTTGTGAGAATTTCAACAAAAAGAGAGAAAACATAAAAAATGAAGTCAGAAATGAAGAATACATGAAGTAAAATTAACAGCAGGTTAGTTAAAGCAGAGGACTGAATCAGCAATTTGGAAGATAAGGTAGAAAAAAACACCAAGTCAGAAAAGAAAAAAGAATTAAAAAGTGAGGATAGTTTAACTTTGTGGAGCTCGCAGCTGATCTGAGAGATATAAACAAACTCTTTTCTTAAATATTGTTACATATATTGGGTGCATAGGTTCAAATTCATGAGTAGCTGCACATTTGTACATAACTAATATTAAGCTATAAAGTTTAGGTCATCAGTTTATTTATAACATGTGTTTTGTAAGGGTGTGTGAAATCTGATAGTAAATTGTATCTGAGAGATACTGCAAAATCCTAAGTCAGTGTTGATGAAGTTATTTTTTCCATGAACTTCAAAGTCATTGTTATTTTTTTTCATTTACTGTTGAAAATGGCTGGAAAAATACATCAATTTGATAATCCAAGAGATGTTGAAGAATCACAGTGAATGCTACTGGAATTTGAGGATGAAAATGAGGGAGTCGAGTGTGAAAATGAAAGTGATTTAGAACATGAAGATTATATGAAAGTTTGTTCAGAAAATTTGGATACCTGGTAAGGTGTTTCTAGTGAAGAAAATGAGGATGAATTAGAGATAAATGAAGAGTATTTTTTTTGGAAGGGATAAAGAATCAAAATTGAGAAATAATCCAGTAAGAAGAAAAATTAGAAAACAGTCACAGAATATTTTGTGTCAACTTGTGTTAGTTCACCCAAATGCAAAAAAAAAAAAAAAAAAAAAATGCCAAGACAAAACTGAAATTTAGAACTGCTTTATTACAAATGAAATAATTAGATCTAATCTTATTATATGCAGATGAATACATTGGTTCTATTTTGAGCCAGATTTCACAAGAAAGAGATTCTAAACGAATAGAAAAAACTGAATTGCAAGCATTTTATGTAGGCCTCTTATATCTAGCTGGTTTACATTGCAGCAATTGGCTAAATTTGCAGGATTAATGGGCTACAGATGGTGGTGGGATTGAACTTTTTAGACTTATGATATCTTTATGGAGATTTATATTTATTCATGATCATGTCAGTTTTGATGACAAATTTACCTGCTTTCAGGGCCCCTGAAAGTGGATAAATAAGTGTCTGTGCGAGACATTTTCTCAGCATTGTAGAAAATTATAAATTATGTTACTCTACTGGGCAGAATGTAACAACAAATGAAATGTTACCTCAATTTAGAGGCAAATGTGGGTTTAGATAATATATTCCAACCAAGTCCAATAAATACAGTATAAAATTTTTTGCTATGGTCAATTCAAAAGTATTTTACACAGGAAATCTTGAGTTATATGCCAGTAAGCAGACCGGAGATCCTTACTTGATTAGTAATAAACCAGTGGATGTAATTGGGACACTTACAGAAGCCCTTTACTCATAGGATGTAATAGCTGAGCAGATAACTGGTTCACTGATATAAATCTGATCTCTGACTTGAAAAAGAAGCAACTTTCATAGGTAGATACTGTTTGAAAGGGTAAACCCCAACAACCCCCTGAATTTCTGTCTTATAAAAACAGGCCTGAAATATCCTACTTACTTGCTATTGGTGCAGATTTCACACTTGTATCTCATATACCCAAAAAGGGAAAAAACATAATTTTAGTTTCAAGTATGCATCTCGATGATGCTGCAATTTAGACACAGAAGCCTGACATAATAGAATATTACAACCAAACGAAGTCAGGAGCTGATACTGTGGACCAAATGATAGGTGCATTTAATGTGGCCAGGGAGACCAGAAAATGGCCTCCAGTTATATTCTATACAACTATGAATATTACAGGAATAAATGCTCAAACTATTCATGTGCTAAACAGCAATATGAAAATAAGGCACAGAACACTTATTAGAAATCTCATAATGCAGTTAGTGCCAGACACAAATAAAAAGGCATTCAGAAATCTCTACACGTGTGCATAAGCCTTTACACCTGAAATTTCATCAATTTCAAACACAAATTAAAGTAAATTCTAATGATGACATAGATACAGCTCCTTTGACAAGCAGAAAAAGATGCATTAGGTATTATGCACCAAAGTGAGTCACTTATCAAAATACATTTGCAAGTGTGTGGACAGTGTGTGTGCCTCGAGCACAGCAGTGTTGTCTGCAATGACTGTTACAAATGTTTCACAAAGCCAGCTACTGAAAATTCTGATTAATTAATGTCAAAGATTTTTTCCATTCTATTTTTAGCAATATGCACATTTCTGTTATTTGAAAAGAAAAATTTTTATTCTTTATGTTTTTAAATTTCTTTGTTTAATCACTTCTAGACTATAACTGAAAATAAATAAATAAAATCATATATTTTATTATAAAATATAATGCAAATTTGCAGTGTTTTAAATTTTTTTTCACATTTCAGCACCTACTAGTAATGAATATTTCTCTCAGATATGCAACCTGTGCTGTAATTTTTTTGAGTGTGACCTCTGCAGAGTTAAAGGACATCATCAACAATAACAACATTCACATCATAGGGGCACCAGAAGAAGAAGAGACAGAATAAACTATTGAAAACTCATTTGAAGAAACAGTAGCTGAAACTTCTGTAACACGGTGAAGGAAATATGCACACAACACTAGGAAGTGCAGAAAATCCCAAACGAGATGAACCCAGAGTCCCACATAAGACATCATAATTAAAATGACAAATAAAGAATCTTAAAAGAAGAAAACAAAACTGTTATTTACTACTCCAATAAGACTGTCAGCTGGTTTATCAACAGAAATTTGCAGGCCAGAAGGATTGGCACAAAATGTTCAAAGTAGCAAAAAAGCAAGGACCTATAACCAAGACTACTAGGGAGGATCCATAAGGCAGCAGAGTAGGTGGAAACTACACTGAACTCCTCTTGGGACCACTGGAATTCCAACTAAATTATAGAAAAATCATCCTGAAAAAGCAACTGAAGACTAGCTATAGAGGAACCTTATAATCAAGGACTCACAGAAGAAACCAAATCACTACATCAAGACTGGTAGGAAGTGTGAAGGTGCAAGAGGGCTGCCTGGGCTCCCACGAGCAGAAGTTGAAGTTCCAGAGGGATATTTCAGCAGCTGAGTGGGTTCCCCTAAGAAACGTGGCATCTAAACCTTAAGCCTGGCTCCCCAGCGTAGAGAACCAGAACTGGGAAAGGCGTCCCATAACATCTGGCTGTGAAAAGCAATGGGGTGTCCTGCCCCAGAGAGATGGCTAGAGATGCAGCCAACCTCTTAAAGGACCAACACACAAAATTTCATTTGCAGCCACTTATCCTGGGCTCCAGGGCAGAGAGGACTAGAGCCATATGATGAGAATCTGGAGGTGGTTACTCTGGGACTAGAAATGAAGGGTCAGATACCAGGATTCTTGCAGTCATTGCTCATACTGAAGAAGCCATCTTTCTTAGGCAGAACACTCCCCTCATGCAGCATCAGCCCAGGGGAGGCAATAGTCCCACTTTTAGAATTCCCTCTCTCTGCACCCTGTAAAGCTTAAGTAATGCAAAGGAGTACAACTAGAGGTTCTTTCAGTGACTAAGTCTTACAGAGGCACCCTGTAGAAGGAGGTTAGTCTCAGGGTAATTTGAGACTTTAGTTACCTTGCCCTGGGCCCAGTGCTAGTAAAGATGGATGTTGGTATGCAGCTTGGTCCTTTCACCCTTGCCCAGCAGAGGGAACCAGAAGCTATGGATCACTAATAACTCCAAACATGTTGCCTAGGGCTGGTCACATACATATATCATATAGGGCTGCACCAGAGTCTTTCAAGATCTAACCAATACACAGAATCAAACACAAAGACACAGCCAAGTGAGAAGACAAAGAAACAGGCCCCCCACAAAAGAACAAGAAAATTCTCCAGAAAAAAGAGTTAAATGAAATGGAAACAAGAAATATTTGAGATATAGAGTTCACAGTAATGATTATAGGGATGCTCAACAGCATAAAAAAAAAGACATAGAAACAAGAAAAATGAATCAGTTAGAAATAAAGAATGCAATATATGAAATCAATAGTACAGTGGAAGGAATAAACAATAGGTTAGATAAAGCAGAGGACTTAAACAGTGATTTGGAAGACAGTGTAGGGGGAAAAACACCCATTCAAAGCAGCAAAAAGAAGAAAAAAATGTTTTAAATGAAGAAAGTTTAAGGGATCTTTGGGACAATATGAAGGGTTACAATATCTGCATCAATGGGATACCAGAAGGAGGAGAGGAAGGGATTGAGAACATATTTGAAGAAATAATGACTGAAAACTTCCCTAACATACTGAAGAAAACACACACACAAATCCAGGAAGTGCAGAGTCTCAAATAAGATAGACCCAAAGATGCCCACATCATGGCACATTATAATTAGAATGGCAGAACTTAAAGACAAGGAGAAAATCTTAAAAACTGCAAGAGAAAAGCAGATAGTTACCTACAAGGGAGATCCCATAAGACTGTCATTCAATTTCTCCACAGAAATATTTCAGGCCACAAGGGATTGGCATGTAATATGCAAAGTAATAAAAAACAAGCACCTATGACCAATGCTCAGTAAGGTTATCATTTAAAATTGAAGGAAAAAGAAAGAGTTTCCCTGACAAGAAAAGCTAAAGGAGTCTGTTATCACCAAAACAGTATTACAAGATATGTTCAAGGGCTTACTTTAGAAAAAGAAAACAGAGGAACATAGTTAAAGAACAAAACGGCAATAAATAAGTACCCATCAATAATAGCTTTACATGTAAATGGCTTAAATGTTCCAGTCAAAAGATAGGGTAGCTAAATCAGGAAGAAAAAGACACCCATACATATGCTGTCTTCAGCAGACCCACCTGAGAATGACAGATACATACGTAGTAAAATAAAGGAATGGAAAAAATATTTTATGCAAATGGAAATTTAAAAGCTTGGTAGCAATACTTATATCCAACAAAATAGATTTAAAACAGAGGGTATAGTAAAAGACAAAAGAAAGACACTAAATGATGACAAAGGGAACAATTCCACAAGAGCATATAACCCTGGTAAATATTTATGCACCCAGCATAGGAACACCTAAATATGTAACGCAAACTTGGCAGGCACTAAGGGAGAGATCGACAGAAATAAGGTCACAGTAGGGGATTTAAAGCCACATTGATTTCAATGGATAGAACTTCCAGAAAGAAAAATCAACCAGAAGATGGAGACTTAAATGACACACTGGAGAAAATAAATTTAATTGACATCTTCAGAGCATTTTATCCCAAAGCAGCACAATATACATTCTTTTCAAGTGCACATAGAACATTTTCTAGGATAGATGATATGTTAGGACACTAGCAAGTCTCAATAAATTTAAGAAGATTGAAATCATATCAATTATCTTTTCTGACTATAATGCTATGAAATTGGAAATTAATCAGGAGAAGAAAACTGAAAAAAATACAAAGACATGTAAGTTATATAACATTATTAAACAATGAATGTGTTAAAGAGATCAAGAAAGAAAGCAAAAGATAACTTGACACACACAAAAATGAGAATACAACAAACAAAAATCTTTGGGACATGGAGAAAGCAGTCCTAAGAGGGAAATTGATAGCATTAAGGCCTACCTCAAATAATCAAGGAAAAGGTCAAATCAACTAACTTCATAATTAAGGGAACTAGAAAATGAATATTGAAGAAAGCCCACAGTGAGTAGAAAAAAGGAAGTAATAAAGATCAGAGCAGAAATAAATGAAATAGAGTTTACAAAAATAATACAAAAGATCAATGAATCCAAGAGCTGGTTCTTTGAAAGGATAAACAAGGTTGACAAACCTTTTCCCAAACTCATTAAAATAAAAAGAGAGAAGATCCAAATAAATAAAACCAGAAATGAAAGAGGAGAAGTAACAACTGAAAACAAAGAAACACAAAGGAGTATACGAAAAGATTATGAACAACTATATACCAACTAATTGGACACCCTGGATGAAGTGGATACCTTCCTAGAAACATATAATCTTCCCAAACTAAATCAGAAAGAATCAGTAATCTTAATAGACAGATTACAACTATTAAAATTGATGGAATATCTAAAAAACTCCCAGTAAACAAAATTCAACAATTCCAAGAAGAATTAACATCTCTCCTACTCAAACTATTCCAAAAATTGCAGAGAAGGGAAGACTCCCAAGCTCATTTTATGAGGCTAGTATTACCTTAATCCAAAGCACTACAAAGATACTACAAAGAAAGAAAACTGGGAACTAATATTCCTGATGCACACAGATGCTAAAATCTTCAATGAAATGTCAGCAAACAAAATACAGCAATACATGCAAATGATCATACACCATAAACAAGTGGGATTTATTCCGGGCATGCAAAGTTGGCACAATATTTGCAAATCAATAAACATGATATACCACACTAACAAAATGAAGGATAAAAACCACATGATCAATAGATGCATGAAAAACATTTGATCTTCAGCATTCATTTATCATAAAAACTCTCAGCAAAGTCAGAATAGAGGGAACATATCTCAACATAATAAAGGCCATATATGTCAAACCCACTGCCAGCATCATACACAATGGCAAAAAAACTACAAGCATTCCCTTTAAGATCAGGAACGAGACAGGGATGTCTGCTTTCACCACTTATATTCAACATAGTACTGCAAATTCTAGCCTCAGCAATCAGACAAGAAGAAATCAAAGGCATCCAAACTGAAAAGAAAGAAGTAAAAGTGTCATTCATTGCAGAAGCCATGATACTGTATGCAGTGAACCCTAAAGATTTCACCAAGAAACTACTAAAACTGATAAATTAATTCAGTAAAGTAACAGGATACAAAATTAATACCTAGAAATCAGTTGCATTTTTATATGCCAATAATGAACTATCCAGAAAGAAAAATTAAGAAAAAAGTCCCATTCTCAATTTCTTCAAAAAGAATAAATTATTTCACCATGGATGTAAAAGATCTATACTCAGAAAACTAAAAGGTAAGGAAGAATGAATCTGAAGAAGATACAAATAAGTGGAAGTATATACTGTGTTCATGCACAGGAAGAAGTAACATCATTAAAATGTCTGTACTATTCAAAGCAACCTACAGATTCAGTGCAATTTCTATCAAAATACTAATGGTTTATTTCACAGAATTAGAAAAAATATTGCAAAAATTTATATGGAACCACAAAAGACTCTGAATAGCAATGGTGATATATAAAAAGAAGAACAAAGTTGGAGAAATCATGCTATTTAATATCAAACTATATTATAAGGCCATTGTCATCAAAACACCGTGGTACTGAAATAAAAACAATGGAGCAGAATAGAGAACCCAGAAATAAACCCACACCTTTGTAGTCAATTAATATTTTACAAAGAAGGTAAAAAGATACAGTGGGCTAAAGATAGTTTATTCAATAAATAGTATTGGGAAAACTGGTTGGGTACATGCAGAAAAATAAAACTAGACCACCTTCTCACACCACACAGAAGAATAAATTCAAAATGGATTAAAGACTTAAATGTTAGACTTGAAACCATAAATATCCTAGAAGAAAACATAGACAGTAAAATCTCAGACATTGATCATAGCAATATTATTTCTGATATATCTCTTCAGGCAAGGGAAACAATAGAAAAAATAAACATATGGGATTACATCAAACTAAAAAGTTTATGTACAGCAAAAGGAACCATCAACAAAATGAAAAGACAACCAATGAATGAGAGAACATATTTGCTGATACATCTGCTATTTGGGATTAATATCCAAAATTTATTAAAAGTACCTTATAAGAGAGGTGAGTAGAAAATGGAAACCACTGTACTTGAACAACAATTTAAAAAATAACTTATAATACTTACTACCACAAAAACAACCCAAATAAAAAATGGGCAAAGGAACTGAATAGACACTTCTCCAGGGGGACGACAGATGACCCAATAGACATAAGAAAAGATTCTCAACATCACTAATCATCAGAGAAATGCAAATTAAAGCCTCAATGAGGTATCACCTTACACCTGTCAGAATAGCTATCATCAATAAATCAACAAAAAACAAGTACTGGCAAGGATGTGGAGAAAGGGGAACCCTCGTGCACTGTTGGTGGGAATACAGACTGGTGCAGCCACTAGAAAGCAGTATGGAGTTACATCAAAAAATTAAAAATGGAACTCCCTTATGACCTAGTGATTCCCCTCCTGGGAATTTATCCTGTAAAACTAATTCAAAAGAATATACAAACCCCTATGTTCATTGCAGCATTATTTACAATCAATAAGATTTAGAAGCAGCCCAAGTGTCCATCAGTGAGTAGATAAAACAGCTATGGTACATTTATACAATGGAATACTACTCGGCCATAAAAAAGAAAATTTTACCCTCTGCGACAGCACGGATGGATCTGGAGAACATTATGCTAAGTGAAATAAGCCAGTCAGAGAAAGACAAATACCATATGATTTCATTCATATGTGGAATCTAATGAACACTGAACTAATAAGCAAAATATAGACAGACTCATAGAGAGCAGGCTGACACAGACAACAGTGTGGTGACTGCAGGGGGGATGGGAGTGGGTTGAGGTGGAGGAGGGTATTGGGGGGATAATTGATATGGAAAAAATATACCATAAAAAAGGAACAACAACAACACGAAACAACTTCACTACCCAGCAAAGCTTCATTTCAAATTGAAGGACAGATAAAAAGCTTCCCAGACAAGAAAAAGTTAAAGTTCATCATCATCAAACTAGTATTATGAGAAATGGTAAAGGTCTTCTTTAAGAAGGAGAAAGATAAAGAAGTATAAATAACATAATACCAATAACTACATACTTATCAACAATCACTTCAAATATAAATGAATTAAGTTATGAAAAGACAGAGTAGCTGAATGGATAAGAAAACAAGCCCCATGCATACGCTGCCTATAACAGACTCACTTCAGATTACAAGGTACACATTTGACAGAACAGACTTTAAAACAAAGTTTATAACAGGACGCAAAGAAGGATATCATTTCTCTGTCTCTGTCTCTCTCTCTCTCTCTCTTTCTCTCATCTTGCCTTTGAAATATACTTATTCAAAATTCGCTGTCCACGGTGACTTGACCTTTATGGAATAAAGAAATTCAAGTTTATGCCACAGCTTGGTTTTCTTCTGCGTTAGGTTTCTTTTCTGCCGTTTTCCTCTCAGCTGCTGGGTTCTTGGTAATTGAAGCCCTTTTTCCCACCCAGAGCATTTTCTGCTTCACACATCAATGCCTTCTTTCCTTTCTTCCCTGCCACACACTTCTTGTGTAGGACCAACCCACTTCTCATCTGATGTGTCTTCTAGTGCTGCTGCTGCTTTACCCACCTGGAACTTGTGGTTCTGGCCTGGTGAAGATTGGTGTTCTGTCACATGGTCTTTGCATATGGGTTTGGCTTCAATATGATCCTAAGGTTTTTCAGTGGATTCTTCTTCAGGACTCTGTGATGAATTTTCTTGTGTGGTGCTCAGAAGAAGGCTCTTTGCATCTCAGGGCTTTTCAAGATTCTGCTAAGGTCTGTACTGAGCAGCTTGTGCATGGAAAGGTTGTAGGGAGTTACTCTTGAGGGAAGCATCTCTATGCCAAGTGCCATACAAATAATATAACTTGTGGAAAGCACTTTCAGTCCAAATGTAGACACAGTCCACATGCCCACCAGGAGCAAGTTTCAAAATGTTTAGTTTGCTTACATTAGGCAGAGTAATTCCAGGGATGTTTCTAAAGGCTTTGATAATACCATTGTCCTCATTATAGATGATGCAAGGTCCCATGCACTGGATATGATGATGGGTTCTCATTTTGCCCTTGCCAGCTATCATTTGCTGAGAGGCATAAACTTTTTTGATATCATTCCAGGCCTTAAGTTTCTTAAAAAAGCATAACAACCTCCTTGGTTTTCTTGTAGCCTTCGAGTTTTATCTTCAACCACCAAAGAAAGTTCAGGAACTTCTTCAATTTGATGACCTTTAGACACGACCAGTGATGGTAAGGCCGAGGCAGCCAGAGCAGAGCAGATGGCATATTGTTTCTACGTTGTGTTCATTCTGGGTTGCCAGTGGTGTCAGGTTTTGGTTGGTGCAAACATGTGGCCTCCACAACACATATTTCCAAAAGCACCCTGGCCAGATTGATTAGTTACATCATCTTGAACTCTGGGAATTTGAGCCACAGCTCTGCCAGCATCTCAAGACTCAACACTGGTTTTATGACCTGCTGATCCACTGACAGCATAGGGCTGTCTATTGTTTTTGTGCAATGTGGTATGAACAAAATTAACAATATCTTTCTGAATAGGAACCTTGAACACAGCTGGTAGTGACATTTTTGCAAGATGATTCCCTCTTTTTAGAGTATAATGATATCCATAGATCAGCCCACACCATGGTGTGGAGAGGGAGAGGGAGAGGGATGCAATCCTCTCAATCTGGTGGCTCTCACAGGAAAAGGAATGGAGGACATTTCTTAACAATAAAGGCATCTATCCAAAAAGAGGATATAACTCTTGTAAACATTAATGAACCCAATGTAGGAGTATGTAAATATAGACATAAAGCAAATATTGGACAACATAAAGGAAGAGATCTTTATTAATACATTAATAATAAGGGACTTTAGTAGCCCATTGACATCCAGACAGAAAATCAATAAGAAAACAGTGGCCTTAAGTGACACATTAGACAAGATGGATTTAATTGATATTTGTAGGACATTTTACCCCAAAGCAGGAAAATATATATTCTTTTAAAGTGCATGTGAAACATTTTCCAGAATAGACCATATGTAATGTCACAAAACAAGTCTCAATAAATTTAAGAAGTCTGAAATCATATAAAACTTCTTCTCTAAACACAATGATATGATACTAAAAATCAATTACAATAACAAAACTAAAAAACACACAAACACAAAAGACTCATGCAATTCAACAATGAGTGAGTTAACAATGAGATCAAGGAAGAAATCAAGATACCTTGAGAGAAGTGAAAAGTTAAACATAGAATCCAATATCTGTGGGGCACAGCCAAAAGAGTTCTAAAAGGGAAATTTATAGCAACACAGGCCTACCCAAAGAAACAAGAAAAATCTAAAATAAATAACCTAGACTTACATTTAAAAAATTAATAAAAAAAAGAAAAAAGCTCAGAGTGAGAAGGGACACTAAAGATCAGAGCAGAAACTAACAAAATAGGTCTAAAAAATAAAAAAGATTAATGAAACAAACAGCTGATTCTTTGAAAAAATAGATACAATCGACTCATCAGGAAATAGAGAGGACACAAATAAAATCAGAAATGAAAAAGCAAAAGTGAAAACTGACACCAAAGAAATACAAAATGATAAGAAAATGCTATGAAAATTTATATGCCAACAAATTGAAGAACATAGAAGAAATAGATAAATTTGCCCTGGCTGGTGTGGCTCAATGGACTGAGTGCCCGCCTGAGAACTGAAAGGTTGCCAGGTCGATTCCCAATGAGAGCACACGCCTGGGTTGCAGTGTAGGTCCCTAGTTGGGGGCATGCAGGCGGCAACTGAGCAATGTTTCTCTCACACATCAGTGTTTCCCTCCCTCTCTGTCTCCCTGCCTTCCCCTTTCTTTAAAAGTAAATAAATGAAATCTTTATAAAAAAAAGAAATAGGTTAAATTCCTAGGAACATATAATCTCCAGAAACATATAATCTCCCAAAGACTGAATGAAGAAGAAAGAGAAAATATGAGCAGGCCAACAATTATTAATACTAATAAAATCAAATCAGTAATTGAAAATCTCCCAACAAACAAGAATCCTGGACCAGATGGCTTTACAGGTGAATTTCACCAAACATTCAAAGAACTAACATCCTTCTTAAACTAGTCATTTATGATAAAAAATCCCAGCAAACTGAAAGTAAAGGGAACATACCTCAACATTACAAATGCAATATATCAAAGTCACAACCAATTTTATACTCAATGATGCATCATGTTCCGATCTTCCTTAACATCAGGAACAAGACAAACAATGTCCAATTTCACCACTTTTATACAATATAGTATTGGAAGTTCTTGCCACAGCATTTAGAAAAGAAAAATAATAAAAAATTGAAGAAGAAGTAAATCTATCACTCTTTGCAGATATCATGATATTGCATATAGACAACCCTAAAGACTTCACCAAAAAAACTGTTAGAACTAATGAATGAACTCAATAAAGTAGCAAGATACAAAATTAATATACATAGATTGGTTGAATTTTTGTATGCCAATAATAAACTATCAGAAAGGGAAATTAAGAAACAATCCCATTTACAATTGCATTAAAAAATACCTTGGAATGAATTTAACAAAGGAGGTCAATGACATGTACTCGGAAAATTGTAAGAGACTGAAGAATGAAACTGAAGAGGATACAAATAAATTGAAAAATATACTGTGCTTATGGATAGGCAGAATTAACATTGTAAAATGTCCAGATTACCCAAAGCAATCTACAGATTCAATGAAATCCCTATCAAAATATGGATGGCATTTTCAATAGAACTAGAATAAATAATTATAAAATTCATAGGGAACCACACAAGACCATGAAAATCAAAAGCAACCTTCTTCTTGAGAAAGAAGAACAAAGTTAGAAGTATCAAACTACCTGATATCAAACTATACTATAAGTCTATAGTAATCAAAGCAGTATGATATTGGCATAAAACAGACACATAGATGAATGGAACAGAATAGACAGCACAGAAATAAACCCACACCTATATAGTCAATTAATCTTTGACAAAAGAGGCAAGAAATTACAATGGGTTAAAAACAGTCTATTCAATAAATGGTACTGGGAAAACTGGACAGACACATGGAATAAAATAAGACTGGACCAATATCTTGTACCATATTCAAGAATAAACTCACAGTGGATTAAAGACTTAAATGAAAGACCCAAAACATAGTCAGTAAACTCTTTGACATTGCTCTCAACAATATTTTTTGGATATCTCTCCTTGGGCAAAGGAAGTAAACAAACAAACAAACAAACAAATAAAAAACAACAACTACAAAAAAAAAAGAAACTACCTCAAATTAAAAAGTTTCTGTATAGGGAAGGAAACCATCAATAAAACAAAAACATAAGCTACTGAATGGAAAAAGATATTCACCAAAAATATATCTGATAAGACGTTAATATCCAAATATATATAAAGAACACACAGAACTTAACACCAAAAAAACCCCAAACAACCTTATTAATAAATGGGCAGAGGACCTGAATAGATACTTCTCCAAAGAGGACATTTAGCCAATAGACATATAAAAAGATGCTCACGTCACTAGTCATCAGAGACATGCAAATTATATAAAACCACAATGAGATATCACTTCACACTGGTCAGAATAGCTATTATCAATGAACCAACAAACAGCAGGTATTGGTGAGGATGTGGAGAAAAGGGAAACTTTGTACACTGTTCAAAGGATTGTAAATTGGTGAAGCCCATGTGGAAATAGCATTAGAAGTTCCTCAAAAAATTAATAATAGAATGAACATATGACCCACACATTCCATTTCTGGGTATTTATTCAAACACAACTAAAACATTAATTTGAAAAGATATATGCATTCCTATGTTCACTGAAGTATTATTTATTTTTGTGTTTTTTGTTGTTCAATCATAGCTGTCGCCATTTTCCCCATTAGTCTCCTCTGCCCTACCCATCCCCCACCATCCACTTTCAGTCCACCCCCCTCCCAGTTGTCTTTGTCCATGGGTCCTTTATACATGTTCCTTAACTTGACCTTTCCCCTTCTCATTGCAGTATTATTTAAAATAGCCAAGATATAGAAGCAACTTAAGTGCCCATTAATACATGATTAGATAAAGAAGTGGTACATATATATATACTGGATTATTAGTCAGCCATAAAAAATTAAATCTTACCATTTGTGACAACATGGATGGACACAGAGGTATTATGCAAAGTAAAAAAGTCACACAGAGAACGACAAATATCATATGATTTCACTTATATGTGATATCTAAATATCAAAGTAAACGGATAAACAAAACAAGCAATTTCACAGATACACAGAACAAAATGATGGTTGCCAGGCAGGAGGAGGTTGGGGGATAGGCGAAAAAGGTGAAGGGATAAAGAAGTACAATTGTCACAACTTCATACGAGGTAACGAAAACAATCATGGAGATGTAAAGTACAGCATAGGGAATGCAGTCAATATTATTGGAATCATAATACATTGTATCAAATGTGTATTAAAACTATTGGGGGGTCACTTCATTAATTACATAAATGTCTAATTACTATGCTGTACATGTGAAACTAATATAATACTGACTTTCAAGAGTAATTAAAAATAAATTATTAAAAATAAAATTTAAATGTATGGAAAGGTAAATTTTGTTATGTATTTATTGTACCATAGTAAAAAAAAATGGGCAACAATTTTTCTAATTATCCTTGTATAATGAAGGATTTCCCACAAATCTTTCCAACATTCCAATAAAAATCTGCTCTCAAATTTTCTAGCGCTGCAAGTGACTGCAGGCATGATGTCACTCACACCGTTCCCACATGCAGTGTCGCACTCACTCAGCCGGCAGAGACAAAGCAGGTCTGACGGTGGGACAGGAGCACCTCACCACAGTGAACTTACCGATTTTGATGTTTGTGTCGTGCTTACGTGAGAAAATGCCATTGTCTATAGGAAATGCACATGAAGTCCCAGTTATGGGGCATCAGGCTGGCAACCAACTCCCCAGGGGTCAGAGAAAAGAAGACTGTAATACATTCAAAACTCTTCTGTAAGTTTTTAATGGTTTCAAAGTTTTAAAATGTAAAATAAGGAGTTAAACAAGAACGTGCAATGTCAGCATAGTTACTAGCATGAGTGCAATGAGCTGCAGTGATGTCAAAGTGCACCACATAAACCATAATAAACATTTACATTAAAAGTTAAAAACCTTCCAAAAAGGAAAAATATTTAAAAATTAAAACAGGAGGAAGAAATTTTAAAGACTGTTCAGATGGTGACACATATTTCGCATAAGATATGATGGGGGTTGGATGCGGTGCAGAACGAAGCTGCTGCTCTACATCGAAACTCTCCACACTGCTTTACAATAGAACAAAAAAGGAGAAAGACAAAACCCAGGCAGAATGACAAGCGCCTTACAAACGTGCTAGCAAATGTCTGATGAATGACCGGAAATCAGCTCTTAGCTATACTCACACAATGGTTTTTCCAATGTGCAAAAAGGACTTCTCTACAAACTCCCGGACACTGTGGACTTCTCCGGTGGCTATGACAAAGTCCTCTGGCTCCTCCTTCTGCAGCATCAGCCACATAGCCTGCAGAGAGACAGGCAGATCCCAGTTAAAGTTGCAGCCACCGCCACTTGGGAAACACAATGCTATCACATTCACATAACTGAGTATGGACATTGTTAAAAGGTAAACTGAGGCATATTAAATTTTTTTTAAAAAAGGAGTTTATTTGTTCACACCTTGATTTGAATAGAGTAGTGCTAAAGCAGAGATGCTTAGGAGTGCTCCAACAGCAAGGGTCAGGGGTGAGGTTTTCACAGAGTAGAAAATGAAGGAAAGCAAAGCACAGCAATTATTAGATTGGTTATAGTTTATTCAGTTGCCTTATTTGGGAAAGCCAAGTAAGCTCTTTGTGATTGGTTTTTCTTAAGTTTCATTTTCATAGATTCAAGCGAAGCGGCTTAGGTCTGGCTGCTCATGTGGGCTACCAAGGCATTAGAATCACCTATGGTAAGTCTAACAGTCTCCATGTTTACGTACTTTAAATATGTACAGCTGGAAAATAACCATGAACTTAATACAATATTGTCACCATTACAGTAGTGGTTCTCAAACTTTAATGTATATTGGCGTCATGCAGGGAACAACTCAGTATATGTGCTCAGGTTACAGTCACAGAAGTGGACATAGTAGAGAATATGCTTTAGATATCTTAATCTTTAACATCCTAGGTGACTGGCATGCAGCAGTTGCTAGGACTATAATTTAGAGGAACAAGATACTGAAGAGTATATGCAGCAAATAACCTTTCTATAGTACATTTAAGAAGACTTTAAAAACCATTGTCTAATTGACCTTCATATTATGGACAAAAGGGAAGGAAAAGTCCTTTAAAGACAGATGTTTATATTAAAAATAGAACAAAATTTCTTAACAATAAACTGAAAAATGTACCTAAGTACTTACATCAAAAAGCAAAATAATCAAGAATTATTAATTGACTTCCAGTCAAGATGGCAGCTTAAGTAAACATGATACTCATATCCTCACACAACCATGTCAAAACTGCAACTAAAATACAGAACCACCATCATTCAGAACCACCTGAAATCTACCTGAGCGGAAGTCCTACAACTAGGGTTTTAAAGAAGCCATATCAAGCCTGGGAGGAGGGGCCCAGCTGTGGAATGGGCTGGTCCTACACCCACGTATGGTAGATAAATATTGGGAGGGCAATTGTGGCTGTAGAGGTCTGCCCTGAGGAGCAACAGATCCCAGTCCCACATTAGGCCCCCAAGCCTAGGGTGCCAGTGCTGGGAAGAGAAGTCCCCATAACTTCTGGCTGTAAACACCACCAGGGGTTGAGGCTGAAAGAGATGGAGGGTGTCTATAGTCCCAGGTAATTCCTCTTAAAGGGCCCACACCCTTACTTTGACTCCTTCCCTCTGACCTCCAGTGCTGAGAGAGCAGCTCAAAGGGTACCAAGGACATAGGGGACAAACTGAACTATCTGGCATCAGAGCGAGTGCTGGGGGACAGCTTTCTCCCAGACAAAAGTGCTGGTGTAGGCTATTGTTCCTCTGAGAAGCACTCCCTTCCCAGAGCCAGCAGGCAGTTGCAATATCTCAGTCTCCATTACTTGGTTCACACTGTTTGCCCCTCTCTGGTGATTCCCTGGTGAGACCCTGTTCCACCAAATTTGTAGGCCTACCCAAGCAGTTTCCAGTGGCTTTTCCATATGAATGGCCTGTCTTGGTTCATGTTTCAGACTTCTAAAATCTCTCAAAAAGTAGTCTCTGGCCTTAGACTGCTCCATAGCTCTTGCTAAGTAGTGTCAGGTACAGCACTAGCAACAGCAGCAGGCCATGGTTCTTGGCTTGGCCTCTCCTGGTCACCTCCAGACCAGCACAAGTAGCAGCCATATGCAGATTACTTCGTAGATCAAACCAGGTGGCCCTGGGGAGAACACGGGTGGCAGCTGACCTTAGCAGATACCTCTGGCAGGGGGAAGAGCCTCAGAGACAGTGCACCTTGTGGACAGCTTCAGACTTCTACATTGAAGCACCACAGAACCACCTCCATGGCCACAAACTCAAGGGGGTGGATTCAGTAGCCACAAGAGCCCCACTGAGGTAAGTCCTGCTCTGTGGGACAGGCCCCTGCACAGTAAATCCTCTGTAGTGGTTGGTGGTCACAGCCAGTCCTTACAGCTGATCAGCCTGGGGGTAAATCCCTTCCAATGACATGCTAACAGCAATCAAGGTTCAACTACAAAAGGAGGGTGTATACGGCTCACATGGGGGTGAGGTACACCTGGAGTGCCCAGCTTTAGTGACTTTTAGTAGAAAAAGTTGAGACTCAAATCAGCAATCTGAAATATAAGGGAGCAAAAAAATACCCTCATCATAACAGCAAAAAGAAAAAGGAATCGAAAAAAAATATATAGTGTAAGGAGCCTCTGGGACAACTTCAAGCATACCAACATTTGCATTATGGGGTGCTGGAAAGAGAAGTTAGAGAGCAAGAAATTGAAACCCTATTTGAAAAAATAATGACAGAAAACTTCCCTAACCTAGTGAAGAAAATAGACATACAGAAAGCAGAGAGTCCCAGATGAACCCAAAGAGGCTCCAACCAAGACACAACATAATTAAAATGCAAAAGATTAAAAACAAAGAATATTAACTCTGTGGAAATCGCAGTAAAAATATTACAGTGTAGTTCACGTGTATCCAAGAGATACATTCATTACTATTACGTGCTGAAATGCAAAAAAATGTAAAAACTGCAAACTTGTGTTTATTATATGTATATAATAATACATTATTTTTATTTATTTTCAGTTATAATCTAGACACAGGGATATAAAAACACGAAGAATAAAATTTTTTCCAATAATGGAAACATGGATATTATTAAAAAAATAGAACAAAAAATTTCTTTAACATTAATTAATCAGAATCTTCCATAGCTGTCTTTGTGAAATGTATGTAACAGGCATTGCAAACAACACTGCTGTGCTCAAGACATAAACACTGTCCACGACACTTGCAAAACTATTTTAATAAGTGACTTGTTTTGGATGCGTAGCACCTAGCACATTTTGATTTTTTCCTTCCTCCTAAAATACTCTTCATTCATGTCTTTTTCATCTTTACTTCCTTCACCAGAAATATCTTGCTTGATATCTGACTCTTCTGAATGAACTTTCACATAATCTTCATCTATAAATCACTTTCATCTTCATACTCAACTTTATCATTGTCATCATCAGATTCAAGTAGCAGTTGCTGAAGTTCTTCAACATCTATTGGATTATTGAACTGATATATGTATTTTTCCAGCCATTTTCAATTAAAAAAATCCCCAGTGACTCTGAAGTTTGCAAGGGTAAAAAACCCCCAACTACACCAACACTGACTTCAGAGATCACATTATCTCTCAAGTACAATTTACTATTGAATATTACCCACCCTTACAAAACAGACTTATAACCAAACTGGCTTAAACATTATGGATTAACATTAGTCATGTACAAACATGCAGCTAGTCATGACCTTGAACCTATGTATCTGATATATGTAAAATACTTAAGAAAAGAGTTAGTTTGTATCTCTCAGATCAGCCACAACCTCCGCAGGGTATAAGCAGAAAGAAAAGCAGCTAGTTATCTACAATGGCACTCCCATAAGACTGTCAGCTCTATTTCTCAATAGAAACTTTGCAGGCCAGAAGGGACTTGCAAGAAATATTCAAAGTGATGAAAAAGAAAGACTAAAAACCAAGATTACTCTATGCAGCAAAGCTATCACCCAGAATTAAAAGACAGATAAAGAGCTTTCCAGATAAGAAAAAGCTAAAAGAGTTCATCATTACCAAACCAGTACTTTCTAAAAAAATGTTAAAGTGTCTTCTTTAGGAGAATAAGAGGAAGAAGATAATAAATATGAATAATAAAATGGCAATAAATACATATCTATCTAGAAATGAATCTAAGGAAACAAAACAAACAAGAAAGAACAGAAACAGACTCATAGATACAGAAAATATTTTGAAGGTTGACAAATGGGAGGGTGGTTGGGGGGATGGGGAAAAAAGGTGAAGAGGATAAAGAAGTACATATTGATTGTTACATAACAGCCATGGGGATGTAAAGTGCAGCATAGGGAGTATAGTCAATAATACTTTAATAACTATGTATGATCATATGGGTATCAGATTGGGATAATCACTTACTAAGTTATATAGTGTGTCACTGGGTATACACTTGAACTAATATAATAGTGTATGTCAGCTGCAATTGAAAAAAAAGTAATTAAAAAAGCCCCAAGGGAAAATTTTTTTAATCCACTACTATTTATTTACTGATACTGTTTATTTATATTTATTTTTTTAATCCTCACCCAAGGATATGCTTACTGATTTTAGAGAGAAAGAGGTAGAAGGGGGTTGGCGGGGGGGAGAGAGAGAAACATCAATTAGTTGCCTCTTGTATGCACCCTGACTGGGTATCAAACCTGCAACTTAGTTATGTGCCCTGACTAGGAACTGAACCTACAACCTCTTGTTGTACAATAGGAGTCTCCAGCTGCCAGACCACAGAATGGTACCAGTCCATGGTCTGTTAGGAACTGGACCACACAGCAGGAGGTGAGCAGAGGGCAAGTGAGCAAAGCTTCATCTGTATTTACAGCTGTTCCCCATCACTCACATTACTGCCTGAGCCCTGACTCCTGTCAGATCATCAGATCAGCAGCAGCATTAGTTCTCATAGGAGTGGAAACCCTGCTGTGAACTGCTCATGCGAGGGATCTAGGTTGCACACTCTGTCTGAGAATCTAATGCCTGATGATCTGAGGTGGTGATATTAGTGCTGGGGAGTGGCTGGAAATTGATTATCATTAGAAGAGAGATTTGATTGCACAGAGACCATAATAAATCAATTGCTTGCAGACTCATAGCAAAACCCTATCATTGAGTTGCAAGTGAAAATTAAGCTGCATCTGGTGGCAGGCTTTAAGCCAGAATCCAACACTTATTTTACTCTGTGTGTGGCCTGCCCATTATTTTATTTACCACCTCTGTCTGTGTCTCTTTTCTATACTGAGCACTTGTCACAGTCACAGTTTTGGTAAGCCCACATGCTAACTCTAGCATGTGCTGAGTTGTATAATTATTTCATTATATACTACAAGTAAGACATTACAAATAAAGTGCACAATAAATGAAATGTGATTGAATCATCCTGAAACCATGCCCTCACTCCTTGGTCATGAAAAAATTATCTTCCATGAAACTGGTCCCTGGTCCCTGGTACTGGTCCCATTGGTGTATGGGACAATGCTCCAACCAACTGAGCCAACTGGCCAGCACTTTGCTGATACTGTGTAAACTCGATTCCAAAACCTGAGATGCAATAACTGATCTATAAATCAATTTCCTTATTTCTAAAACTGAAAGAATGCCACTGATCCTTAGACTAGTATGAATTGTAAGATGAGATGATTTGTATTCAGCACAAAGGAAATGACATCAAGAAGGGAATATTGAATCCTAAACAGAATGTTGGACTTCACCAGTATTCTAAGACCTCAAGAACTCCACCACTACCCTTCTCAATAAACATAACTAAGTCTACTATGTTAAACTATGGATCCTGATTTCCAGTCGCTCAAAAATTTTAAAGATCCCCAGCTTCTATGGATAGTACAGCTAATGGCATTGTGCTCAAAGAAACCAACCTAATTTAGGTTTTACTCCCACTTACAAAACGGTTTTTTGAGAGGTAATGAAAAGCCTTGTACCAGTTCAGGATTTCATCAGCAGCATTTCAAGGTCAGTTTGTCAATGGGAGTATCTACAGGTGCGCTTTTTCACTGGGAACAAGAAGTCTAGTGGGGCAGCAATGCAGCTGCATGTCTAAGACACAAACTGTAGCAACCATCACAGCTTGAATTCACTCAGTTATGTCATCTTTTATCAACAGCATACAGGTTTCTATATATACAGCATATATAGTTTCTATAGCTATGAACTGCACATTAATTGTAAAGGTTTTGTTTACACAGAAGATGCATATTAAAAAATAAGTATAGTTGGCATTTGACATGCCTCCTTAAGAACAATCCAAGCAAGTGACAAATCAATGTTTTTTTAATTACTACTATTCACTTTTCAAAATATAATAAATAAAAATAATAGGTACAGTACCTAATATTATGTGAGTTGAACACTTGTTCTAACACTTAAAGAAAACTATCTTAGTCGGCATCTCCCTAGCTGCTTTTGGATAAGCTGAAAAATAGTTTTCTGAATTCAACAGGGCAGCTTACACAAATGGAACCAAAAATGCTTAATTTCTCTTTATTCTTTGAATTTGTGGCAGACTTCTAAAAGTAAAAAATGGGTAAATATTTGTCTTTTATTTGAAGTTAACTTCTTGTGAATATTTTGTATTTTTAGCCTATTTCATGATATTTTTAAATCATATTTTTGTTCTAGAAAAGATGAGACTTTGGGCAATCATACAGACCTTGGACATGTGGCAACTGGGTGAAACTATGGCACTAAGTTGAGGTCAATGATATACTGAAAAGTAACCAATGAAATTGTCTTGGCTAGGAGACAATATATTCACTTTAGTGAAATACCTGGTTTCATTTTGCACTATGAGTTCATAGTTAATGAATTTAATTACAATACTTTCTAAATTTTATACCAATTATTTAATAATAAAGCTCAACCATTATCTAAAAGGCACAAAATACAAGATGTTCTCTTCAATGCTTTTTAGCTCCCTGGGATCTATGGCCCCTGCACACTATTATCTGCTCCAGGCTGAAGACTGTGGTCTAAAATGCAGCCCAGCTCTGTGGGTCAAGCCCTGTGCCCAGCACCCTTCATTGTTAAGCTCCTCAGAGAGGTGCCTCTTTGTAACGGGTGCTGGCTCTAGCGGAAGCTGGTTAAAGGGCCTGCTCTTTATGTCTATGACCTGCAGGTTCAATTCCCGGGGCATAGAATGCTTGCTTCCCTCATTTGTGTGGGAACTCTGGCCTCTTCTTCTACCAGAGGTGTCCAACCTGAGGCCCATGCAGCCTAGGATGGCTGTGATGTTGCCCAACATTAAATCATAAATTTACTTAAAACATTATGAGACTTTTTTGTGATTATGTGTTACAAAGTACTTAATGTGTGGCCCAAGACAACTCTTCTTCCAGTGTGGCCCAGAGATGCCAAAGGGTTGGACACTCCTGTGCCATGTGCAAGGGCCCCAGGTCTAATTCTTGAAACAAATTCCTGTTATCAACTTGAGTTTCCTGTCATCAATGGCAGACAGCATGGATGGGTTCACTGGGACTCAGCGTGTTCTTTGGCCACACCTCCTAACTAGGCTGACCCTCCCTCGTCTCCTGAGTGCGCCCACGCACATGAACACATGCAAATATTTTTGGCTTTCTTCAAAATACTTTAAAAGTTTTTAGGAAAAATCAAATTATGCTCCTGGCTAGAATTTCTAATTGCACATTTTTCTGTAGGATTAATGTATATAAGTGTATTTTACTCAAATTTCCATTCTAAAAATAACATTTCAAGTAGGTCTTTCAGGACGGCTCAGCTTTATTTTATTTCCTCCAAAATGCTATGTTGTGCTAGAATGGTTTTGAAAATAATCATATTTTTAGTCATGTGAAAAAAAGCAAAGGCTTGGTAAAAATAAAAAAAGAAAATATGATTACTGGTTAATAGCAGATTACTTTAAACACTGGGCACAAATTCCCTCATTCTTGTTTTGTTCCTCAGCAGGAATCTGGGGATCAGTTGGAGCCTCTCACTTTCACTAGGTTGAGTGCCAAGAATCTGCTCTTTACTTTTCCATAAGACTATCTGAAGCCTTTGACCTATCAATTTCTAGGCATTTCCTCTAAAGTTCATATTGTACCAGACTCCAGGCTGGGAATGGGAAGGGAAAGGATATACAACTCCAGATTTATTTGTTATTACTGAATAGTTTACTGGTTTTGCAGAGGGAAAGGGCTTTGTTTAAATTTCCATTGAGTGTAATTAATGGTTATTGACTGGTAAATGAAGAACAGGTGACACTCTGGATTAGAAGATAAACGATCTTGTGTTCTGGTGTGATAATGGGTTAGTGATTTGCCACAAAGCCCAGGCCCAGTGCATCCCATCACAATGCCAGGTCATGTCCAGGACACAAAGGCCCCTGTGTGAGAAGTGTTCAGCCATTCCCCTTCTCATACAGCTGCACGCGTTGATTTGGTCTATTTATTCTCTGATGGATGGCACAACTGAGGCAAGAGTTCACCACTTCTCACCTTCCTGTTCACATGCTGAACATATGACCCATGACACCACCAGGGCACAGTCTGTGATCAAATTGCCACCCAGCTTTGGCTTCTGACTATAGAAAGGATTTTAAGGTTACATGTTTCAGATGTCAATTCTCTCTGTCTCTCAAAAAATGAAGTAGGAAAAAGACAAATTTCCCACATCCTTATAGTGTCCTTTAAGGACATGACTGGCTTATCCATTTCCTCAGATACTTCTTTATCTTCAGCCCTGACCTGATCACCAGTGTGGGGAGGGGGGGTTGGAAACTCCCACTTTTTAATCCATTTCACAGGGGGAAAAGAGAATTAGTTAAGGAATGTACCAGTGCTTCAAATTCTTTAACATAGAATGCCACTTAATGCCAAATAAACAGTACAGTTTTCAAATCACGTCTTACATTCATTTTGCTTTTAAGTCACATGACGTTTAGGGAAAATCTGACTCCACATCATTGACATTTAAAGGCCGACTTAGAAACTTATAAATATTAGTTAATTATGGACACATGCTCTCCTGGAACTATATAATTTATCTACCCATTCTACAAAGCTAATTTAGAGAAGTCAAAATAAAATTTTAATTAAAATTTTTTCAAATAAAAATACTCCTCTCTCACAAGCCACTCTTCGGCCATTCAAAGCATGCATGCAGAAGTGGGGTATGAAGGGTCACTCCTCCTTTCTTGGCTTGGCGGTTCTGGAGGCTTTCACAGCTGGACCAGTGAAGGAGAACACCCGAAGCACATCACCACAGCCGAATAGCTGCACACCTGATTCCATGCATGCCTTTTGGGGCATGATGCATATTTGTCTTAAAAATCTGGATTCTACAATTGCTTCCCCTCACCATTAACCTCCAGTTTAGTATCCAAGCCACAAACACTTATTAACTGAGCTGTCACCCATGAATAACAAGATTTGTTAATCAAGGTTATGTTTAACTATGTTATTTGACTGCTGCTTTTTCAGCTCTGCGCTTTTGTGCTTTCTGTGCTACTGTCATAAAAATAATCTTAAAGGAGAACTATATATACATATATTTCAGGGGAGAAAGTCTATGAAGTAATTCTAATGAAAATCATAGGAATTTGACTAATGGCAATTGGAATTCCCACTGAAAGAAACAAGTGTGGACCCATTCACATGCACCGTGTCTCCCAGCTTTGTTTGGCAGCTGTTTTCAGATAACAGCCTGGCCTCACAAAGCTTCAAGTGGCCCAGCCCTGTGCTAGGACAGGTCTCCAGTTTTGTGGGGCCCATGTAGAAAGGTCTGAGGGTTAGCCTGGGAGAGTACCCCTAATATAACATAGTTGGGAAGCAGGGACCAAAGGACTAACAAACAAAACTATATCATGAAAATCATCTAGAATATAACCAAAGGCTGGCCTTAGGGCCCTCTTAATCTACTAATTTTCTTCCTGGGCAAAAATACTGTGGTTTGTGTATTCTTTTGATTAAGGGCTCTTCAGACATTTCAAAGATACGAAGTTGCTAAACAGGAAAAATCATTAGATAACAAATTAATAAAGACACCAAAAATAATAAAACACAGCTTAGAAAGTTATAAAGCCTTTGCTTCTTTGGATGTTACATACAGAAAGAAAGAGGCCATGTCAAAATCTGCCTTTCCCTATGTCTGTTTGTTCTAGCCAGGCATACCAATCTACAAATTCAAAGGCTGGGGCCTAGTTTTTTTCTCATTTCTGTGAACAGTGCAAAACCTGAAAGCCCTCAGTCTTGTGCTAATAATTCTGAATCATTTTTCAGGGATACTGTTTTTCTTGTGATATGCAGATTCAAATTATCTATTTATTTCTTCTATTAATCTTTGAGTATACTTTATCTCTTCTAGTCTATTTTTCTCGGGAACACCAACTACGCACAGGTTGCATCTCTTTTCTTCTACTTTCTACGTCTATTATACCCTATCTACCCACTTCAATGTTTGTTCTTATCCTTATAATTTTACATGATTTCCTCTTATTGTTCACCTGATTATTTTAGTAACATTTATTTTAAATTTCATTGTTAATGTGGTCTTAATCTCTGAAATGGCTGTCTTTTTCTCCTCCATATCTATCCTGATTACTTTCAACTTAACTCTCATTTCTTTTCTCTAAGCCAGGGATCAGCAAACTTTTCCTTAAAGGGTCAGACAGTAAATGTGTTGTGCTGGCGAGCCACATGATGTTTAACACAAGTACTCCACTCTGCTGTTGCAGTGCAAATACAGCCACAGACAATACAAAAACAAGCTGGCATGGCTGCGTCTCAATAAAACATTGTTTATAAAAACAGGCGACTTGCCCATGGCCTGTCATTTGCCTACCTTTGCTTTTAACAAACTGAACAAAAACATGTTGCCTGTAATTTTTTTGACTCTATGGAGAACAATTATCTTAACTCTAGCTACATATTTTATCTTTGAATAATATTCCTTATAATATGTGATATTCATCTGTTTTATTAATGTTCCTTTTCTTCCCTTGGAACCCTCTTCCCCACTCCCACCTCAGACAGAGACATGGGGTAGTGCTATGACTATCTGAAGAAGTCTGATGTTTGCTGAAGAAATCATATGAGGAAGAACAGGGAAGTGCACAGAGGGCAGACTACAACTTCAAATCAAACTACTCTCAAAACCCAGGACCAAACCCAAGACATGGCTGCCCTAAGTTTTCAGCACTTGGTTAGTTAGTGTGGCTCACAGAATAGCCAGAAATAACATGGCCACTATGGCGCTATCTGGCAATCATTCTTCCTCTCTGCCTTCCCCCAGATCAAAGGGTACATTGCCCTTCAGCCAGGAGGCTATGACACAGATGGTACAATGGGTCTCTCCTTTAGCAACACTTTACTGATTTCAGGATTAGTATAAAAGTGGTTCTCTAATAAGGATAATCTCCATTCCTATGTCATACCATTTTGTGGGCCTCCTAGTATTCCAAATTAATTTAAGTAAAATCTATAGACTGTGTGCATGTGCATATATTCAGCCTAATATACTCTGAGTGTATAAAGAATTATTTTAAGCAATTGTATGTATCTCAAACTTATGTGACCATGTAAATAATGTGTGAAAAATGCACATACAAATAAAGGATGTTTCACTTGTTCACTGCTGCTTAGTAAGTCATCCTAAGATCTAATGGCTTAAACCTTCTTATTGCTCAGGATTTTGTGAGTCAGTAGTTCAGGAGGGCTCAGGGAGATGGCTCAGCTGCGCTCCTGTGCTGCTGGCTGAGGTGATGTGACTGGGGCTGCAGGATCAAGAGGGCCTCCCTCCCAGGTCTGGGTACTGGCTGCTGGATGCACCTCAGTTCTCCACGTGCCTTTGCCCCCATGGTCTCTCATCATTCACTTGTCTAGTCCAAGCTTCTTTACAAAATGGAAGCTGCAAGGCCTCAGAAGGCATCAGCCTAAAAGTGACCTGGTGTCACTTCCTCTGTATACTACTGGTTATAGAGTCAGCCCAAATTCTAAAAAGGGGAAACAGACTCTCTCCTTTTATGACAAGAGAAGTAAAGTCACACTGCAAAAGGGTGTGCAGTTTGAGAGGGATTATTGCAGCCATCTTTGGAAATAATTCATCTTGTAATGATTATAATATCAACTGATTGATTCAATATTCTTAATGAATATTTTTGCCTTTAATATAAACTTTGTTTCAGCTTGTGGTTTTTATGTAAGGCTCTGTCTACTTTTAACATTGTGCAGTGATAGGTTTATATGAGGGCAACAGTAATTCAGACTAACACATGGAACATAGAAACTCACTTTCGAGTTAATTTAATAATTTAACAAATGTTCTAACTTGGCCCAACATCATTACTGTCACAGCATTCTTCCCAGGAGTGGCTGTTTCCTGGAGCATGCCCAGCCACCTACTTCAACCAGGTGTTTCCAATTACCTGCACCCACTTGCATACCCAGGTAAGCCATTCTAGAATTAGTTTCTGGCTTAGCAGGAACAATATAAAAGCTCTGGGTATGTAGCAGGAAGTTACTTTACACTCATGACCACCTGATTGTCCATGTCCTTAACTCATGGTTCCTGGCCGTGCTGCCTAAACATGTTCTTGGGAAGCCAGCTCTGACATCTCTGTGACTTTACCCCTCAAGCTGGTCCTGACCACCTGGTTCTGCCTCTCTGTCTGACTCTACTGTTTGGAATCCAACTTCTGGGCTGGTTCCTGGCTCCCTTGAAAAACAGGTCCTAACCTTGCCACAGATCTCTGAGTTCCAGTGTTGATAATCATCATTACCAACAAATAAAATCTACACATACAACATAGTGTGTGCATTAAAGGAGATAATGATAGGACTTTGCAAGCTTAGTTCAAAACAGTGCTGCCAATAGAAATATAATGCAAGTCACATATGTAATTTTTAATTTTCTATTTCATCACAGTAAAAGAGTTAAAGAAAATGTAAAGTTAAACAATGTTTTATTTAATGTATAGAGTTAAAATACACTCATTACACTATCATTTCAATATAAAATATTATGAAGACATTTTACATTATTTTTCCATGTATTAAGTATTCAGTGTGCAGTATATATTTTGCATCCCATCCAGACTGGGCACACTTCAAGAGCACAGTAACTGCATGCAGCTCATGGATATGGCATACACAGTGAAGGCCAGAGCAGGGCTCATGTAAGGAAGGGGGTCTGCACCTACTGTGTGGTGCACTGCCTAATCCTGTTTGCTAAACCTGTCAAAGATTGTGCTGGGGACTCGTGGAGAAGGCCACATTTCCCTTCTTTGTAATTACCTCCACTTCCTGACTTTTCCTGGAGCAATTTCATCAGTGATGCCAACTAGGAGAAAGAGAGCTTGAAAAGTAGTACAACTAGATCCTAATTTATGATCCTCTGACATCTGAATGCTTGCCTTGTTCATGTGTAACTGGGCCGTGATACCACACCCCCAACTCCCCAATTGTAATACCTGGTGAGTAGAAACCTAAAGAACCTCTTATCTGTATGTTG
The DNA here is from genome assembly GCA_004024845.1 of Tonatia bakeri. NCBI lineage: Eukaryota > Metazoa > Chordata > Mammalia > Chiroptera > Phyllostomidae > Tonatia > Tonatia bakeri. The sequence goes on from PVIA01001009.1 coordinate 212,968, forward strand.
AAAGGCAGTGCTGAAGAGAGGAAGCAGGGGCACTAGAATTTTAGTGTGCATTGCCGCCATCTGAAAGGTTAAAGCAGATTGCTGTTCCTCTAGCCCCAGAGTTCCTGACTCTGTAGGCTTGGGCTGGGGCCTGAAAATTTGCATTTCTAACAAGTTCCATGGGGAAGCAGGAGCTTCTTGTCTGGGGACCACACTGACAACTGCTACTTGTGGTTGGAGCTCAGACTCAGAATCAGACCACCTGGGTTTACACCCCAGCTCTGTAATCCTGGGTGACTTTGGCAGGTCTCTTAATTTTCCAGTGCCTCAGAAAATGAGAACAATAATCACAGACTATTTTTAGGATTAAATTAGTTAATGCACGTAAAGTGCCTGGAAGAGTGCCTGACACATAATAAGCACTCAAGTACTATTATTTATCCCGATGATGATTACAATGGCAACTATGTAGCCTGAGAGGGTTATTGGTGCCTGAGGATCTAGTTGATCTCCACAAACTCTTGTAGCCATGTATGGCAGTGGGAAGGAAGACTGAAAGGATGGAGTAAATTTAATCCTTATTCTGTTAGAGCCATGGAGTTTTATAGCTGGAAGGGACCTCAGAGATGTTCTCATTCAATTCTATTCATTTTAAAGACATAACAAATGAAACCAGAGAGAATGTATGACTCACTGAAAGTCATGCACCTATTTACTGCCAGAGCTGGGACTAGAACCTCGATTTCTCTTTTAGTATTCTTTTTATTGCATTACACTAACATTTTCCTAATGGTTATGACTAGCAACACATTTCCGTGTAGAAACCCTGTTATAAATGGTTGTTAGGAATAGCTGCATGAATTTTTCTGGGCTAACCTGGGGACCTGATCGGTCAGTCAGTAAGCATATATGGAATGCCGGCAAGGTGCCAGGCACTGCATTAAGAGTCTGAGAGTATGCCAGGTGGAAATACACAAGGTAAACACTGTGCCTTCCTGGGTTATGGCTTCCAATATTTATATAGAAAAGGATTTTTAAAGTCCAACATTTGATATAAGTAAGAACTTCTGATACATAAACTCTGGGTCCTTTGCGGAAGACATCAGGCATAGAAGCTTTCCAAAACCTTCCTTCTAAGCAAGATTATCCCTACCCACAGCTCTTGCTGAAGGAGTCAGTCAAAGTAGCAATGCTTAAGCTGGGTAACCTGTTCCTGTGCCTCCCCTTCCTCCTGACACCTGATATATTCTGGGCCAATTAAAGTAAAACAAAAAAAAAGAGTCTATACTAAGACACCTAGAAACTGAATGACCATTGGAGCTATATACCTATGGCCATCACATGAGGTCAGCTGGCACTGCTAAAGACAAGGGGAGGCCTACAGAAGGAGCACTGCAGAGTTGAGCAGGAGACCCACCTGGGGAAAAGAGCAGGGAAAGGGGGACTACAAGGCTTGAGGGGATGTGAGGGGAAAGATGCACAAACACATGGGATGGCAGGTTGCGCTTCCCAGTTCCTGGGAAATATACCTACACTTCTTATTTGAATTCTTTTTAGTTGCTTTTTGCTCCTTGGGCCAACTAGCTGAAAAGAAGAGAGCTGGAGACCAATACTTCCAGAACTTAGAAGAGTCTGAGTGTGTAGAACCAATCATGCATCAGGCTCTGTTCTCACAGCTGAAAAGACAGTTCCCAAGGGGATAAGGCACCACCTGGCTCCATAGAACCACAGGGAAGACTGCCATGAGCCCGGCCTGCAACTGATATATAACACAGGCCCATGGGATAAATGCTAGCAGAAAAGGAGTTTGGGGAGCACAAAGGAAAAAAAAATGCACACCAGTGGAGTGGGAGAGCTTTGTAGGATGCTTACCTGTCTATAATTGCAAAGAACACTGACACTGCCCATTCTTTAGCTATCTGAAGCTTGCAGGCTAGGACACATACACCATCTTTGTTACAGGAAACTAGTGTCTCATTCAATTCACTCAGTTAAATTCATTTCAAATGTGTTTTCCTACAATGTTCTCATTCACAAAAATCAGGATTTCAACTTAAAAGTCACTCTCTACTTAACACTCTTAAAACTATGCTTGAATAGTTTTAGATTTAATCATTCTACCTTTAATTTTTGGTTAAATATAAAATACCCTAATAGAAACAGTACATAAGCTTTTTTCTTCAGGGAGGTCAAATTGCTCTTATTTACTTGGTTTTACCCATGAGCAGAATGTTTCTGTTATTATAATTATTTCCTAGATGCTGCCTTTGTAATATCCTTGACTGACAGATATGGAAAGGGAAGCCAGTTTTATTTAAGAAAATATTGTAACAGTAATATTTGAGCCTACTATATGAGGAAAGAAATACCACTGCATATAAAAAATAATAATTTAGAGACAACTTCACCTCCAATAAGGACCCCTCACACTAATGGAAATTAAACAAAGAGTTGCCTTATGTTCACTAAACTAAAAAAAAAAAAATCAAAAGAGAGTTGCAGTCAAGGTGGAGGTGTAGGTAGAAACTGTTCCCTTCCTCACACAACCAAAATAAGGATAACAACCAATTTAAAAACAATAAACAACTAGAACTGCCAGAATAGCCAACTGCATGGAACTCTGACAACCAAGGAGTTAAAGAAACATTCATTCAGACTGGTGCACTGAGACAAAGGAATATGCCCCAAATATAAAAACAGATCAAAACTTCAGAAAAAGATTATCGGAGTTCCAGCCAAGATGGAGGTGTAGGTAGAAACCCTTAGCTTCCTTGCACAACCAAAAGGAGAAAAGCAATCAATCTAAAATCAACAGACAACCAGAAGTGCCAGAAAATCAACCTGCATGGAACTCCAACAACCACAGAATTAAAGAAATAGCCAAACAACATAATCAGACTGGTAAGGCTGAGAAACAGAGAGAAACTTCAGTGAGGTGGTGGACTGTGGGGGCAGGGCTGGCTGCGGCAAGGTGGAAGTCTGCGTGGGAGGGGCTGACGTGAGGGGACACTGGGACTGAGAGGTGGCTGTGGACTACGGCAGTTGCTGTGGTGGGAGAAACTCCCAGTCTCACATGAGAGTTCATAGAAAAGTGTGCTAGAGACAAGCAGGCGAGCTGCATTGTTCCCTCTCTGGTCCCACCCCACAGGCATCACTGCAGCACAGCAAAGAAGGTTGCCTTGCCTGGGTGAATACCTACGGGCCCACCCTTTACAACTTATCAGGGGCCCTGAGGAGAGAAATAGGGTGAAAATGAAAGAATAGTGCAAAACTTCAGAAACAGAGCTAAGCCAGGAGGAGATCGCCAACCTATCTGATGGAGAATTTAAAGCCCTGGTAATCAAAATGCTCACAGAACTGACTGAGCTTGGTTGAAAAATTAAACAACAAATGAAAGATACCCAAAGTGAAATAAATCAAAATATTCAGGGAACCAACAGTGACAGGAAGGAAACCATTACTCAAAGCAACGATTTGGAACAAAAGGAAGAAATAAACATCCAACCAGAACAGAATGAAAAAATAAGAATCCCCCAAAATGGAGAGGGGCTGAGGAATTTCTGGGACAATCTGAAATGTTCCAATATCTGAATTATAGGGGTGCCAGAAGGAGAAGAACTACAGCAAGAAACTGAAAACTTATTTGAATGAATAATGAAGGAGAACTTCCCCAATCTGGTGAAGGAAATAGACTTCCAGGAAGTCCAGGAAGCCCAGAGAGTTCCAAAAAAGTTGGACCCAAAGAGGAACACACCAAGATACATTATAATTAAGTTACCCAAGATTAACGACAAAGAGATAATCTTAAAAGCAGCAAGAGGGAAGGAGACAGTTACCTACAAAGGGATTCCCATAAGGCTATCAGCTGATTTCTTAAAAGAAACCTTGCAAGTTAGAAGGGGCTGAAAAGAAGTATCTGAAGTCATGAAAGGCAAAGATGTACCTCCAAGAGTACTCTATCCAGCAAAGCTATCATTTAGAATGGAAGGTCAGTTAAAGTGTTTCCCAAATAATGTCAAGTTAAAGGAGTTCATCATCACCAAGCCATTATTATATGAAAAGTTAAAGCAACTTATCTAAGAAAAGGGAGATAAAAATATGAGCAGTAAAATGACAATAAATTCACAACTATCAACAACTGAACCTAAAAAATAAAAACAAAAACTAAGCAAACAAGTAGAACAGAAACAGAATCCCAGAAATAAAGATCACATGGAGGGTTATAAGTGAGGAGGGGGAGGAAGAAAATGAGGGTGAAAAGGTACAGGGAATAAGAAGCATAATTGGTAGGGGTAAAATAGATGGGAGTAGTTTAAGAATAGTATAGGAAACAGAAGCCAAAGAACTTGTATGTGCAACCCATGGACATGAACTAAGGCGTGGGGATTCTGGAGGGTGGGGGGTACAGGGCAGAGTAGAATAAAGGGGAGAAAAAATTGGGACTATTGTAATGGCATAATCAATAAAATATTTTTTTATCCTTTATTTTATTGATTATGCTATTACAGTTGTTCCATTTTCCCCCTTCACTCCCCTCCACCCTGCCCACCCCCTCCCACCCACATTCCCCCCCCTTTAGTTCATGTCCATGTGTCATAAGTTCTTTAGTGTCTACATTTCCCATACTATTCTTGCCCTCCCCCTATCTATTTTCTACCTATTGTCTACGCTACTTATTCTCTATATCTTTTTCCCTTCCCTCCTCTTCCCACTTCCCTGTTGCTAACCCTCCATTTGATGACTTTTTTTTTTTACTGTTCATATTTTTAATCTTCTTTTTCTTAGGTAAGTCCCTTTAACATTTCATATAATAAGGGCTTGGTGATGATGAACTCCTTTAACTTGACCTTATCTGAGAAGCACTTTATCTGCCCTTCCATGCTAAATAAAACCTTTGCTGGATAGAGCACTCTGGGATGTAGGTCCTTGCCTTTCATGACTTGGAATACTTCTTTCCAGCTCCTTCTTGCCTGTAAGGTCTCTTTGGAGAAATCAGCTGACAGTCTGATGGGAACTCCTTTGTAGGTTACTGTCTCCTTGTCTCTTGCTGCTTTTAGGATTCTCTCCTTCATTTTTACCTTGGCTAATGTAATTATGATGTGCCTTGGCGTGTTCCTCCTTGGGTCCAACCTCTTTGGGACTCTCTGAGCTTCCTGGACTTCCTGGAAGTCTATTTCCCTTGCCAGATTGGGAAAGTTCTCCTTTATTATCTGTTGAAATAAGTTTTCAATTTGTTGCCCTTCCTCTTCTCCTTCCGGTACCCCTATAATTCGGATGTTGGAACGTTTAAAGGTGTCCTGGAGTTCCCTAAGCCTCTCCTCATTTTTCTGAATTCTTGTTTCTTCATTCTTCTCTGTTTGGTTGTTCCTTTCTTCCTTCTGGTGCACTCCATTGATTTGAGTCCCAGTTTCCTCCCCCTCACTATTGGTTCCCTGTGCGCTTTCCCTCATTTCTCTTATTGTAGCCTGCATTTGTTCATCTAATTTATGACCAAAGTCAAGCAATTCTGTGGGCATCCTGATCACAAGTGCTTTGAACTGTGCATCTGGTAGGTTGGCTATCTCTTGGTCACTTAAAAAAAATTCATTCTGGGGCTTTCAATTCTGTTTGAGCCATCTTTTTTATTTTTTATTTTCCTTCAGTCTGGTTGCAGCTGTTAGTAAGGGTGGCGGAGCCTTAGGTGTTCACCAGGGCAGGGCACCCCAGTCGCTGGGTTGTGACGTTATATGTGGTTGCGGGGTCTGAGAGGGAACAATGGTGCCTGCTCCACTCTCTCCAGGACCTCAGTCCCCCTTGCCGCCTTCCACAAGCAAAGTGAGCCCTTCTGGTGCTGGCTCCTGGACAGGTGGGCTTGTGTTCTTTCTCGGACTCTGTGGGTTTCCCCGAGAAGTCTCCCGTGAGGCTGAGAGAATCTCTGGGCCTCAGCTCCCACAGGTGTTTTCAGTCGGTGCTCTTAGGCTTTGTTTCTCAGCGCTGGGTCCCTGGTTGCACAGTCTGTGTTGCTGCCCTTTTTCGCCTAGTCTGTCTGTGTGGGAATGTGTGGCCGCGGCCAGCCAGCTGCCCCGAGCCCCTCACTGGGTCTGCTCGTTGCCTCCCGCGCCCAGGGTCTGCCAACGGCCCACCAACTGTGGTCTGCGCCCCGCGCGCCTGCATCTGCCAGCCACCGCTCTTTCCTGCTGGGACCCCTCGACTCCCTCCGTAGGCCTCCGACTCCACCTCTCTTTACTGGTTTGGATGTATGGTAGTCAGACTTCCACTCAGTTCATTTCTTTCTATTCTGGTTGTTTTTTGTTTCTCAATTTTTGTTGTCCTTAGTTTTGGTTGCGCGAGGAGGCATAGTGCGACTACCTATGCCTCCATCTTGGCCAGAAGCCAATCAATAAAATATTTTTAAAAAATCAAAAGAGCCCCTAAACATACAATTATTTTAAAAATACATAGACGGTGATGGGAGATTATTTTGAGTCTTTATAACTCCAGGTAAAATCTAGAAAATCAAGCCCTTGATAAACTGAATGAACATCTTCTAAACATTTAATGTATTAAGTATTTGAAAATTCTAAAATGTTTAAAAATTAAAAAAAGAAATAGATAACCTTAACTGAAATTACCAGATCCAGAAGAATAAGCATTGATTTTGGTTACTAAAATTTTCAGTAGCCTGACAAGTATCAATAAGTGCTCAAGACCCAGTATTCACAATAAACAATTGTCTGTTACTACACAACAGCATAAGTAAAGTCATCTAGCAAATGCTGAAGGTCGAGAACTGAGGGGCAATCTTTTCTGTTACTGTAACACAACATTTTCCACATTCATTTCATATAAATGAACAATGTCTTCATTGTTGTCTGAACACTAATTTAGTGTATTTTTTTGCTTGTGTCAGTGAGTGTCAAAATATTGTTCTTTTACTACATTAAAGTATTGCATAGAGCTTTATTACTGATCTTTAGATGTTAGCCAGAGGCAAAATAAAACAGAGAAGCTCCAGTTGGGAAATCTTAGTAGGAATGGTAAGCAAGAGTCTTTGACATATTCTGCTTGTCTGCCAATTTTTTCCCCCAACTACATACACAATGGTTTATTTACCCTGCAATTGGTGAAATTAAAAGCAATGTCAGACACCTCAAAATAATACTTCAACTATAAGATACAAGGATTCCATTTCCCTAAAAATGAAACAGAAAGCCTGCCTGCAAGGAAGAATAGAAAAACTCTGAAACAATGTTCTAAGATCCTGTCATGAATTAAAATACAATACCATGTAAACCAATTACAGAAAAGCTGAGAAACGCAGTTTTTCAACAATGAACTGAGAAACATATGGGCAACTTTTATTATTATGCCTTTCTGCATTATCTCATCATTAAATGCTCAATTGCCTGTGTTTGTTTGCTTTTATTGCAGTTATTAAGAAAAATAAAGCCACCACATTTTCTGTCTCTTCAAAGTTTAACAGTCCACAGCCAGGTATCTGACTCGGTTTTCAATTCTGTTTTTTTTTCCTCTCTAACACTAATTATCTTGCTATTGTGGTATTGCCTGAATAGACGAAATGCCCTTTCACAAAAAAGCATGCTCCAGCTGATGGGGTACTCAGTATGAAACTGTAGGCCTGGACCCTGGCTGCCATCAGGAAAGAGCAGTCCTAGAGCTCAATGCCAGGACAGGCTAGTAAAGGCCACGCTCACACCGCATGAAACCAGACCAGCCTTTCAAGGCAAGTGTTGGCTTGTAGACATATAAGTTAATCAGCTATGAAATAACCACCACAATGTTCTTATTGATCGCAAAGGGCTTATGATGCAACTCTTGGCCTGGGGAAGATCTGTGCTTCATTCTTTCAGCCTCCAGCTTTTGGAGAAAGAGCACTTGAGAGGAGTGTTTACAAATGCAGATGTTAACTTCGTGATCTGAACCTTCCTGGGAAGATATACAATGTGCGGGGTCTCCAAAATGAAGTACACAAAATCTATCACATTCATGTACCTATTCGTTTTTTTAAAGAACATGATGGTGTTCTTACTGAACTTATTGAAAGGGCATTTAAAAAACTTCAAATTGGTAACGTATCAAAACTAAATTTTAAATGTTTCCCTAAATTTTTTTCTTCACTGACACTAGGTAATGTTGATACTTTCGTTTTTAAATCAATATTATTAATTTAAAGAACAGTTATTGAATGTATTTTCCCCAAAAGTCATAAGTTAATTTAAGAACTGGTCATTTTAAAATGTGCAGATAGAATATTTAGTATACCTTTACTGCTCTTGAAAATGAGCCAGTGTGATAATATCACTTTCTGACAATCTACACCAAATCTTCGGTTCCTATTTCTACTACATCCTTCTAAAACCATAGAAAGAAGAACAAAAGTGGGCGAGGGTGACTTGTGCTATCAGAGCTTTAGGACATATTCTAAGATACTAGAGAATGTGGGTCATTTGGTCACTCACAGAGGTGACAATAAACTAAGGAGTCCTCTCCCACTAAGCCAGCTCCATTATTCAGAGGTAGGTGTCGTCTAGAATGAATCCTCTTAAATAAAATGAAAAAGAACCCATATAGTACAGAGTCAGTGAGAGGACTATGCAAGTGAGCTGAAGAATCAGTGAATTAAGTCTTCGAGAAAACATTCAGTCGCCCTGGCCTGAGGTTGGCTCAGTTGGTTGAAGTGCCGGCCGCTAACCAAGCCTATGGGTTCAATTCCCAGTCAGGGCACATACCTAGGATGCGGGCTGGATCCCCAGCCCCAACGCAGACAGGTAAGCAACCAACTGATGTTTCTGTCTTACATTGATGTTTCTCTGTCTCCCTTCTTCTCTCTCTAAAAGCAATGACAAATTGTCAAGTGAGGGAAAAAAAAATCCAGTCAACTGATCCTCTAAGGCATGGAGACAAAATCCTAGTGTCTCCTCATGCACTCTCCTCACTGTCTTCTGGTTAGGCCTCCAGATACATGTGTCCACAGACATTAAAGAGCTTGACCAGTGAGGGAATGACAGTTACACAACTGCTCCTGTCTTTCTTTTTTCTTTCCCATAGATTGCCTATGTGTGACTGACTCTAGAACAGAGATGAAAAAAAATCAAGTACTGTTTTTGTAACAGTGACATGGACTGCAGGTTTGCTTTAGGGAAACGATGGGACATCCCAGGCATCGTGGCGGCATGGTGATCTACAAAGCAACGAGAGCCAGTTTCTCAGTTTGCGCGGCTCACTTTTGTTTCCAATTCGGTGTTAGCTTAAAACTTTGCTAGAACCACTAAGTAAAAGGACAAGCATTAGACACTTGTTCCTAAGAGTGAACAGCGCCCCCCAGCTGGGGGCCAAAGGCGTCTGATCACTTGGGGGAAACGGCACCACCTGCTGAAACGCCAATCTCTTCAGCTGAGCATCTTCCCCAGCCTTCACCCCCTACTGAGGAGGTTCTGTGGGAGAACAGCGCCAGGCATCACAGAACTGCCTGTTTTTTCATCTGATTCAATTTCTCCTAGCACTACTGGAGGTGGGAGTTAAGAGTGAAGGAGTGAAGAAGAAAACGTTTTGTTACATTTTTTTTACAGATCTAGTTCCCAGCAATAAACACAGTGCCGGTATCTTAGGAACTCTTTCTGTGATCACTAGTGTACTTTCATGTAACGGGAACTTGTGGTGTGAGACTGAATGCAGTCACACACTCAAAATGAAAACCCAAACCTGTACGCAGAATGTGAGAGCTGAGAAAACCACAGAGCCAAGGCATGGAACCCTCACATGTTTATTCGTCTTTCCAAATGAAGTGTTTTTACTGGAAAACAGGCAGTCATAACGGACAGTGTCAATGTTATGCAGTGCAAAGAGCTCAGATGGAAGTCCTAGAACAAGTTGCTTATTTTACCTCTGACTTTCTTACACAGGTTAATGGTTTTAGGTATCACATTAGATAACATTTTAAAAGCACTTTGTGATCTACTAAATGTTATTGCTATTATAAATGATAATATTATTGGAGAAAATTCCACGGTTAATGCCTAAGAGATCAGTGTTCCACAAGGACCTCTGAGATATGATGTGATAATTCCGCAGACCATTGTCATACTTAACACAGAAACACAGCATTTTTCAGATCACTAGTTCTTTTTTAAATAACATGTTTTAGAATGGAATTTGGGGTTTCAATATTTCTGTCTCTAAGAATTTCTGATTCCTTGTCCCAAATAGGTTAGTTATATTCAAGTTTTAAAAAAGCATAAAAATCCTGATAATTTATATTTTTGTCTTATACGGGGCCTTTTGCTATTTCAGGAAAATAAATTTGCATTATACAGTTAGATATTTCAGAAGAGCTTTAAATCTTTTTTTCTGGATAGTTAGCTTTATTAGTTATCGTTAGATAGTATTCCTTTGTTAAATAGTGTTCCCAAATAGTAAACAGTTGTTGATAGACATTTTTTCCAATATGATTTCTCAATGGATAAAGAAATCTTAAGCAGAGACTGAACTGAGGAGTAATCAGCAGATTTAAACAAATAAAATCTTTAAAAACACAAACAAAGAAACAAACCTTTATAAACACATCAGTTAACTGGAGATTGTGCTTTTTGGAACTAGACTCTCACTTAAGCATAAGTCTAATGCCATCTTTTATTCAACATCATTTTCCTAGTTATCTTGGTCTAAATGTTTCTAAACTTTATTGTTTATTTTGGCACAAAGAGCTCCCACCTCCCCTGTCTCTCTTCCTAGAATTGGGGATGGTGTTAACATGAAGGTTAGGTGGGAGCACAACCATTAAGAGGCAGCAAGAAGGCTATGGTCTGAAAAGCCCCTCTAAAGAGATAAAAAATATGAGACAAGAGTAAGTCGAAGAATGGATCAGGGCAGAGCCCCCATGAAAATATTCATTTGTCACAGTTTTGATGAAAATAATCAGAAAAATTTCTCTAACATTTCTTATAAAGAACATGAATTTCACTGTCTTATTTTACAGATAGAGAAACTGAGACATGCTAGGGGAATGACCTGCAAAGGGGTCAGGCAGCAGCAGAATGAGGAACAGAAGGCAGATTTCCTGATCTCTCTGCCAGTTTTCCACCCAACCCACCCATCTAAATGAACCGGCAGAGGCTTAGTTTTGATAAGCAGTTCCATGAAAACATACTTTGTGCCAGATTCTCTGCAGTGCCCGAGACACTCCCCGATGGTGTGCAGGGGCCTGGAGCCCTTTAACTCTTTCAGCTCACACTGATGTAGGGAGCAGCCATAAAATGAGAGGGCCTGGGGTGTGCACTTTCAAGACTCAACACAGGACCCTCCTCCCTTTCCCACTTTCAGCCTTAACACCAAGGGCTGAGGATTTTGAAGCCTTAGCTTGGGTCCTTTGAAATACCCTTAAATCCCCTCTTTAATGACTGTACTTCAGATACCAAGTGCAGATATCTGTGCTCAGAATGGCTGCACTTCTTGAAAACTGGAGATGAAATCGTAAAGTGATTATTTGAATGATTGTCACCATTAATCCTGCATGGTTTGTTATAAACAATATTCTTTTACTGCGTCAACATGATTGATTTTAGGTTTTTTTTTGTTTTTTTGATGGAGAAACTAGGGAAGTTAGGAAACCTAAGTTACTGTGTTCTGAATCACTGGAAAGTGAACAGTAACAAAGATCAGAGAACTTCTGAAAGTTGGCAGATTAATTTGGTTTTTAAGGATAGGAAAATTGGGGTCCAGCAGGATGTTTCAGATGGCTAGTGGTAGGCCCAGCCTGAGAGCCCACACCTTCCATTTTCTAGGCCAACCCTCTTTCTAGGTCACCATGTAGGAGATAAAAATATCTTGAGAATCATCATGTAAGCCAATGAAGAAATGAGTAATATTTGTCTGCTTTTACCCCAAAATTAGGAATAACTTTCTAGTGAATGAAAGTACTTCGAAAAGTGATTTTTCTTTTTAAACAAGGTATTGGAAAAAGGGTCTTAGACAGGGTTCACAATTTTAGGGCTCCCCCTGCCCGCTGTTGGGCTCACTCTGGTGTCCTGTAGAGAGTGCACCTCTTTCTAGAAGGGGCAATGCACATTTCACTCCAGCAGACAATTCCCATCTGAAATGCTAAAAACCAAGAGTTATACTAACCTCCCCCCAAAAAAATACCCCCTAAAAAAGAAAACAAACCTCTCAAATTCTGACTGTTAGACTTTAAAAAATGTAAAACTTTGCCTGGACTAAACAGAGCATGCCAGGGGGCCGGCTAGATAAAATACAGTGAGGCCTGCCTGCTTAGCTATCCAGTCTAACTAGTACTCCAGTAGAGTGGTTTTTTCTTTAGGAATCAGATCTCCAAACCTGCTCACACCATCGCTGAACTTTGTTCAATTCACTAGAAAATAAAATGGACAAACTATAAAATGTAGCTTCTTAGTCTGTTTACAATACAGATATATTTAAGAATACTCATGTTTTCCTACTTTTCTGAAATTCTTCAATAGGAAATGTAAACCACAGAGAGAATATAATTTTAAAATCAGAAACATATTTTCTAACCCCCCCACCCCAAATTTCATTAAAGGCACAAGAGAAAACATCCTTTGTAAACTAGCCAATATAATTACACAATAATTAGTTGCAGAAGTCTTACATGACAAAAATAACAACAACCATTAAATTTCAGTTGTCAAAAATCAGGGAACTCATTACTGGGAACTAAAAATACCAGTCCATCTAAAGTAAATACCTAAAGTAAATTTTGGGTAAAAAAAAAAAAAAAAAGATAGCCAAGCAAAATCTAGTACTACTTCCACCTTGTGCTTTGTCCACCCTTTTGAATGCACTTCAAATGACAACAAATGACAAAGACAGAAGGAGCTATTGTAGACCTCCCTCGAATCCTTCTGCGAGCTGCCACCTTTCCCAGTCCCCAGACTGACCTCTGAGTCAAGCCAGATGGGACTGAGAGAGACATCAAGCAAGTGCTGAAAAGGTGACTTGAGTATCTGGCAGCTGTGTCTGGAGCGAGTTTCTCTGCAAATTCTCTGGGGGTTGCCGCTTTCCAATTTCTCAGGAATGTTTAATTCTCCTCATCCCTTCACTGATTCTCTCTCCAGAGAGGTCAGGGAAGCCTGTGACATCCCCGGAGGGCACTGCCTGACTGAATTAGCATGAGATAATTTTGGATTCTCTTCCAAACATGAAAATACAAGGGAGGGAATTTCATTAAAAGCAGAAGACTAGGTGATCCAAGTTAATCCCAGCTCTAAGCTGCCAGAGAAACATTCAGTGTTTACATTTGACTCTCCTCTCTGTGACAGAGTTCACCAACTATAATGCCAATGATGCTGTGGGTGTCCAACTTGACCTTAGCTGACCAAATCTCACTTACAATGAAGGTTTGGTGGTATTAAAGTAAGTATTTAGCCTATTTATATGTTACTATATAAAGCAGTAAAATCCTGAGGTCAAAATAAACATTTCAGTATTTCAACCTTTAAATATCTTTAAATCAGGAGAGAGGAAACTTCAGTAGGTGACATGAATCATTAACCGTATGTATGTGTGTAAACATGGGGATATCTAATTTCGTGAGGCATACAATGTCAGAGACACGTCTTCTGCTACATCTGCAGACGTTTGAAAGGACACACAAATACTTGGAGTGATAGTATAATTAATGAGATATGTTCAAAATGTATAAGAATGACCATTTTATCACTTGCTTTAAAAAACATTTAATTGGGAGTATAAATCTAGGAAAGGTATCAATATAGCCTGTTTATAAAATATGACCAATAAAATATAAATAATTCATACTTGGATGCATATATTGGAGTTCTTTCTGCTTCAGCTCTTAGATGATGTTTCTTACCATCTACTATACCATCATGTACATTATGCTTTGATTTGAAAATATTTTCTTTTGAATATTCGTAATTAGCAAAAATTGGTGTTTCATAACTATTATAAACCATATTTACCTGTTGACATTTTGCAGATTAAAAGCTATGCTGTGCACATTTAAACATTTTTGTGCACTTTCAGACATTATTTTTACTTTGGATTCCTTTGATATTCCTTGACTATTGTAAGAGATAAAAGGTATTAAATAATATGCCACAGATGAGGAGTAATGGCTTACTTTGTCTGATTTTAATACATTCTACAATAGACAGCAAAGTACTCAGCGATAAAAGTTATTTGCTAGTGTATTATACTTTACATTAGGTGACCTGATGTAATTAGTTCCTAGAAAAGTCCTCCACTTTGACTTGGTGATTCTGTGTAATATGCCCCTAATGACTTCACTAAAGCCTCGTGACAATCACCGACACTACAAGAATACATATTATACAATGACGTTGTATCTTATATTTACAGAAATAAAATGAAGAAATGGGCCCTTCTCTCAAAAGGCATCCAATGTAGCAGAAAGTATCTGATGTAACTTATGAGGAAATAAAATTCCTGAATGTAAAAAGTTGGGGTAAGAAAGTGTCTCAAACCTGGGGAAAATTATTTATATATACATATACACATACATATACATGCATATATCTACACACACACACACACACACACACACACACACCCCTTATTAGCCTGTGGAGCTTCTCAGCTGAAGTATAGTGATATTTAGACTGAAGTTATGAACATACAAACAACACAGGAAATGCAGTGAGGAAATTGATTGGTAGAATCCCATCTTTTTTTTTTTTAACTCATCATGGGCATTTTCAGGATAGCTGGCGGGACTCAGTGAAATCTATGGTCACACAACTGTGCTATTAGCCAATAGGAACGCCGAAGCCCAAGCTTCAACCTCATTTGTTTTAAGCTCTAACAAAGCAAAATTATTCAGCTTAGATGTGAAATGTTGATACTGTTTAGGTAACACAGAGGTTAAATCTAACTTTCTGATGATTTCTATCTTTTGTTATGAATGCTGAATAAAATCTTAAAACATTTTGCGGCTACCTGTTTAATTTTTGAAAGCAGTGATTATTAACTGTATTTGGGTCATGGACCGCTTTGAGAATTCAGTGACGAGTAAGGAGGAGACCCTCCTCACTGACGATGTATGTGTGAGCCTGCACACAGGCACGCTCTGGCCTAAGATTTTAGAGATTCACAGATGTCACCTAAAGGCTACCCGTGGCTGTGAGGCTCAAAAACTTCTGTTTCACAGAGACAACAATACAATTCCCACTAATCTTTCACTCTTTCATGCTTCCATGTAGTATCTATTTACTGAAGATCTAGCTTAAGGCACTAAACCAAGAGCTGTCTGGAGTACAGGAAATAGAGGACACACACAGCCTTTGCAGTGAAGAATCTGGCCATAAAGCAGATATGGAATGAACCATAGACATTGTTAATACAACCTCTCCAGAGCACTCCGAGGATGGCAGTTTCCTCATTTGTGAGATGGAATCCTCTGACAGCGACCCTCAGCATGGGGAGTGGGACAATGGTGGCGAACAGTGCTCTCTTTGTAAATGGTAAACCACTGTGCAAATGTCAGTTGTTGACTTTATGAAGTCAAACTTGCCTTCCTGTTCTGAGAGCCAACCATTGAATAGTGAAGAAAAAGTTTATACCAGAAAAATGAAAATTAGAAGGAAGAGAATTATTAAAAGCATCCATAATGGTATTCTTGAAAGCATCCAGTCAACTCTTTTGAAAAGACTTTTCAAAATGATGATCCTTTAATATATAAAGCTGTCATGGTAATAAATAAAGAAGCATTTGCTAGAGTGTATGGCACAGAGTTCTGACTCAGTCAATGCATTCCCTGTTTGGTTCATAGGATCCATAAATAAAATCAAATAATAAATTGGTAAAAGGTTTATAAGGCATAGAACTTTTCATACTCACTGATTTCTCATACCTTACATGCTAAAACACCTGCCCCTCTGCTGGCACTTGAACATTGTATTCTTTTGGAGCTAAGAGATCTAAATTTGAAAACATGATGACTCTGAAGCATGTCAGCTACAGGACATTTAAACAGACTATATTCAGTTTCAAATGTATCCCAATGATACATTTGATATCTCAAATGATACATTTGAGGCTTTGAGGCATCTTTGCCTTCTCTTTCTCTTAATTTAGGGTGCAGAGAGAAACCATGAGGAAAGCTTCGGCATTGGACAGATCCTGGTTAGAATCCCAGCTCTGCTACTTAATGCCTAGAATGCTGGGCAAGTTACTTCAACTGTAAAATAAGGATAACAATGCCTCTTCTGCAGGCTTTAAAAAAGTAAGTGAGAAAATGTGTGTAAGTATCTGTAACAATAGTCAGCACATAGTAGCAGATCAATAAAATGGTAGTTAACATTAATTTGCATTAATGATGCCATTCAATCTGAGTAAATCAGGCACAAATATCCTAGTTATATAGCGCTATATATTTTATAAAATACCCTCACAATATGTCATTTGAGCCTCACGATAACTTTGAATTAAAAAAACAGGTATTATTATTTCTCTTTTATCCATGAGGAAACAATGAATGAGAAATGTTAACTGACTTGCCAAAGTCATACCATAGCACAAGTAAGACATGAGAAAGCTGAAAATGAACAGTGTTATAACATCTGGTATGTCCAACAAGGAGAGAACCCTATGATAGCAGAATCTGTTGGTATAATGTGATAACTGAGCTAGCTCTATCAATATTGTAAATATTCAGGAAAAGAAAAAAAGAGAAGAGCTATCTGGAAAGTGTGAACATATAATAGGAACATAATCAGTTTCAAGAGAAACTTAAGAGAGTAAGAAAGAAAAGAAAGGACAAGCAAAGATGCCTTTGTTGACTTCTAACAGCAACAGAAAGAACAGCCTTGTCTGCAGTCTAATTGAAGTCTCATTGAAGATTGGCTTGGTATGCCCTGGGAGAGCAGTGTTTATGAAAACAGCACAGCAGTGGGCTGAGGTGCACGCTGCCCTATTGCAAGCACTCTCCATTTGCTGCAATACCCCTATCAAGATGGTTTTTCCACTGCTCAAAACAGTTTTGAACTTGTCCATTAGGATGCCTTTTAGTGCCTCTGCTATTTTTTGTTTTACCTCTTCCACTTCAGCAAAATGTTTCCCTTTGACAACTTTTTTCATCCAGGGAAACAAAAAGGTGTTGTTCAGGGCAAGACTGGATGAATAGGAAGGGTGGGCCATGGGGTCATGCAGGTTTTGGTTAAAAAGTGCTGGGCACTCAGTGCCCTGTGGGCAGAAATCACCCATCATGACGTGGGCAAAGACGTTGAAAGAGTCTTAAAAAAAATTCACTGAAGCTGAATGCAACCTCTCACAACAACACCAGCTGGTACACTGAGACAGATGGGTTCCTAGAACACTCACCTAGTAGGGAAAGCCTGAACTATAAGGGGCCTGCTCTCTATAAGATAATTTTGCTTTTTTTTTTTTTGCATCTCCCCTTGTAATTGAGAAGTACTTGTGTCTATGCAGAGAAATTCTTATGTACATAATTTCCCAAGTCCTTTCATTCTATCTACAGAGAACATAATAATTGATATTTTGAATCTGTGTATCAATAAGAAAACACATCTTTCAAATACAAAAGAGGACTTTAAAGTATTCTAGTGCATGAGTATTGAGACTGCACCTTCAGAGGCAGTTAAATGTTTTACAAATTGTATTCAGCTCTTAAAATGAAAAAAGCTTGGGCAGAGATTCAGGACTCAGACACTAATTTGGGATGCACTGTCATCTAGTATCATGGACTAGATTATCTAGACTGAACAGAACACAAAGCATTATATATCACTGTAGATTAGTTTATAAGAACTTTATAAGTCAATAGGCTGGTGGCTGTGGGGAATGCCTAATGGGGGAAGAATTGGTAGAATCTACTGTACAATGTAAGATAATACTAAATGTGAAAACAGATGCAGATATCCTTTATTTACTCTCAACTTCTCTGCAGGTGGCAGCTTGTCAGTAACAACTAGTGTTTGGAGGGAGGGTTTTATTGAAAACATTATGTCTATGTTTCCATTTGATATTTCTCATGTTTAAGCTGGGAGATATATTTCAGAGCAAAATACAGGTATAAAGATCATACAATGAGCTTTTGATGATCACTAGCTGGGACTGATATTGAAAAACTGCATTCTTCTTCCTTTGTAAGTGGCAGCACCTGCCAACCCCTAATTGCAAACACTGGGCTCAAACATCAGGGTTAAAGTGAATGGGATGGTGAATATAGGCTATCTCAATGGATGATTTAGAAAAGAATGCAGGGGAAGTTCAAGAGTAAAACAGAGCATGAGCATTATACTTTATTCAGGGTACTTACAAAACTCAGTGAGGGTCCACTACTTTGTCTTCAAGTTAAGTGTGTTAGTTAAGAAAATAGCTAAGTTATTTGGGTTAACCAAGGTCATTCTCAATAGTTAGGATGTTTGTTGGAAGGTACTAGCCTCTACTGAAGTAATATTTCCTCACATACAAGTCTATCCTTTTATTGAGATGGTAAGGAAGGCCCCATCCATTGCTCAGAATGGTTTAGTGGTTAGAGAGTCAAACGGTGGACATTAAACACTTACGTGCAGTAACCTATTTCACAAGAGGTTTCTGGGTGCCTCAGAACCACACCTCTACGCAGAGTCATACAAATAAAGAGGGCTGACACTTGGACAAGTATGCATGACATCAGAGGAAAACGTGAGTATACACAGCATGACAGAGTCACGGCATGGGCAAGAGATGTGAGCAATTCACTCCAAAATCAGTCAGCTAATGACTAAGCACTACGGGGTATACTGGCCGAGCTCTCAGTTAGTAATGTCAAACACATGAATTATACGTAATTAATTCCTCTTGAGAGAATGTGGAGAAGAAACTATTGAGGGAGTCATTTCTTATCCCCAGAATGAGTTAATTAAGACTTCAATCTCCTTGGAAAGGACAGAGAAGATTTTTAATATGAAAGGGGACAGCTTGTATTTAAGAAATATCAAATCCATTAACAGCTTATGAGTATCTTTGAGTTCAATTATTATTATTGGGTCAGAAGTTGAGATCACTATACATGACACATTTTTGAAAAATAGGAACTACACTGAATTTTTAAATAGTAGCTTTAATTTAAAACACAGAAATGACTACATTTATTCAAAAATCAACAATAGAATGACATATAAAAATTGAAGAAAATCTTGAAAGAAGGCGGCCATGGCCATTTTTGCTTCTTGCAAAATTCCGGAAGAACACCAAAAATGTTGGAGGCAAGGCCTCATAAAGAAATGAATCAAAAACATAAGAACTCTATTTCTCTCATTTCTTCTCTTAGCTGCACTGTTAATATAAATATAGCTGCAGAATAAAGATAGTATATTATCTGGTGTGGAGAGATATACTGTCTTCTTAACTCACTTGTGCCTCATCACTCCTGTATCACAGGGTTTAACCTCCCCCTCTTGTGGAAATAACATCTTTGTTTTACAGCATCTATCATGCAGTCTTTCTGCATACATAGGGGATAGACAGAGTAATGAGTTGATATGAGATATGGAGTAGATCCCACAAGTAAGAGAGGCAGTCTCTTGGATGAATTATGAGGGTTATCCCTTCACAGCTGCAGATAGTTTTCATATTTTGTAAAACAAAACATGATGCAATCTCTCACTAGGCTATTAAAAGTGGATTAGGGCCCATCAGCATCCCCAATGATGGCTGTGTGTAAATGTGCAGACACAGACAAACACAGGCAGAAACACACACACTGTGTCCTTCTGTCTCACCAAAAATCTAGGAAAGATGTTTTAAGCTATGGTTCACATTAAAAACATATGTGCAGCAAGTGAGAGTTCTTTAAAGCATGGTAAGTCATGTCAGGGTAGAAATTACTTGAATCAAACTAAAAAAGAAATAGCTTCCAAAACGTTGCTTTGTGCTCATAAAGAAGAAAATTTTCATATTTAATTCCTGCAGTTGTCTTTACCGGCAACTCTGATTGGATCATAGGTGTATGTAATTCTAGAGGATCAGAAGACCTTAGATGATCATAGATTAAGAAAAGGGAACTGAATCCCAGAGAGTTGAAGACAGAGCAGTAAGTCTGAGGCAAAGGCAGAAGAGAATGAAGAGAGATGTCTTTGGGACCAAGCAATCACTGCCCTTTTCTGGGACTTGGGGCAGGGTTCTAGGAATTTCTAAGTTGAGGCCACTGAATGGCCTGTCTTTGGCTTCTTCCAAAGAAACAAGTCTATTAGAGACAATTACTTAATTAAAATCCATAACACCTAATATGATAAGTAGAAATAAGTAAATAAAACAAATTAGGGTACCCAGGAGAGAGGTTTTCCAGAAATACTAGTCTTTCAGAGAGGTGGAGAATTCTGTCAGCAAGCTAATGCTCAGCTTAAGGTCAGTGGGGTCTATGGGCAGTCACAGTAAGACCTTATGGACCATCTTTGTTTCCAAAGATGTAAATGTTAATTAAGATGACCACTACCACTGAGTATGGCTGCTAGCTCAAAAGATATCTTTGTGTACATTAGAAAAGGTGCCCTTTCCTTTTATTCTACAGAAAGTGTATGAGTATGTTGTTTGTTACATTAGAATGCTCTACTGTCATCTGCAAATTAAGGCTCTCAAAAAGAAGGGCAGCCACACTGGACATGAGGAATTTAAACCCATTATATTTTGAAGCTTTCGAATCTTATGTTTAATAGAGCCAAAGCACAGCACTTATCATATTTTGTCATGCATAATGAGCACTTTTTTGTCCCAATTTCTGAGGGAAAAATAAGGACATGCATTATACATGGGTAATACTAATTCTGTATCTGCATAAGTGTTTTTAATTCTTTTATTTATGCTTATGTGTTAAAAGTGTAACTCTAGAAAGCAATAATGACATCTATATGCAAAATAATACCCTGGAATATGATGATCAGTTTTGTTTCCAAATATAAAACAATAAAAAATTGAATTAAAAATTTAAATGAAATAATTTTTCCCTTGGGTCAAAAACATGGCTGTGCACTATAAATGGGAGCACATTATACATGGCAAAATACAGTATTTGAAGTCTCTGTACATAGACAATTTACTATCGGGCCTTATGTCCTGCTCTGAGACCCAGGAATGGAAGGAGGCCTGAAGTGAGAGAAGTGGCTGGCACATTTTATTCCCTTCTATAAAATCAAGTTTACAACTCAAAATATTGTTCTCCAGAACACAGAGAAATTATCTTACAGTTTTCAAAAATAAGAACAATAGATGGTTGTTTCTAATGATAGGTATTTTTTCCTTCAAATTTTCTAAAATGAATGCATACTCTTTTCTAACTTTATAGTGAAAAGTTTGTTTTTAAGACATAAGGAGAGGGGAGCTGGGAGGTATGTGGGGTCTTATGGCCAATATTCTACTGAGCAATACTGTGCATGTATTGTGATTCCCGTGCTGTGCATACAAGGCCTTTATACCTTTACAAGGCTACCATTCCAGATTCACAAGGGCATCTAGGGATGCAAACCAGCTGGGCTTAGAGATCAGTACCTCCATCAGTCTGTGTACTGAGCCATACATAATGTTCAGTTGAGAACACATCATGATGAAAAAGAGGGACTTTTCTAAACTGTTCATGGTAGGGCAGTGAAATTTCCTGAGTCTGAAAAGTCATGAGGCAGGTGTTACCTTTTTAAAAATCAAATTATGTTCAATATATAGATTTCCATTTAAACCAAAAGTATTCCTGTTGTTACAAAGCCTTACAACCTACAAAGCATCTGAGGAATCTTAGATCCTTGGTACTCAAAGAACAGTCTGTGGAGAAACAGCACTGGGATCACCCGAGAGTCTAATATGTGGAATAATTTCAGGTTCTATCTCTGACTTGTGAGATAAGAACCTGCATTTAACGAAATCCCCAAAGCACTGCCTTAGCTTTTTCTATCTGGGCTCTTAACTTGTCTACCCTGAGTGCCTGTTAACACAGGAAGTAAATATAAGGGTGAAGACTGACACTCTTCTCCAGCAAGTGCTGCAAGGTCCTGGGGGGATGTGGCTTGAAGCTCATAACCTAGGAAGCAACAACATGGAACATTCTGATGTGGTCATCTGGCAGCAAGTCATAGATGATAGGTGTCAGACAGTGGCTACTGTGAAAACACATACTGTAGACACCTCTTATGCTGGGAAATCTGGCATAATGATAATAAAGCCCATCGATGATGATCGCCTACCACATGCCAGGCATCATAGAGGCCCTTCACATTTGCCTCAATTCTCACATGTAGATAGGCTGTGCTGCTCCTATTGGACAGCTGAAAAATGGAGGTCAGATGCCCTGCTGCACCGATGTCATGCCGCTCCCACTTAGCCTGGGAACTGGCCTGCTGCTCACCTGCTTCAAGGTGGTGCTCTTTTCAGCACTCCACACTGCTTCTTTGAAGTTGATGCTGTTATGGGAAATGTGTAAAACTAAAAAAAAATTATGTCACAATTCTACAAAGAAAAGTATTCCTTGCAGTTTAATTTTATATTATTTCTGTATTTTTTTGATGGAGTTCCAAATCTATTGCTGAAGTCGGAGGTCACCTTGCTTTGAGAGATTTAAATACATAATAGATATTTATAAAAAATACACACACACATACATATTCACATATACACACATATACATGTACACATATGCACATATCCACATACAGGCACTATCCACATGTAGGCACACACATGTGCATGTGCACACACATTCTCTCTCTCTCTCTCTCTCTCACACACACACACACACACACACTAGCTCCATCTGGGAGACCGTGCTTCAACAGTGAGTGTTATACCATGAGTCTTAAATGACTGTTCTAAGATTGTAGTGACATTAATATTTCTAGGAAAAGGGGGGAATGTTGAGCAAGTCTCTGCTCCTGAAATGCAATAATGTGCAGTCAGCAGCCATTGTGGGGACAGAACTGAAGTTTAATTAGATATTCTTTGGATGAAATCTACCTTTACAGAACATTTTCTCTTTGGGGGATGGAGAAGGGATAGCAAGAAGGTATAAAATGCCTTCCTCATTTTAAAACACAGTTCTCTTCAGACTGCTCATTGTGAATAATGAACCAGGGAATTAAAAGCTTTAAACCTGTTAAAGAAGCAATATTAAGTTTGGTATAAATATAGCTGAAATAATCCAGACAGTTTTATGACCTTACACTCCAAATAAAGGTGAAACACTGAATTCTTTCCCTAGAAATAGTGGTAAACACAGCTAACAGATGGAAGAGCTGAATGGAAATTTCAATAAAGAAGGCCACAAAGAAGCATTTGTAAGCTCAGGGGTGCACACTTTAAATAAAGAAGCTGAAAAATGGAACTTTGTTTTATTTTGATAGAGTGCCAAAACAGTACTGCATTCCTTAAGAGCCGAATAAAGGACCGAGTTAGACCGGCCTTCTCAACACCTCTCGAAAAGCCCCCTTGGGTCTCGTTTTGCTGGGATGACTATTTATATGACAGGTAAGGGAATAATTTTCCTGGATTCAGTTACACTCAGGACTCTGTGACCCCCCAGGTCAAAAGAGCAAAGGCAAAAGTGACAATGTAGATAATTGCCTGTTTAGGATAATGGAATACTGATTGAAGTCAATGATTATAACACCTGAAAGATAAATGAGCTGATGTTAAAGGTTCAGTGGAGATAGCAGACAAGTGAAACAGGCACTGCACCAAGAACTGGCCTAGGAGCTGTGGAATTTGAGGAGGGGCAAGTTTCCTGACCTGGAACTTACTCCAGCGTGGAGTGTTCCAACATCTAAAATAGGTTAGTTTGTAAAACATGTCATAAAACAGAAATTTAGCCCACTGCCCCTAACTGCAGGATTAGAGTAACATTAGTTAATGTGGCCCTTCATTAATTTTCACTGTAACCTCTGAAGGCCGAGACTTGCCCCAAATCCATTATTTTTGTCTGTCACTGGAGGGAACTTTCCCTTCCTGCCAGCCAGGAAAAAGCCTGCTGACGTTTGCAGTTCAGACCTCAAAGTGCGTCGACAGCAGCGGCCTGACCAGTGTGGGCCAGGGCTGTACCAGCTCCACAGGCAGAACTTGGCCCCTTACATTTTCTTTCTTTTTTTTTTTTCCCCTTTAAGGCAGAAAAATGCCTGAAAATGTTTTTCCAACCCCAACACCCTGCTGCCCTCTCGGTTCAGGTTTCTTATTGCTGTGCCTGGCCCTTCAAAGGGCCTGTCCTGTCACCTTGCAGGGGCTGGCTGGGCCTCCCAGGCTGCTCCCAGGATCAGGCCTGGCCAGGGTCTCAAGGGAAGAAAGCCCCCATCTGTTTACGAGTTAGGCCAGAGGTGGGATGCTGCAATCCACATGCCTCCTCTGAGTTTGGGGCTGCCCTTCCCTGGCAGGTCTCTCTTGTGGTCAACGCTGGGAGCCAGACTGTCCCAGGCCCAAGATACCACTTGATTGGGAAACTCCAGAAATGGGTCACTCATTCCTCTCAGCACTCCCCTCTAACTCCTGGGCCCAGTTCTGTCTTTTCTGACACAGTCCTGATGACATAGTCTCCTGACCAATGCTTTTGGAGCTAGGAGTACTCCTTTTGTTTCTGGATGGATTCACTGAGGCCCAAGGTCACACATCTGGTGAGCTAAAAGTCTGGGATTCTACCCGGGCCCTCTTCCTCCAAATTTCCTCCAAAGTCAACCAAAGAACCCTGAGTGACTTGAGAAATTTCTAGAGATTATAGCTTTGGAAGAAAACTTTCTGACCCAGCCCACAATTTTCCAGTGAGAGACAGTGCATCTGACCCCTGTGGAGACATCCGTCTTCTTCTTGATGAGTACATGTCTATGTAAATAGGAATGTTCTCTGACAGGAAATGTCCTCAAAATGTTATTTTCTTGCTCCCCTCTCCACCTTGAAGAATAGTGTATAAGCAGCTGGACAAGCATAATTCAATATTGTGTGCTAATCTGTTCCTCTGATAGTGATAAAATAAAAACACCACCGATCAAATTCAATTTCTTCTTTAATTTATTGAGGGTCACAGATGAATTAAACTAAGTGTCTGTTTTTAATTGCTCAGAATCCTGAAAGGGAGCCAGCGCTGTAACTATAGTATCAGGTACATTTTAGTGAACAGCAGGCACAAGCAGGCAGTTACAGAACCAGCTGGAAAGAATCACTTCTAGAGTCCTCTCCCAGTTGCTGACTCCAGTTGAGTTTAGTCTCTTGAGAACACATCCCACCAAATAGCTCCCTCAGGCCACGCACAAATAACCACCATTTAGAGGAGCTGGTGACAAACTCTGGATATAAAAAGAGAGAAGAAAGGCCCCAGCTGGGTAGCTCAGTTGGTTAGAGTGTCGTCCTGATATGCCAAGGTTATATGTTCGATCCCCAGTCAGGGCACATACAAGAATCAACCAATGGATACATAAGTAGGTGGAATAAAAAATCAATGTTTCTCTTTTTCTCTCTGTAAACTAAGTACAAAAAGAGAGAAGCATATTTAATACACTGCATCCATTTGCAGCCTGTTGTTGATATATGTAAAAAGGTAGTTTAGTAACTGCATTTGAGGATATATGGGTAAAAGTTTCATTTTCTAAATAATTATTTCTAATCTTTTGGAAATGTGTGACCTTGGGCAAGTCACTTCTCTGAGTCACAGTTTCCTCATCTGTAAAATGAGGGTGAAAATATGTGGAAGCACAGAGGCTCTTGTTAGGATTAAATTTACAGTATTGAGCACGGAGATACAGAATATATTTCATAAAAGGCAACAACTGCTATTATTTGAAAAGCTTAAAGAGTGGCAAAGGTGGCCCTGAGGCTTCCTGGGGATTGTCTCCATAGACCTGCGAGAGAGGAGGAACAGAAGGGTCTACACTTCTTGGTCTAAAGGCTTCCTGTAATATGCAGGCCCTCCAGGGCACTAGGAGCCTATCACCATCAGATATAAACCATCTCCTTTCCCTCCCTTTACCCCAGCTGTGGGGCGGGATGCCAGGCCCAGGGAGCAGCAGCTTCTCACTGCCCTGCATGGTTTCTCTGTGAGGATCAGCTGAGCACAGCTCACAGCCACTTCCCCCAGCCGCCATCTCACTCATGCGACTGCAGTAGCTCAAGGGCCTGACAGGATGTCAGGCTCAAAGGCCCCTGCTGTTCTGTTTTGCACTATTATATTGGAAATACATCCAGGTGACTTTTCTTTTTAGTCAGAGAGACTAAATTGCAACCTTAGACTCACGAATACAAAGTGCATGGAGCGATCTGACCTGGTATAGACACGATGCAGCATCATCTCTCCGTATCTTTTTTATTTTAATGTATAAATTTTAAACCATCATATCAAGGAAAGAAATGTTCAATTTTAAAAGCCAAGGACCAGGTATTTTTTACTTTTTCTTTCTTATCTCATTATACATACAGTTTGAGTTTGGAGAATTACCTGTAGGAAGTGAGATTTTCTCTGCAGCTGTTGCAGTTGGACAACACTGATCTGTGCTGTGAGATCATCAACTTCATAAGCACTATCTTACTTGGTAAGTCCATGATTTGGGAAGATGCAGAAATCAGAAAAGGTATAAGACAACTTGCTGGTTAAAAAGAGCTCTCTGCTAACCAACAGTGAGAAAATGACCTTGTGTATTTAGGGGACCTGAGGCAGAACTTTACAAAGGAGTGCCCTGTCTTCATGGTCCCTCCTCCAGGTGTCACTGCTGCTGATTCAGGTCCCTTGTGAGGGACAGAAAGCTCCATATGAGCTCTATTCTTGCTGCTGCTGGTGGTCCGGGCTTGACTCAGCCAGCTGCCCAGGCTCTGGCATCGATTTCTGCCATGGTGTCACTCAAGCCTTTGCATGGGTTCCTAACCCTGTGCTCCTCAAGCTGACTGCACAGCCTCCTGATTGCTTCCTTAATGGCTTCACTCAGAATTGACCTTAGGTGGGTTTGACTTCTGAAGTGTAGGGGCCACGATCTTGGTCCTGCTTCCCTCTGCTGTCTCCCTTATTCCCGAGCTGGGTCACCTCATGTGAGATGCGTTGGCAGCTCTTCCACACTGACTTGAACCCTACTGCACTGTCAGTTCAGAGAACGATGTCCTGCTGTGAATATCCTCTGGAATGAACCCTGCTGGCCACAACATCCTTTCCTCTCAACTTAGTACTGAGAGATGAGTCACAGAGTTCCAATATTCTTAATGGTTGTGGAGCCTTTTACAATTTTATAGTATTGTAGGAATAATAATTTAGGAGTAGCACAATCTTCTCAGAACAACCTTTTTTATTTTATTTATTTTTTTGACCAAAGTTGATTTTCAGAGAACCCCAGCTGTACTGAAATATTGATGAGCAGGGGTAGAATGGGCTGACTTCAAACACAAATCCCTGTCACCACCCCTCACCGCCAAGTTCAACAGACTGCACAGCAACAGGCTGTTGTGCTTGGATCAAAAGGACCTGAGAGTCTGCAGGCAGGCTTGAAATGCAACTGATTTTATTATGAGTAAAATTAATTCAATGGAATTCTATTGAAACTGCATGGGGGAAAGAGAATTTGGCCTGGCTTAGTCCAGACTCACAGAATTTGGTCCAATTTTTTTCATTTATTTCCATATTCCAACATAGCCTGAAAGAAATTTCTAGCAAAAGACTCAGTTACATGCATTTAAAAAGTAAGAAGGAAAAACAAAACTCCCAACTCAACCTACTCAAACCTAGGTATGTTCTAAGAGTCACTGTTTCTATATACACATTATACACATAACCAAGCAAACACAATGATCTTCAATTCAAGCTTTTTGAACATTCATTTTCTTAGTTATCTTGAGTAAGAACAATTAGATACATTTAACAAATCTCATCAGAGGCCACAAAATGCTCTAAAACCTTAATCTTCTAATAACATCTTTCAAGTCTAAGCCTTAAAACCAACTTTGTTGTACCAATAAAAATGAATTTAGAGAAAATGGGAACATCGTCAAACATAAATTTTGTATTACCCACCGAAGGATGAATGCTCTGTACCAAGAGACTTTGGACAAAAATGCCCCATGGCTAAATGTGTGATTCTTTAAGTTTACTGACGTTAATTCAGTCTCGGCAAAGAGAAACATTAGGAATTACTAGGAAATAACAAAGAGGGCAAAATGGCAATGTAGATCAAAATGAAATAAAATGTTTATAAAGTACTTTTACTAAATTCATACAATGTTCTAGGCACTTCACACACCCACATTTTAACTTGTCTAATTCTCTGAACAACAATGAAAAGGAGGCACTATTATTTCCCTATCAAAAAACCTAGGATCAGGCAACAGCCAGAAGGGTGCCAGTTGTATATGAGAAGGGAGGGAAGTTATTGGAAACAGGGCAAGTGCCAGGCAAACCACCAGCAGTCAGGCAGTGACACTGTCCTCTCTCAGAGT
This sequence comes from Tonatia bakeri, assembly GCA_004024845.1. Classification (NCBI taxonomy): domain Eukaryota; kingdom Metazoa; phylum Chordata; class Mammalia; order Chiroptera; family Phyllostomidae; genus Tonatia; species Tonatia bakeri. The sequence continues at coordinate 241,333 of PVIA01001009.1, forward strand.
CCTCCCCACAGATCCACAAAACTGTGAAGCAGGTGCCCCGCCTTGGCAATTACCTAAGGCTCTGCCCCACACAATTTACAGGTGCCTTTTCTACATAGGTCATGCTATTAGGATAAGTTGTAAAAGCAGCTCTACCTCACACACAGAAACAAAAATGGGGAGGCTGTCAAACTGAGGAGACAATGAAATACAATCCAAATGAATGAACAGAATAAAACTCCAGAAAAAAACTAAATGAAACGGAGATAGCCAACCTACCCGATGCAAAGTTTAAAACACAGGTGATAAGGATGCTTAGAGACCTCACTCAGTATGGCAAAAGCATAAGGAAAGAAATGAAGGCTACACTAAGTGAAATAAAGAATAATCCAAAGAAAACCAACAGAGAAGGGAAGGAATCAGAGATTCAAACCAACAATTGGGAAGATAAGGAAGAGATAAACATTAAACCAGAACCAAAAAAAAAGGAAACAAGAATTTTAAAAAATGAGGATAATCTTAGGAACCTTTGGGGCATCTCCAAATGTGCCAACATTGGAATCACAGGGATGTCAGGAGGAGAGGAGGAATACCAAGCAACTGAAAATTTATTTGAAAAAATAATGAAAGAAAACTTCCCTAATTTGGTGAAGGAAAGAGACATACAAATCCAGGAAGCACAGAGAGTCCCAAACAAGTTGGACCCAAAGAGGAACACACCAAGACACGTCATAATTAAAATGTCCAAGGTTGAAGATAAAGAGAGAATCTTAAAAGCAGCAAGAGAAAAGCAGTCAGTTACTATAAAGCAGAGCCCATAAGATTATCAGCTAATTTCTCGAAAGAAATTTTGCAGGCAAGAAGGGGCTGGCAGGAAGTATTCAAAGTGATGTAAAACAAGGACCTACAACCTAGATTACTCTACCAGCAAAGCTATCATTTAGAATGGAAGAGCAAATAAAGTGCTTCCCAGAAAAGGTAAAGCTAAAGGAATTCATCACCACCAGGCTATTACTACAGGAAATGTTAAAGGGACTTATTTAAGAAAAAAAAGAAGATCAAAACCATGAACATTAAAAAGGCAATAAACTCACAATTATCAACAACTGAATCTAAAAAAAAGAAACTAAGCAAACAATCAGAAAAGGAACACAATCATAGATATGGAAACCATTTGGAGGGTCATCATCTGGGAAGGGAGATAATGGGCAGGTGGCTCTGGGATTAAGAAGCATATCTGGTAGGAACAAAATAGGGGGAGGTTAAGAATAACATACAAAATGGAGAAGCCAAAGAACTTAGATGCATGACTCATGGACATGAACTAAGGAGGGAGACTGCTGGATGGAATGGGGTACCAGGTGGAGGGGGCAAAGGGGGAAAATTAGGACAACTGTAATAGCATAAAATATAATAAAAAAAAAACAGAATCAGAGAGGCTTGACTGAAAGAGTCACTGAGGACTTAATTTCTCCACTCAAAGTACATTAGCTCGGACACCCCTAACATCCCTTCTTTTTAGAAGTCTTGTCCCTGAGGTTTATGGGTGCTGGTGTATGGGGTGCAAATACTTATTGGACTCTGATATTTAATTGTTTACTGTACATATTCTGAGGGTGGTAGTGTGCTTCTCTCAGCACTGCATCCTCAGGGCCTTACTTAGTAGCAGACAAACACCAAATACTGAGGTCACGATCCACATGTCCAAAAGAATCCAAAAGGAGGGGAATAGTTTTTTTTACCCTTTAGAATACAAAATCTGAATAAAGTTGTGAATAAAAATAATAAAATGCATTTTATTCCTTAAGAAGAGCCCTGTTTTACACAGGTAATGACAATGTTGCTGAAATAAATACCACTTTGTCATTTTAAGAGGTGGCAATTGTATTACTACTGAAAAAACACAGAGGAGAGAAAAGTAAAAACATTAGCACAAACTATGTGACAATGCAGCTCATTCACTCATATTTAATGAGCTCCAAACACACACACAAAAAAGGACATGAGGGTCTTTGGTAGTTAGTGACTGAAAAGATGTCAGCATGTTAAGGTTAGCGGGTCATGTACAAAGTCTTGTCCCTTCCTTGTGAGTCTAGGAACAGCTCTGGATTTATAATAATTGGGTAGGTTGTCAGGCTAAATGGGCCAGCCTTAAAAAAAGGACAAAAACATAAAAACTTCTCAACTGTAGTTAGGGTCCTGACACCAAATATTAGGATGTTCAATGTGTTGTATTTTGTGCCCTGGCCATGTAGCTCAGTTGGTTGGAGCATCATCCTGATATACTAAGTTTGGGGGTTTGATCCCTGGTCAGGGCACATTCAAGAATCAACCAATGAATGCATTAATAAGTGGAACAACAAATCAATGTCTCTCTCTCTCAAATACATAAATAAATAAAATTAAAAGTATTATGTATATTACGCATGGGCTATTATGATTGCTATTAAAAAAATTCTAAGCACAATGATATGACAGAAACCAGAAAAGTTCATTTGCAAGTTTTCACACCCTTCCTTCCCCTTTGCCTGCCTGAAGACATTCACTTTGTCCGATCCTAGGACTGTGTGGACCATCAGGAAGGGACGCTGGCTGAAGAGGAGAGCAAAGAGGCCAGAGACGAAGGAAGGAGAGGGTCAGATTTAGGTGTAATTTTAGAAGACAGAGTTTGGGGTGGAGGCAGGGAGGCATTGGAGGCATTTGGAAGAACTTCAGGGCTCACTGCTTTGTGCCACATGACTGGTATCCCTGTGCTGCCTCTTTTAAACACTGCAAAAAGGAATAAAACAACGTTTCAGTGTTTCTGTAGAGTTGGACTTTTGCTCCTTTTGGATGTGTAACTGACCAGTCAGCAGCCTAGTTTTCTTTGCATCACATGTAAAACAGACCGACTTCATTTTCCATTATGTCACAGACATGCCCTCTGCAGATCTGAATAGCGAATCACTGCCACATATTGACACCAGTTAAAAACTTTGCAACTCTATTTCAAACATTACTGCTCAGAAAGAGAGTTATCCAGAGTACTTTTAACATAGAAATAATCCGTGTTACAGCATACATTTTTCTCTATAAAAAGAGCATAAAGGACTTTTAAGTCTAATATGGATCAAAATTAAAAAAAAATTGTGTTGAATAAAGCTACAGTTAATAGTCAAAGTCCAAAGAATTTGACCCATTATTTTTTCCAGCGGAATCTTATATTAGCTAAACAGGGTTAGGAATATAATTCATTAAGTTCTTTGTGTGGCCATAACAAATCCAGGTAGTTTATAATTGAAAAAGAGGACTAAAAACATGTTTTTATTTGTATTCTAATAAATCTCTAGCATGAAGTACAAAAGGATAAAAACAAAGCTGTATGGACGGTGGGTTCAGAACAATCCTAGCAACCAGCAAGATAGTTTCCTCAGATGAAAGTCACAGTGTTGAATACAATTGTAGCAGGCTGTGTCGTTGGGCTTCATTTCCTTCAAGAGAGCAATTTAACCGTGACTGCAGCAACTGCATGCCATGACGGCATTTTGTAGAACTTTCTTCTTCATTGGTGACAGCACAGGAAAGCTGTGCCGAAAAATGCTTAGTTTTAACTTTTAACAATGTGGACAACATCTCATTCTGGAGAAATAAATTTCTGAGAAAACAGCATACTATTACCATACGGGTGAGACCTGCGACTGGTCTGGGCTACTATGTAACAGCACACTTCTGAATGGCACCGCTGTACTTGCTCAAGTAGTACATGCTACTGTGACAGACACACACTGAAATATCAGTGTCTCAGCACAGCCCTGCCTGCCAGAAATACACTGTCACTCAGAAAGGTAATTTAAAATTTTCTAGTAGCCACAATAAAAAGAAATAAGTGAAATGATTTTTAACATTACTTAATCTAATATCCACATTGTAGCTAGCAGCTAAGGTTTTAACACAATAGAGTTCCCACTCTATCCCTGCTTTCCTTGATTTAACTGGGTGTTAAAACAGTCTTTCGTGTATTGATTCAGGGAGCAAGTACTTCCAGCTTTGGGTATTTCCATCCTCTAGCGACATGGACACCTTCACCTTGAGTTGATGAACAGGAAAAAAAAGAGGGAGAAGACCCAGAACCAACACATCATTCTGACCTGAATAGGCACTGGATGCAGGTGGATGAGGAGGTATGGGTTGGGGCTGAGAAGTTGTTTCCCAGCAACAACTGGAAGGAGGAACAAGGATCTGGAAAAGCAGACGGAGTAGAAACCTCCAATTTTTTCTTTTCCTCTCTAGCAGAGCACACCACATGCTCATTTTGAAATTTCTTTATGTTCCTAACATTCCAAAACTGGCTTTATCACCTGTCTTGGGCAAGCACAGCACAGCCTAGGAGCCCGACCTCAGAATCTCATGTTCAGAGTCCACACCCTGGTCTCTTGCCAGCAAACTGAGTGATTGCTCAGGTACTGACCAACATGAGAACTAGACAGTCCTGTGCCTACACACTGAGCACACAGAGACTGAAAGCCTTGGGCTAGGTGCTAGAAGCAAAGCTACCCACCCTCACAAGAGACTGTTTGTCATAAGTGTAGGAGGTTATGACATCTCCCAAATGATCCAATTACATATTGAAATCATTACAAGTAAGAAAACGTGTCAATAATTTGTGGCATTTTTGTCTTCTATAAAGTATAATTACTTTGAAAAGAAAGAAAGAACAACAACAAAAACGACCATCAATTACAAAAGAGTAGTTTTTTTTTTCTTCTTTGCAATGCTGGTACTTTTTATTATTTATTTAAAATCTTGAATAAATTGAGTGTCATGTTATGATGCATCAGCTTTAGATATGCTGAGATGTCTTCCATTATTTCACCTGCTCATGGACCCGCAGCAATGTGCCCCCAGCAAGTATAACCCTGGCTCTCCAAACTCATGGCTCTCCAAACTCATGTGTGTCAAAACAAAAGTTTCCCACTTAATAAAAATGAAAGGCTAATTGACTTGAACATTAACTGCATGTTTTTTGGGTATGCCATAATCTCCCCCTTGGCTGAGGTGCCATCATATAAATCAGACCCTTAAGTCACCATTGTTATAGTAGCAATAAAAATAATAATAAAAGTACTGTGAGGTCAGAAAATGTCAAGAACAATCAGAAAAATGAGAGAGACATAAAACAGTATAAAAGACTAACTCGGACTGGGAAAATTCAGGCACTGTACCTCCAAGTGTATTCCAGCAGGAGGTAGCTGCCACTGCTGTTTTATTTAATGAGTCTCCACATAAATCCCAGCTGCTAACCATGTGATAAGTCCATCTCTGCAAACAAGAGGCCCCATTCTCTATCGGTGTTCAGTCCTGGCTGCCACCAACAGGGGATTTCACTTACAATTAGGGAAAAAACAGATCTTGAGATGTTCTTTTGGATTTAAGTTTAAAAAAAAAGTTTAAACATTAATTGATTTGACTTTATTTTTTGCAACAAAATTAATGTGTAAAATCTTCAGAACCAAACACCTGAAAGGAGGGAGAAGGGTAAGGAAGACTTTAAAGTATAAATAAAGCCAAAATAAATTTCTTAAGCTATCTGTAATGACTGGATAGAGAAAACAGCCATATTTTCTTTGGAATATACGTATATGTGTTCCATATATATATATATATATATATGAGGTCTGTCCAGAAAGTATCCAACCATACAATGTGAAAAATAGGCATTTATTGAAGAAGATACAAGACACAAGGAACACTGGACACAGGAAAAGGACACCTCAGTCCCCATCAAAGTAGGCACCTTGGGAGACCACACAGTTCTCCCAGAGTCTCTTCCATTATTCAAAACACTCTGTAAAATCCTTTGTTGGAATTGCCATCAGCTGCCCCATAGTATTTTCCTGAATCTTATTGACAATCTGAAATCTTTTCTCTTTCAAAGGTGATTTTAGTTTTGGGAAAAGCCAGAAGTGGCAGGGCACCATATCTGGGCTGTGGGGGGCTAAGTCATCTGGGTAATTTGATGTTTTACAAAAAACTGCACAAAACATGATGCATGAGTGGGCGCATTGTTGTGATGAAGCTGCCAATCATCAGTTGACCGTAGCAGCGTTCTTTTTCGTCATACTGCATCCCTCGACCAACGAATGCCATTGAGGTAGTACTAGTACCCCTTACTAACTGTTTGGACTGGAAGGGTGTACTCATAATGGACAATACCTTCCCAATCAAAAAACACAGTTAACATGGTCTTGATCTTGCTGCAACTTTGTGGGGCCTTCTCCAGCAATGCAGAACCAGGGAACTTCCATTAGAACGACTGGGTCTCCTGTTTCAGATCACAGCTGTAGACCCAGGATTCATCTCCATTTATCTCTGGTTATGATCGTCTTGAGGAAAGCTGGTTCATTGGTAGCAGTTTGAATCAAGTCATTAGCAACTGCAGCACGATGTTCCTTCTGCTCTGGTAGTAGAAGCTGCGGAATGAATTTTGCCATTACATGGTTCATGCCAAAGTCTGTGTCAAAACCCTGAACATAGTAGTTTTTGGAATCCCCAAATCACCTTCTAGTTCTTGTACTTTCACAGTTGCTGATCTTTGTTGATTGCAGACCTCACAGATTAAGCATCTTCAGGTGTGCTGATTGTTGCAGGCCTTCCAGAACATGGATCACTTCCAACAGATTCTTGACCACTTTTGAAGTGTTTGTGCCACACTTTTATTTGCCCTGTACTCATTGCATCATCCTCAAAAGCCTTCTGAATCATCCAGAAAGTCTGCGGAGGAATGTTAAAGCTTAACACAAAATTTGATGCAGATTCATTGCTTTACTCAGTCATTTTGAATGCAACAGCCACACATGCTCACTCCATGGCACATACCGACCCCACTGACTAGTACAGTGAAGTTGTCCTTGTGTGCACGCATGTGCATTCCCGTTCACTCTTCTACCTTGCCATGTTCCAGGTCACATCGATGACGTGCAAACCATTCTCCCTATAGTAATAGTGGCTGGACTTTCCCCCACGGATCTCATATATGTATGTGTGTGTGTGCACATACATTTGTCATCTGAGGATATTTTTATTGATTTGAGAGAGAGTGAAAGAGAGAGAGATTGATGTTTGAGAGAACATCGATCAGTTGACTCCCATGCATGCCCCGATCAGGGACTGAACATGCAACTGAGGTATGTACCTTGACCAGGAACAGACCCTGTGACCTTTTGGTGTATGGGAGGATGTTCCAACCAACCGAGCCACCAGGCAAAGCTGGAATATTTTTTGCTGAACACACATACTTTTGTAAACTTATTAACTCTTAAGGCTTTAGTGGCTGACACACCATTTTAAAAGTGGACTGTGTACAGGACTGAAATATAGACTTCCACTTGGTAGCAAAGGTTCGACTTGGGGGAAAGGCCACGTGGGAGAGAAGAGAGAACACAGCTTGGAGGCAGACAGGCTGGGAGCCCACCCCTGCCTTGTGCTGACCTTGCAACCTTGGCAGGTTACTTAACCTTTTTAAGTCTCAGTTGCTCAGATGTCAAATTGGAATGTTAATAGCCATAGGTTAGAACAGGCAACAAGGAAAGGCATGGCAAGCCAGCCAAAAGCAGGCACAGAGAGGACACCATGAGTCACGAGGCAAGGATCAGGCGACCACTACCAAGGCCAGAGATAGGAGAGAGACCCAGAGTTCAGAAGACAGGGTGAGGGAATGGGGCGAAAGGATCCAAGGATCCAGAGAGAAATCACACACGTAAAGAATGCCTTATTTACACTATTTATTCCACCAGATTTTTCAGTGTCTCCAAAATTAAAAAGCAGGGTGGGGGCAGCAGCACACAAAGTATTCGTTTGGGCCTTTTTTCATTGGTTCCTAGGAGGCCTTGGTCAATTCATTTTCAGGCATGGGGTGACTATGCTGGGGTCTCTTGGCAGAAATGCCTCAGAGGATTTGATGGAAATGGTAGAAGAAAAGAAGCAGTCCCTGCAACTTAACCAGCAAGGGAAGGGGAATGACAACGGCTGCAGGTGTTGACATCATTACTTTAGGGAAGACAATAAGAGCTTCTGTCAGAATTCTACAAACCTCTCATTTAGGACCAAACTTCAATCTAGGTATTTAAGAAGTATCAAAGCTCCACTTGGCTCAAATGCTATCGATGCAACTTAGCACTCTATATTTTAGGTCAAATAACTTTCACACCTTAAAAAAACATGTTTGCTTTTAATGAACTGTCTTAGATTTCTGGAATTCTTTCATCTCCCTCAATTTGTTAGTTGATATTTTAATGCAATTCTGATGCTAATCACCCAGTTAGACTCCACAGATTAAAAGGCATAGCCCCCCAAAAGACTTTACTCAGTTCTGATGCCAGCTACAAGTTTGGGGGTCTCCTGGCCACTGTATTTCTGATTAATTGTTCACAAATTCAGGGTGTACCCATGATCCCCTTTCAGGTTCAACAATTTGTTACAATTGATCACAGAACTCAGTAAAGCATGATACATATGAAACAGATACAAAACAGAATCAGCCAAATGAAGTGACATGGGTATGGTCTGGGAGAGTTTCAAATGCAAAGCTTCTGTGTCCTCCGGACACAAAGCTATCCCAGCACATCTATATGGTCACCAACCAAGGTCCACCAAGCCTTGGTGTCCAGAATTTTCATTGGGGGTTCATCATGTATACGATTAGTTAGATTGTTGGCTATGTGGTTAAATGTAATCTCCCACTCCCTTCTCCCCAGACAGCAGGAGGTTGGTCTGATATCACATGGCTCAGGCTCTGACCCTCTCATCCTGTGGTTTATCTTTCCAGCAGGACCAGCTTCATCCTAAGGCTCTCTAGGGACACACCATGAGTCCCTAGATAGATTCTATTATTTTTTATAAGATGCTTCTCCCATTTTCAAGGTCGTGATGAAAAATATCACTCTTTCTGTCAACAATTTTTATCAGTTCTACACACTTGTTGACAAAGCCAGATGTAAAACAGTGTCACTGCAATGTGACAGCTCAGGAAGAAGTTTTCACAGTTTATGGTTATTAGAAAAGCCCCCTTTGTCAACTAGAAGACATATCGATAATTAAAAATCATAATAATAACCAAGAACTTGTACTTATTGAATGTCTTCAATGAGTTAGTAGGCAAAGTCTTACACCTGCCCAATGAGGTCGGTAGGATGATTGTAGCTGTTTCACAAACGAGGAAACTGAGATTTACAGAGGCTGAATACCTTGTCCAAACTGATACAGACAGTGGTGGAGTTGGGTTTTCAACTCAGTCATTTGGACTCCAGCATCTGAACTCTTAATCGTCATTGATTTTATCTGTTTTAATGGAGATGATCTGACAAGGCAAATTATCTGTGAAATTTCCCAATTTTCCAAAATATCAAGGTTTTCAATAGTTTTTCTAATATTAAATTTGAATTTTCATCTATATCTGACCATAACAGGGAACATGTGGTTTTAAACAAATTTCAACTGACTGAAACTAATACTAATACCTGGGGCTTAAGTATAAATAATTTCTGTTTGTTTATACCTGATGGATCTCTTGTGGTTGGTTGAGTAAGGGCCCTTCAAAGATGTTCATGTCCTGATCCCCTAACCTGTGAATATGTTACTTTACTTGGCGAAAGTCACTTGCAGATGTGATTAAGGATCTTCAGTAAGGGATATTATTTTGGTTATCTGGGTGAGCCCAATGTAATTGGCAAGTGCTTATAAAGCAAGCAGGAGGATCACAGAAGACAAAGTGATGTGAGGACAAAACAGGTTGGAGTTGTGCTATAAAGACGGAGGAAGGGGCCATAAGTCAAGGAACATGGGCCAGCCTCTAGAAGCTAGAAAAGGAAAGGAACAGATTACCTCCAGTGCCTCCAGAAGGAACTTAGTTTTGCAGACACCTTGATTTTGACCTATTTGTGTTTGCCTTAGTTAGCTTGGGCTGCCACAACAAAATACCACAGACGTGGTGGTTGAACCAATAGAATTATTTTCGAACAGTTCTGGAGGTCAGAAGTCTGAGATCAGGTTGCCATCACATTCAGTTCCCAGTGAGAGCTCTCTTCTTGGCTAGTGGATGGCAGCCTTGTTGCTGCGATTTCTTGTGGTATAGAAACCACATTCACGGCCTTATCTAAATCTGATTATCCTCCAAAGGCCCCATTCCAAATGTCATTACATTGGGGGTTACAATTTCAACAGGAATTTTAGGGGGACACAATCAGCCCATACCAGCATTGCTGTCAGCCACTAAGTTTGTGGTAATTTGTAACAGCAGCAATAAGAAGTTAATACAATTCTTTGCCATCTTCTTTCTTCAGATAAATGAAATTAACATCTTACTATAGTAACTATAGTTAATAATACTTTATTGTGTATTTGAAGGTTTCTAAGAGAGTCTCTTTTTTTAGTTTAAATTGAGGGATTTAAATTTTTTTTTTATTTTAATTGTTGTTCAAGTACAGTTTTCTGTCTTTTACTCCCATCCCAGCCCCCCCAGTGTGCCCCACCTCCCTCCCATTTTCACCCCCCTTACTTTTTGTCCATATGTCCTTTATACTTGTTTCTGTAAACCCCTCCCCTTTTACCCTGAAATTCCCTCCCCTTCCACTCTGGTCATTGTCAACCTGTTCTCTATTTCAGTATCTTTGGTTATATTTTATTTGTTTGTTTGTTTTGTTGTTTAGGTTCCTGTAAAAGATGAGATCATATGGTATTTTTCTTTCACTGCCTGGCTTATTTCACCCAGCATAATGCTTTCCAGTTCCATCCAGGCTGTTGCAAAGGGTAGGAGGTCCTTCTTTCTTTCTCCTGCATAGAATTCCATTGTGTAAATGTACCACAGTTTTTTGGTCCATTCATTTACTGATGGGCACCTAGGTTGCTTCCAATACTTGGCTATTGTAAATTGTGCTGCTATGAACATTGGGGTTCATAAGTTCTTTTCGATTGGCATTTCAGGGTTCTTAGGATATAATCCTAGCAGTGGCATTGCTGGGTCAAAAGGCAGATCCATTTTTATTTTTCTGAGAAAATGCCGTACTGTTTTCCATAGTGGTTGTACCAGTCCGCAGTCCCACCAACAGTGAACGAGGGTCCCCTTTTCTCTACAACCTCTCCAACACTTGTTGTTTGTTGCTTTGTTTATGATGGCCATTCTGATTTGTGTCAACTGGTATCTCATTTTGGTTTTAATTTGCATCTCTCTGATGGGTAGTGATACTGAGCATCTTTTCATGTGTCTCTGGATCCTCTGTATGTCCTCCTTGGAGAAGTGTATGTTCAAGTTCTTTGCCCATTTTATAATTGGGTTGTTTTTCTTCTTAGAGTGGAGACATGTAAGTTCTTTGTATATTTTGGAGATTAAACCCTTGTCTGAGGTATCATTGGCGAATATGTTTTCCCATACAGTTGGTTCTCTTTTCATTTTAATACTGTTTTCTTTAGCCATGCAGAAGCTTTTAATTTTGATAAGATCCCATTGGTTTATTCCTTTCTTTATGTCCCTTGCTCTGGGGGACATATCAGTAAAAATGTTGCTGCATGAAATATCTGAGATTTTCCTGCCTATGTTCTCCTCTAGGACTTTAATGGTGTCAAGACTTACATTTAAATCTTTTAACCACCTTGAATTTATTTTTGTGTATGATATAAGTTGGTGCTCAAGTTTCATTTTTTTGCACATAGCTGTCCCATTCTCCTAACACCATTTGTTGAAGAGACCATTTTTACTCCATTTTATGTTGCTGCTCCCTTTGTCGAATATTAATTGACCGTAGAGATTTGGGTTTATTTCTGGGCTCTCTATTCTGTTCCGTTGGTCCATGTGCCTGTTTTATTATGCCAGTGCCAGGCTGTTTTGATTACAGCAGCCTTGTAATACAGTTTGGTATCAGGTATTGTTATCCTCCTACTTTGCTCTTCTTTCTCAAAATTGCAGCAGCTATTTGGGGTCATTTATGGTTCCACATAAGTTGTTGAAGTGTTTGCTCTATGTCTGTGAAATATGCCATTGGTATTTTAATAGGTATTGCATTGAATCTGTAAATTGCTTTGGGTATTATGGACATTTTGATGATGTTAATTTTTCCAATTTATGAGCACGGTATATGTTTCCATTTGATTGTGTCTTACTTGATTTCTTTCTTCAGTGTTGTGTAGTTTTCTGCATACAGGTCTTTTACCTCCTTGGTTAGATTTATTCCGAGGTATTTTATTTTTCTTTTTGCTATATTGAATAGGATTTTTTCAACATTTCTGCTCTGCTGTTTCATTGTTGGTATAAAAAATGGCTTTGATTTCTGGATATTGACTTTGTATCCTGCTGTTTTGCCAAATTCATTTATTAAGTCAAGCAGTTTTTTGGTGGAGTCTATAGGGTTTTCTATGTACACTATCATGTCATTTGCAAACAGTGACAATTTTGTTCCCTCCTTTCCGATTTGGATGCCTTTTATTTCCTTTTCTTGTCTGTCCACTGTGGCTAAACTTCCAACACTATATAGTATAGAAGTGGTGAAAGTGGACAACCTTGTCTTGTTCCTGTTCTTAGTGGAAAAGATTTTAGTTTTTGCCCATTGAATATGATGTTGGCTGCAGGTCTCTCATATATGGCCTTTATTATGTTGAGGAATGCTCCCTTTATTCCCTCTTTGCTGAGTGTTTTTATCATAAATGGGTGCTGTACCTTATCAAATGCTTTTTCTGTATCTATTCATACGATCATGTGTTTTTTGTCTTCGCTTTTGTTTATGTGATGTATTACATCTACTGATTTGTGAATACTGAACCATCCTTGCATCCCTGGGATGAATCCCACTTGGTCATGGTATATGATCATTTTTAATGTATTGTTGGATGTGGTTTGCCAGTATTTTGTTGAGGATTTTAGCATCAGTGTTCATCAGCAATATTGGCCTGAAGGTTTTTCTTTCTTTGTTCTGTCTTTATCTGGTTTTGGAATTAGGATGATGTTGGCCTCATAAAAAGAGTTTGGGAGTCTTCCGTCTTTTTGGATTTTTTGGAATAGTCTGTGCAGGATAGGGGTTAGCTCTTCCTTAAATACTTTGTAGAATTGTCCTGTTGGAACCATCTGGTCCAGAGCTTTTGTGTATTGGGAGTTTGTTGATTACTGCTTCAATTTCATCTGCTGTTATTGGTCTGTTCAGGCCTTCTGCTTCTTCTTTATTGAGTTTTGGAAGATTATATTTTTCTAGAGATTTGCCCACTTCACCTAGGTTTTCAAATTTTTTGGCATACAGTTCTTCATAGTAATTTCTTACAATCCTTTGTATTTCTGTGGTGTCAGTTGTAATCTCTCCTCTTTCATTTCTGATTGTGTTTATTTGGGTCTTCTCCCTTTTTTTCTTGATGAGCCTGCTTAAAGCCTTGTGGATTTTGTTTATCTTTTCAAAGAACCAGCTCCTGGATTCATTGATCCTTAGAATTGTGCTTTTAGTCTCTATGTCATTTAATTCTGCTCTGATCTTGGTTATTTCCTTCCTTCTACTTGCTCTGAGCTGTCTTTGTTGTTGTACCTTGAGTTCTTGTAGGCATAGGGTTCAGTTGTTTCTTTGAAATGTTTCTATCTTTTTTAGGTATGCCTGTATTGCTATGAACTTCCCTCTCAGGACTGCCTTTGCTGTGTCCCATAAGTTTTGGGTTGTTGTGAGTTCATTTTCGTTTCTTTCCAGAAACTTTTTGATTTCTTCCCTAATTTCATTCTTGACCCATTCATTGTTTAATAGCATGCTATTCAATCTCCATGATTTTGAGTGTTTGGGGGTTTTTTCCCTTGGGGTTGGTTTCTAGTTTCAGTTCTTTATGGTCAGAGAAAATGCTTGGTATGATTTCAATTTTCTTGAATTTGAAGCTTCTTATGTGTCCTATCATGTGGTCTATCTTTGGAAATGTTCCATGTACATTTGAAAAGAATGTGTATTTAGCTTCTTTGGGATGAAGGGCTCTATATATATCAGTTAAGTCCATTTCATCTAGGGCATTGTTCAATGCCACAATATCTTTGTTGACATTTTGTTTGGAAGATATTTTGTTTGTTTGTTTGTTTGTCTGTACATTTTTGAGAATGGGGTGTTAAAACCCCCTACTATAATTGTGTTGCTGTCAATATCTTTCTTGAAGTCCTGTAAGATTTTCTTTATGTATTTGGGTGTTCCTATGTTGGGTGCATATATATTTACAATGTTTATGTCTTTTTGGTGGATTCTTCCCTTGAGCATTATAAAGTGACCTTCTGGGTCTCTGTTTATGGCCCTTTTTTTGAAGTCTATTTTGTCTGATATGAGTGAATATTGCTACCCCAGCTTTTTTCCCTGTCTGTTTGCTTGGAAAATTTGTTTCCAGCCCTTCACTTTCAGTCTGTGTAAGTCTTTTGTCCTGAGTTGGGTCTCTTGTAGGCAGCATATATGTAGTTCATGCTTTCTTAGCCATTCATCTATTCTATGTCTTTTGATTGGAGCATTTAATCCATTTACGTTTAAGGTTATTATTGACAGGTACTTATTCATTGCCGTTTATGTATCTGTGTTCCTCTCTGTCTCTCTCTTTTCCTTCCTTTCCTTAGATCAGTCTCTTTAGCATCTCTTGCATAGCTGGTTTGCTGGAGGTGTATTCTTTTAGACTTCTTTTGTCTGGGAAGCTTATGTGGCCTTCTTTCTTGACTGAAAGTCTTGCTGGGTAAAGTAGTCTTGCTTGCAGGCCTCTCGTTCTCATTACTTGGAATATTTCTTGCCATTCTCTTCTGGCTTGGACCATTTCCATTGAGAAGTCAGCTGCTAACCTTATCGGGACTCCCTTATATGTTACTTCCTGTTTCTCCCTTGCTGCTTTTAAGATTCTCTCTTTGTCTTCATATTTTGCCATTTTAATTATGATGTGTCTTGATGTGGGCCTCTTTGGGTTCCTCCTGATTGGGACTCTCTGCGTTTCGTGGATTTGTGTGGCTTTTTCTTTCATCAAATTAGGGAAGTTTTCCATCATGACTTTTTCAAACAGGTTTTCTATCCTTTGCTCTTCTCCTTCTGGTATCTCTATTTTACGGATATTATTACGTTTCATATTGTCTTGCATTTCTCTTAATCCCTCTTCATTCTTTCTGAGGCTCTTTTCCTTTTCTTGCTCTTTCTGGGTGTTTTTCTCTACTTTGTCCTCTAGTTCCTGATCCGGTCTTCTGTTCATCGATCCTGCTTTTGATTTCTTCTACTGTGTTCTTCAGTTCAGAAATTGCATTCTTCATTTCCTCCTGGCCTTTGTTGATAGTTTTTATTTCCTTTTTCATGTTGATATAGTTTGCAGTGAGTTCACTGTAGGTTCCCTGTAGTTTCTGGTAGCTCATTGTGAGCTCATTGGGCTTCCTGATAATCATTTCCTTGAACTCAGTATCTGATAGTTGAGTTGCCTCTATTTCATTTAGCATTCCTTCTGAGGCTTCCTCCTTTCCCTTCATTTGGGGGTTGTTTCTTTGTCTTCCCATTGTTTGTGAGACTCTTCTTGTTAGCCTCTGCTTCTTAAATTAATCTGTTCTGACTCCCTGGGTTTATGGTGTGAACTTCTGTGGTGGAATACTTGTGAGATTCAGTGGTGAAGAGTCCTTGATCTTCCAAGTTCACTAGTCTTGGGCTGTCATTTAAGTTGGCTCTGTGTTTTTCTTTCGGTTTTGATTGTTGTTGGGTCTTTATTTGGTGGTTCCTTCCCACCAGCTGGTTAAATGAGGGTCACTCTGTCCACCACCTCTTGTATTTTGTTGTGCTGGTGAGGGCAGGTAGTGTTGAAGCTGGTTCTTCTGTGTGTACAAGGTTTTGAAGATTCTCTCTTGCTCCTGTTCAGTTGTTTGTTCTGGGTATTTTCTCCACTATTTAGTTGTATTTCCAGATAGGTTCTGGATTGAGATTTGTGTGGTTTCCACTCCCTCCTTCACCTTCTTCTGTTGTTATTTGTTGGTGGTTCCTGTATTGTTGGGTTTCCTCTTCCAGTGGGTAACCTGGTGTTTACTACTTCCACCTACTTTTTTTGTGATCAGTTGCAGAGGGAAGGCAAAATGGTTTGAGACAGAAAGAGTGTATTATATGATATTTATAGTAGCAGCCAGTAGAGAAGTGGTAGGAGATCCTTTGGCTATGTATAGTGTTAACTGTGATCTTCCACCCAACTAGCCGATTTTTAGAAAGAAGATAAGACTCTTGTTGGGGAGGGAAGGATTATGAATTGGATCTAGAAAGCAGTGAGGTTCTGGGAATTCAGATTCTGAGGTAAGGTGAGAGTAAAGGATAGTAAATAGGTGTAGTGTGTGAGAAAAGAGTTAACCACTACAGTAATAGAGTTCTGGAAACTGTGAAGTGGGCTACAATCTAGGAGTGGTGTTGTGAGGTATTTACAATTGTATGGAACAGCTATTATTTACAATAATATTAGAGCAACAATCATATGACAGAATCTATGTGATCTGGGTAACAAGAATAGGGAGTACAGGACCTTGAGTAGTGTGCTAATGGAACACAAGTGATGTGAAAGACAGTAAATTAACAATACACTATGAAAGAGAGAACAGGGGAAACCTGTCAAATGATACAATATAACCAGCCAAGCAAAGAAGACTATACAAAAAGAAGAGGAATACAAAAATACTATTAAAATAAAAGATGTAAGAGTAATGAAAAAAATAATAATACAAACATGCAATAACTTGCAGGTTCTCTGTAACAGCAAAGTGAATTTTGTCTCATTGTCTCAGATGTTGGGATGCCCCCTCTTTGGGTCCAGTTCTGGTCTTTTCACCATTCCAGGTTTTTTTGGTTTCACTTGTGGGTATTTAAAAAAAAAGGCAGAAGAAGGGAGGACGAAGAGATAAAATTGGAAAGAAAGGAAGAAGAAATAAAACAAGAAAGAAGGAAAGAAAGGAAAAAGGTATTGAAAGATAAAACAATAGTAAAAATTAAAAAAATAAAAGATTCCTTAAAAAGGAAAATCCCTCTTGTTGGTTTCAAACTGGTCATACCAGTTTTTCTGCTGAGGGGTGGCTATAGCATGCTGAGGGGTGATTGGTATGTCTTTTCTCCCTTAGGGATCTGCACTCAGCCAGTCTTGTGCCCACTCTCCCCAAAGGTAGCCTGATGCCTCTCCCTGGCACCTTGGGTGTCAGATTCAGGTCTTCCTGAGAGTGCTCTTTCCCCCGCTGCCAGGGTTACTGCTGTGGTCTGGGGTGCAGCGCGTGATCGCTCTGCCAGGCTGCCTCAGTCTTGCGGGCTCTGGCGCACGCCCTTCCTAATGGTATGCGGGTGTGCAGGGCCTTCTGAGCAAACTTCCGAGCTACCTCGGGATCACTGCCCAGCTTGGTGGGGAGGTGGCAAAGCAGCTGTTGCTGGAGTATTCCCCAGCTTTAATTTTTGAGAAATTCCTCCTACTCAAGCCTGGCCACTTTCTAGAGACAGACCAGTGACTATCAGGGGTCAGTGCCTGTCACTGCACAAATCTCAACTCTCCCAAGCCGGTGTCCACAGAGTGTGTGTGTGATCACTCACACAAAGGTGATCACAGCCCCTTTGTGTGCCAATTTGTTTTTTCCCCTCTCTGCCACTTCAAGCAACCAGGTCTCTCCCAGTGCTGTTTAAACCTTGATTGGCCAGGGAGGGAGGGTGCAGTTGACCCAGCTCTCTCCCAAGGACTCCATAGCAGATGCAGGGGCGGGCACCAGGCCTGGGGCTGCAGCTGCCCTCGTTCTCGAGCTGGTCCATGGGACCTTATTGATCTGAAGCACACTCCTTACCATCTGGTTTTTCATTGTCTGCTACAAGTTTTGGTCTCTTATTTTCATATATGTTTGGGTACTGTTGGTTGTTTGCTCTTTTCCTCCATAGATTAGCTAGGTTTTTCTCCCATGTGTAGGAAGAAATGGAATCTGCTCCTTTCTACCCCATCAACAGTCACCATCTTCCCTCCCCAGTTTAAATTCGAGAGTAAGTCTTAAAAGTTCTCATCATAAGGAAAAAAAATCATAACTATGCATGATGACAAATGTTTACTAGACTTTTTGTGATTTCACAATATATAGGGCAGGGCAAAAGTAGGTGTACAGTTTTTGTATGGGAAAAATACAATAATTAATAAATAACACGGGAATAAACTCTGTGTTTCATGTACTCCAAGTATACGCCAACTTTTGCCCCACCTTATATAAAAATATCAAATCATTATGTTGTACACTTGAAGCTAATGTAATTAATTAGCAATCATATTTCAATAAAAAACAAAGTAAAAAAATCTTACCTTCTGTTCCTAGAATATAGTGTGCATTCAGATGAAAACTAAATATATCTTTAATTTCAATACTGTGCATAACATACAGTTTAAGTATATTTGCTTCTATATTAAATTTTAAACTAATAAATATTACATGTAAATAATATAAAAAATTAAATAGTGCCAAAGACTTATAATAATAAACAAGACTACTCTGTTTCCTGCTCCTCCCACAGCCCCTTTCTACACTTATAACAGTTTGCTAGATGATGTGTCTATTCTTTTATCTCCTGATTAATCCATTTTGGGCATCAATGATAGACTTCCATATAGCTGCAGGGGGTTTTTAGTGTATTTACACACTTTCTCACCCTACTTTCCAAAATAATTACTTCTTAATTTTTGGTTAAATCTACATTCATAGTACCCATTGTTAATTTCTAAATAAATATTTTTCACCCCCAAGTCAACCAGTAGATTATAATTTCAGTTTCTTTCTTAAAAACCTGTTCCTTCTCCCCATCATACTTAATAACAGTTGAATTTTTGTCATTTAATTAGTTTTCCTTGTATATCTGAGTCTTCCTACGCCCTTCTACTCTCTATAATACATCTCATTTTAATTGTCCATGCCCTCAAACGTGCAGAGTACTAATTGGTTCCTTTTATTCTTTATCCTACAGACACACTCCTGAAGCCCTACGCCTTCACTTACTGTTTGTTTTAGACTTACTGCTGTTGTTTTCCTTTGCTGTACTCCCAAGAACCCCCTTCTTCTCTGTTTGTGTTGGATTCCTACTTCCTGAGCCCTATAACTTCATCTTTCTTGGTTTACTTCCCTTGTTTTGGTGGAGTATATCTTTCAGGAACATTCTCAGGCAAATGCATGAATAAAAATTTCTTTCAAAATAATACATGTTTGAAAATGTCTGTAGTATTTTGACTGGGTTTTAGAATTTCAGGTTGAAAATCTTTTCTAAAATTTAGAAGGCTTTGCTTCATTGGCTTCTCATTTTACTGTTGGAGTAGACATACACAACGCCATTTTTACTCTTGGTCATTTGTATGCTTTACTCCTACAAGTGTTAGGATCTTCTCTTTAATTCCAATGTGAAAATTTCACAGTATTGGTCTTTGGTGTGTGTCTTTGTCCATTCATTGAACTGGACATTCACACAGCTTTTGCAATCTCAAGATGTGTATTCTTCATTCCTGGGAAATTTTCTTCAAACAGCCATTTGATAATTTCCTTCTATTTTCCATTTTCTCCCATTATGAAATTCTTATCAGATGCTTTCACTTTTCAGTATATCCTCTAGTTTTTGTACATTTAACCTTCATGTGGGTATGCTCCCTTTTCTCTATCTATACTCACTCTAATAGTAATCTCTTCCATTCTCAACAAATAACTTCTTTTTTTTCTCTCTCTGGGAGAGCTGTGGGGCATTTTCCTGGGTTATATATCCTGAGAATCCCATGTTCTATAGTAGTCTCAGAACCCATGATAAAATGACTATGCATTTGTGATGAACTTCTCTACCATAGAATGGCTTAGGAATCTATGGAGGTATTCCAGGGGTACAGATATGGGTTAAGGTAAGCCTAAGAGTTCCAACCATCTTTAGAACAGTTATGAGAAATTCAAGTAAAGTGAAATTCCTTATGCTTCTTTAAAGTAGGTCTGAATCAATGTGGGACACTATAAATAACCCCTTTCCAGAAGTTCATGAAATGAAAACCTCATGTATACCCTTAAGATGTCCATGGACTTGATGAGTCTGCCCTTGTGTTAAGTGAATGTAGCCAACTCCAGGAAAGCTGGGTGCTTCTGAACCATTCCAGGTGAAGGCTGGAGGTGCCTTACATACAGACATGATAGATATAGTATATTGTGAAGGCAGCTAATCTTCTTACTTTAAAATGCCAAAGGAAGTTAAAACCCCCTCTGGGGGATAATTACTATCCTTTCCCTCCTGCTCTGCAATTTTATGGTCACCTGGAACTCTGGTTCTCGTTTTGCTTAGTATTCCTGAAGGCAAGCAAAGTCTCTGCCTCAAGTCTCAGAGTTTCTCCCAAATGCTCAAGATTTAAAGGAACAGAGTTGGACAGTTCATAGACAAAAATGAAGAGATGTCTCTACTCAGAGTAACATGCCTAAGTCTGGCAGGACAAGGGGTGTCCAAGGATGACAGAAAGTAAAAGGATGGTAAGGGCTTGTTATATGCTTTGGGGGGATGGAAGAGTTTTACATGGGTCTTAACAAAGAATGGGAAAGTGAATAATAATCTGAGAAGGGCATGTTTTAATGAGAAGAAAAACGAAATAAAACAACAACAAAACTAACAAAATACAGCATTTAGATCTATATGAGTTTCTCCTAACCTTCTGAAGTGATGGCAAACCACTTTTCAATGCCATAACTAATACCTAATGAGTTTCCCCTATTTTAAAAATGATAAACCCACGGAAGTTCCAACAATTAAATAATAGCATTTCAAATCCCATTTCTTTACATTTATATCTACTCTAAAAATTTCTCAATCTAAGATATTCCCTAAAACAGCAGTTCACTGAGAAAAAAACTGGAGAAACTGTAGCACCATATAAATTGCTGAGGTGATGCCAGCATTTGGATTAATGCATCAGCAAAAATCACAGGGAAAAGAACCTGGCATTTTAGGGACAGCTGTGTGTGGGGAGGTTGGAAACATGAAGTGGTCATCTATGATGGTTCTATGTCTAAGAATTAAAGGTAAGCTGCTGAAAATATACTAGCTTTGGGAGAATTTGGCCTTAGTTTGACTTTATAAAAAAGTAAGGTTAATACCATTGTGTTAGATGAAAGAATGGTTGGCAAGAGAAAAATTCTGAGATGTTCTACATGACATTACAGCAGGCTGAAGAGTGAGAGACATGGGTATGAGTAGTTAACCCATTAATAGCTGTGGGTCAACTAACAGTAGACTGCTCACATTCCTGAAGGTGAGCTGGAGCTTTGAATCGCGTCTGTAGCAGCCACCAGACATACTGCAGCCTGCACATGTGCGGACTTTCAGGGTTCTTGTCTGTAACCAATCAAAAGTAGTAAATATTTCTCATTTACAGACTGTGTACTACCACAGAAATGCCCCATCTGCATCACCTTTTCCCACTGCCCTTATCAGTAACCAATGTAAGTTCTTTCAAAACGACTTACACTTTTCCCCCCAAAACAAAATGTATAAAACGGTCCATCAACTCCAGTATGGCGGCCGCATTTTTCTTTTCCACCAGCCCAGCTGCTGGTTAGACTTCATGTGCCAAGACCTGGTCTGTTTCTGGGTAGCACATGTTTCAATAGCCCTTTCTTTTACAAAGCTTCCAACTGTGAAAGTTTTTGTTTAACACATCAGATATCATTTTCAAAGTTCCCTATGAACTCTGAATTTGAACAATAGTCTCCGAATCATTTTACATATTGATTAAAGGTGATATGTATTTAGTGAAAGTACTTGCATACGTGTACTATATAGGACAGACTTGTAATCCTTACCCCAAGTATATAAAATTTACTGGAACCTTTGAAAAGGAGAGAGAAATGTCCATTTTCAGACTAAATGTATTTTGATGTTAATAATATCTTAAATGTTCTAAATGATCTAAATAAATGTATTTTATATAAATTCTTTTAAAAAACTTTTAAAAATTGTTATTGTTTTTCTTTTTTTTTTAAGATTTTATTTATTTATTTTTAGAGGGTGAAGGGAGGGGGAGAGAGAGAGAAACATCAGTGTGCGGTTGCTGGGGGCTGTGGCCAGCAACCCAGGCATGTGCCCTGACTGGGAATTGAACCTGCGATGCCTGGTTCGCAGCCCGTGCTCAATCCACTGAGCCACACCAGCCAGGGCAAAAAATTGTTATTGTTTTTCAATTCCAGTTGTCCCCATATCCCCCCCAATACTCCTCCCTGCCCTACTCACCCCCTACCCCCCCACTCAGTCCTTCTCCCTATTTTCTTTGTCCATGGGTCCTTAATATTTGTTCCTTGACTTGACCCTTCCCCTTCTTTGCCCCATTATCCTCCTTCCCCTTCCCTCTGGTCACTGTCAGTGTGTTCTTAATTTCAATGTCTCTGTTTATATTTTGCTTGCTTGCTTGCTTTGTTGATTAGGTTCTACTTATAGGTGAGATCATATGGTATTTGTCTTTCACTACCTGGTTTATTTCACTTAGCATAATGCTCTCCAGTTCCATCCATGCTGTTACAAAGGGTAGGAGCTTCTTTCTTTCCTTCTTTCCTTCTTTCTTTCTTTCTTTCTTTCTTTCTTTCTTTCTTTCTTTCTTTCTTTCTTTCTTTCTTTCTTTCTTTCTTTCTTTCTTTCTTTCTTTCCTCCCTTCCTTCCTCCCTCCCTCCCTCCCTCCCTTTCTTTCTTTCTTTCTTTCTTTCTTTCTTTCTTTCTTTCTTTCTTTCTTTCTTTCTTTCTTTCTTTCTTTCTTTCTTTCTGTTGTGTAGTATTTCATTGTCTGGATATACTCAAGTTTTTTGATCCACCCATTTACTGATGGGCACTTAGGCTGCTCCCAGCACTTGACTATTGTAAATAGCACTGCTATGAAATTGGGGTGTGTAGGTTCTTTTGAATTGTTGTTTCCAGATTCTTGGGGTATATTCCCAGCAGTGGAATTATCAAGTCAAAAAGTAGTTTCACTGTTAGTTTTCTGAGGAAATTCCATACTGTTTTCCATAGTGGCTGCACCAGTCTGCATTCCCACCAACAGTACACTAAGGTTCCCTTTCCTCCACAACTTCACCAGCACTTGTTGTATTTTTATGTAAATTCTATATGCTATCAAATACTGATGTAGTGATTTCTTGTATTCTTAAGAAATTTTCAGTTATGTATAAAACCCATGAGGCATCGAAAGTACACTAATGCACACAATGTTAGTCCAAATTCTTAAAAAGCTGTGTGGAATCTAAGAACTGAGTTTTCTTCCAAATATTCCTATCTCTTTTTACACACACACACACACACACACACACACACACGGATAGGCAAAAGTAGGTTTACAGTTGTTCATGTGTTAAATAATACAATTATTAAAAAATAACAATACAAGAATAGACTCTGTTTCAGTACTCACAACTATAAATCTACTTTTGCCAATCCTTGTATATTTCCATACATATAATTTTGGATGTATTTATCATTTAGATCAACTATTAGAAAAATGATCTAGTTACTATATTTCCTCATTGGAGACAAATTAAAACCTGAAAGAAAACTTTTAGATTTAAAAATAATAATCATGCAGTGATAAATGGGCAAATTAGTAGGAATTATGCCTTGAATTAAAAAAATATCTGAAGACCAATTATGTCTAAACATAAAGTCCACATGAAATGTTTAAGTACTGGAATGAACTTTGCAATATAAAGAACATGTAAATAGATGTCCTTTCTCTGAAAGCAGCTCATTCACATTTCACTGCACTCAATTTAAACAGCTTTGAGTTAAAAATACGTAAGAGACATTTGCAACAGGACACTAGAGAAACACTTGGAAGTGTTTTGAGAATTTATCCTAAGTACACAATCTGCATTACAGTGGCTTGATTTACAATAGCCAGTGGAGCCAGGGGTGGGAGAAAGACAGGGCCTGGCCAGCTCCCTTCTTTCTACATGGAGCTAGCGTGATGTCTGTAGTTGAACAGAAAAAGGTACCTAGAGCTGTGACCTCCCCCAGAACATGTTCCTGTCTGAGTATAAGCACCGTGGTGTATGCACACTTCTCCATTAACCATCACAGGCCCCAAGAGGGCTCTGCAGCCATCAACCATGAACAGGGCCCCAGGGAAAGAAACTCTAGCAACACTGGCTCCAGAAGTCCATCAGCCTCAATTTTTCTCCTTGAGGTTTACAGAGAACTAGGGTCCCTGTTCTTTTTATCTCATGTAGAAAGATATATGGAAAAATGTATGTAATTTGTGATTTTGTTTCTTAGGACAATGTTCCCAAGTACAGATATAAATAAAGATAAAGCTGGTTCAGTTATAAACTACACTCTTACCATGTGTATTTTGAATCACCTGGGGTGCTTTAAAAAAATATAAATTCTCAGGCCTTACTTCTGCAGATTGCAATTAGGTAAGTTGGTGAGGGGCCTGGGAACTTCTAATTTTATAAAGGTCCCCAAATGCTCTTAACAATCAAGCCATGTTTGGAATTTCAAATATGATGCCACTTTGGGAAACTTCCATGGGATACTAAGTTATCAAATCATAATCCTCAAATTTTATGTCAATTTGAAATATTGAACTCCTACATATAAAGGGGTGGGTAAAAGTAGGTTTATACTTGTTTGTACAGAAAAATACTTACAGGTTATGATTATTATAATTGCTTTATTAACAGAAAAGAATGCCATTTGCAACTGTAAAACTACTTCACCAACCCTGTATTTGATCTTCCTCATTTCAATTAAAAATAACAAACATAAAATATTCATTTGCTGTGTCTTCCATACAAATGTCCTTGGTTTTGCAGCAAAAAACTTGGGGAAGTAGAGAATAAGGTTTTTCTTCCCCAGCAATTAGCAGAGATCTTGTTTGTTCCTCACACTGCAGTGATTTTTACTCATTTGATATGTTCACAGGGGTTCTTGTCCTAGTCACTAAAGTCAGAGAAAATTTATCTCACTTCTGATGAGAAATGTTTATTCAAATGGCTCCAGAGGACAGAAAGAATGGTATTACTATACCTACATCAAATGACCACTGGCTCACAATTCTTTTTTGCTGAAGCATTATTTAAATTGTACAGCTAGCATGATTAATGCACATCTGGTAAAAAGAATTCTCTCACCTCCCTCTTTAGTTTAGGTAATGAGTTTTATAACAGACTTGATTCTATCTATACTGACTTTCTAAGGGACTAAAAACTCCTCAGGAAGTATTTTGTGATCTTCTAATTTGTGTGATGCAAAACATGGTAGCAAGTACATGCTAATACTGTTGCCACCACCTACAATTTCCTAGTTACTAATATTTTCAGATATTCACAGTGTCATGCATTTAACATACATTGTGTTTAATCACCAAGTGAAATCCGATGAGGTAAGTACTATTATTACGTCCATTCTACAGATGGAGGCGGTGAAGCACAATGAACTTACGAGAGACCCCAGCACTTCACAGCCAGGAAGTGAAAAAGCCAGTACTTCATCTCAGAAGTCTGGCTCCTGGGCTGATGCCCTGGAACTGTGCTCCACAGGACATCATTCATATAGAAGGTAAGAAGAGTTGTGCACTTGGGGGCCTCAATCAGTACTGCCTTCAGGTCCCTTTATAATCATTGGACCCCATGCGTTTGCATATACCAGGACAACTTTGGTAACATGTCAAAATACTTTTTCTTCAATGACAGGCGGGATAGTCTATAGTTTCCTGATTCAGTTTTACCTCTGATTCTTTTGGGGGTATTAATGCTTAAAATGCCACATAGTTATTTCCTGGTTTTATATACTCATAAGTACTCCTAGGAAATGCCCTCTTGTAATTCTTTTACAAAGTAGTCAAAGGACACAAAGTTTTCACATTTTTCCAGTTTTGGTTTCAATCTTGGTATCAGCTTCAGAAAAGTACTCATTCCATAGTTATAAAAATTTCATTAACTGCAACTGCATACTGAAAGAGGCCAAAGTTGCCTAAATTCTGATTTAAGAGCTTACTTTCAATTACTTGCCAATCACACCCACACACAAATGCACACACCTACCTGAAGGGAAAAGTTTCAAAGATTTAAAGACCTATTATACAAAAATGCAACTCCACATCACTGTGTGCTGATTTTCAATAAGTGACTGTAATAGATCATTTTGAAAGAAACCAGATCTTTAAGGACGTATTAAGTAAATCCTCCTGTACTTATTTCTCAGGTAAGAACAGAACCTGTAGAACCACCGAGTCTTGTATAAACCCTTCATGTCAGGGGCTCTGGAACAGCACCAGGCTTCCTGGAAGCTGGGGTGTGAATGAGGAGCATGTGGACTGGGAGTAGCAAGAGTCTCCTTTTGATCAGAAGGGCTTTATAATTCTCCCTGTGGCCAGACACCCACTGAATCTTCAAGAGAAAGTATACCTCCTCTTGGTGTATTATGTGTTTGGGAGTTCTCCAAGTGAATGTCCCCTAAATGTCAAACTGAACCAGGCACTACAATATTTTGTTTTGCCAGTGCCTTCCTTGCAATCAGATCCCACTTTCTGGTTTTGGTACTGTATACCTCTAAGAGTAAGAGACAGCTTTGTTGACATCTACACTGGGGGTGTGAACTGCAGGCTGTGACACATCCGTGGCAACACCAACCTGCATTTTGCCTACTCAGAAACATACTTCTAACTTCTAACTTGTGGGAAGTAGCTATATGAATTTGGGAAGGAAGGAATTGGATGTAAATAACTTGGAAACCCCCAATTTTACTTCTGTCCCATGTATGGTGTTCTGGGCTGGAAAAGTCATTCCAATTACCCCCATTTATTTTTAAGTATGAACTTTGATAACCTTTGTACTTAACAATCCCCAGGACATGTTTTCATTTCAAATACGAGTGAGGGAAGGGATGTGGAACTGAGCAGTTGGAGCTGGAAGAGGAGAATGAAGGGAAAACGAGAGTGAGGAGGTCAGGGCGCTGACAGTGGATACCTTATGCTCAGTCCAGGTCCATAGCTTCCTACTGGCAGAAGAGTCAGCCATCCCTCCTCCTTCCCCTCAATGTTCAGATAATGAAAAAGAGGCTCTCTTTAAAATGTCAAATTGCTCAGGACTTCATCCCTAATGATAAAAGTATGTGACCGAGATGTGTTGGCCCAGATTGCACATATGAAAAAGGCCCTAGGTGTTGGCAATGGAGTGCCTTTTAACAAAGGATGACGTGTTACATGTAACTCTCAGCCCAGATACCCTTAAACTACACAACTTTGGTCTAGTTTTCCTTTTTAAATTGTGACACCTCTGATGGGTATATTTTTAACAGGAAAACTATGATCAAGATATACTTCTATTTCAAGTCTGAAGGTCTTCATTATTGTCGGAGTAGGCTAAGGAAGGCAAAAATATTAAACTTTGATTCTCCTTCCTTAGTCACATTCTGGAATAAAGAGATTTCACATGATGCTAACATGGATAGGTAAAAGAAAGCAAATGGAGAAAGTTGAGAGAAATTGACTAGGGAGCTGGGGGGAGAAGGAAATTAAAATTGAAGACAGATTCTGAAGAAAATAGTTCTTACATGCTTGTATATGCTATTCATTTAATGATATTAGCATTAACACACAATCCCTGATTTCAGAGTTACATCCTACTAACAAACCCCATGGACTTTAATGCCTAGATACACTCATTTGGGGACTCCCTCTTTGAACAGATAAGAAAACCCACTCACTATTTCAAATACCTTCCACACAAGGTATTTACAACAGACATTTATTTGAATTAACAAACTCTCCATGGTTTAAGTTAGTAGGTCATTCATAGCCTAGTGCCAATTTTTCTTTAAATAATTAAAATCAAAACTAGCTGAATCTCACTGATTGAGAACTTTGCTGTGGGGAAAGAGAACAGGAGGATAGAAGAATAGAGTCAAATGCTCTCATATTCACCTGCTCAGGGCCAATCCTTACCTCTTTCCCAGCCCTCCCTCTTCCTTCCTTACTACGGTTGCTTGATGTGCTGGTGGCTCTTTTGGAAACCATTCATACTGAAGAACAAATTCTCTTGACTAGGTTTTCAAAGTAAATATGGTCTAGTTTAAGATATGTGATACATGGAAATAAGGAGGCTTCTGATCCTGAGAACTTTGGGTGTGAATCCTAGCAAGTCCTCATACCAGTTGTATTGATTTGGTAAATTCCTTCAACTCTCAATGTTTCAGTTTAGTAACTTCTAAAAAGTGGATAATATCATCCTGTCTCAGGAGGTTACATTGGTAGAAGATTAGCACAATGTGTTTATGGTTCCTACTGATGTTCATTTCTTTATAGTACTGCACAATAATCATCAGCTCCTTGGGACCTGGTTAAGCAGACACAGCCATGTCACACAGCTGCAATAAATAGATGTAATTTTGCATATGAATGCACAGACACGGGACTGGCCTCCAAGAACAGAGCCACAGAGTCACACCAGAAGATGCTGAAGTATGGGGGCAAACTTCAGGGGGAGAACTGCTGCAGGAGGGAGTTCTGGAGATTGCCAGTTTCTGAAAGGGTATGTCCTAGTTTAGAGCTCTATGGATGTTACAGATCTTGGCAGCAGGCAGCTACCATTTCCTCCCTGCTCCTGAAAAGGTATATACCAAGGACACAGTCTACTTCCAAGCACTCTCTGGAACACTCAACCCTGGCTACGAGACCAGGGTCAGCACAGCTTGCCCTAAAGGTTAGAATGCAAAGTTCCCTATAGAGTGTCCCTATTCTTCAAGACAGATGTTGAAATTAAGTTTCAGGAAGGGAGAGATATGCTTTCAGTGAGGAAGCTAAGGTGCAATGGCTTTTACGGGGGATGCAGGTACACATTTCTAGTCTGTTCCTTTGAGTTTTAAAAATGAATGCCATTCTATTTATGTGAATGAGAATGATCCCTTGTTGGAGAATACTAAGTACATAGATTATTGTCATTCAAGTTGCCAATCTCGGTAGCTATTCAGAAGATAAGTAATTACTAAGTTTTGTTGGACCATGAATATAAGAGATTCATACCCTTTGAATAGAACCTTAATACAGCAATAAAGGTTTATAGCTATATAAAGCTGTCTGGCTGCAGTGGAAGCAACCCACAATAATTCCCATGCAAAAAACACTCACATGATGCATTCCCCACCCCACTTCACTCCTGTTGGAGAGGCAGGGCAAATGAAGCAGATGTTTGCATGGGAATTTTCCCAGGGCTTAATTCAAGAAGCTAAAACGGTGAGCATACCTGAGCAAATTAGGCCAGGATCAGGTGGGCAACCCCACATTTCTCTAAGACTGTGGTTTAAAAGCACAGAGAGCCATAGAATAGAAAGAGCAAAGGCATTTTCGATCTTTAAAGTTAGAATTCTATCCACTAGTAATGTTCAACTTTATCAGCTGTCAAGAGGGGACAATGGGGACAGTATTGTTAGCTTGAGTGTTCCTGTGTGTGTGGCTCGGAGAAAACACCTATCTAATGCTCCCTTTTCCCCATATATGAATGCACTGGATACTATAATGCTGAAATAGGCACTGACCTTAAAAAGCAACATCTCAGGCACTACTAACAACAAACTTTGGATTTGGATATTTAAGCAAACTACGTTAAACAAAGGCTCACATTTGCTTGATAGAAAAACTGAGATGCATACTCACATAAGGAAAGGGAAAATACGCTGCAACAGTTTCAGTTGATTATTCCAATGCAAAATAAAATCTGCTGATACAAGTAAGTCTTCAGTTGAGAATCTGAATTGTAACATACGTTAATGAATGTATCAATATCAGACACCATTTAGCCCAGGGCCTTGTATACAGTTGGTACTCAGTAAATGTTACTTGACTTAAACCAAAGGACAAGACATAACTCTGTGAGATTAAGACAAAAAAAAAAAGTTTCTACAAAGCAAGTATTTTCTATCACAGGCATATCTCAAACTAATAGGCAGGAAGTGTATTTAAAAATGTTTTTGCTTTAGGTCTAAAAGATTTTACTTTCCAAGTAAAAAACAGCTGAAATCATGCATCCTCAGCCCAACGTAATTTCACGCCTAATTTATGGAAATAGAATACCAAAGGACTCTGAGAGGGAGAGGGCAGGCAGGAGGGAAAGGATAGTGTGACATTAACACAGGGACCTGCTACTCTGTTGTTTGGCCAGGAGAGAGGCCTGGGCGGTTCTACCCTACAGGCAGCATGGTGAGATTCCAGCAAAAACATGTGTTATGAGGGGAGAAGGGGGGTACTCAGCTGAATGAACTTACTGTTACCTTGTTCCCCCTAACATCAGTCTTCTTTTTCCTGATACTGTCTGAATTTGAAACATCTAATTTAATCCGTTGGAGGGCCAGTCCTCCTTTTATTTCCTGTCTGTACTAAAGCAGTCGCCTGTTTCAATTACGTCTTTCTCCAGCTCCTGCAGTTCTCGCGCTCCAGCTGGCTCGGAGTGCTTCCTCGGAAGGCGGAATGCACTAACTGTGCCGATCGGAGACTGATAGCTGCAGAGCCACAATATTTAATAGCGGCACTGATAAGGAGGTTTAAAAAAATCCATTTTTGAGCCTAAACAAAAGGATATTATGTAGCTGTGTGTTCAATTAAGATCTAGTTAAACTCTTTTTTCCCATTATGTGGAACTTCATACAGGCAGCAGCCGACATAATTCATAGCGTTATGGCAAATTTCATCGGCACCGTATGTTTGAGAAATGTTCCCTCCTGCTTTTCAGTTAGTTACTGCTGGTTTGGGACCAGCCTGGTGCAATTATTTCAAAGAACAGAACTGTGGGATTGATACGACATTCTTGCAAAACCTTGGCTAGTTAAAAATAAGACTGTTTTGTATTTGAGAAGGCAAAAAACATCTCTGGGCTGTAAACACCAGTCAGTGTATTTCTTTTCTGCTTTATGAAAACCACAATTTTTTTTCTTCACCCCCCCACCCCCCCGGCACTCAGAGTGTAGTTTACAGTTTAATCTCTTTCAGCAAGCGGCTCTGGAGACCTTATTGTTCAACCAAAGTATTATCAAGGCCACAACCACAATTTATGGCAAAAGGTGGAGGCTCCCTTTAGAAAACGCCAAACCCCCCCTCCCCCTAAATAAATAAATAAATGAATGAATAAATAGATCAATCAATAAATAAAACAGTTGCTTTATTTCTAACTCACACTGCAAACTTTTATGGGGCCCTGGAGATGCCAGCGCAGTAATTAAAGAAATACCTGAGAGGTGTCGATCAACACTTACCCCGTCTAACTCCGCTGGGTCAATAAATCTGAAGGAAAACTTTTAAGTTAACAAGATTGTTTAGGCCTCCAGTTGCTGAAAAGTGTTCGGTTACACAGAGGGGAAATGAGGTGGAGAGAGCGAGAGGTTCAGAGTCAAAAACCAACTCTCCCCACTCGAGGTACAGACATATAAAGAATTTGTTGCTGTTGAAGGGGTAAATAAGGTCAGTAAATTATTTTTGCTGCTTTAAGCTCACAGGTATAATTTAGTGTCTGATTTTTAGTACATATTTTGAAAGAGTGGCTACAATCCTAGGGGTTCCAATAAAAGGAAAAGTGTAACTCCACCATTCATTAGGAGAACAAAACAGGTGACAAGGAATACACAAGCCTGAGATGTGACTTTAATCATTACTTCCTCAGTCATTTCCTTTATTGTCTTCATTCTTTAAATGTTTTATGGTCAGTTTGATTAGTAAAACCATTTTCTCTAAAAAAGCAGGAACAATAAAAACCTTTTACTTAGCTTGCCAGCACAAGCTGGCTACCTGGTTGTTCCCACACAAACGTGGTTCTAATACAAGCCTTTCTCTAATCCTATGACCTTTCCTTTCTTCAGTCTTAAACCACGACCCAGTGGAGCCATGGATGTCCCAGTTTCAGGCCACCCTGCCTGGCAATGGCCTCTGCCTGCTGCACCGAACTCCACCGCCTCTGAGGCTGGACCTCCCACACCAGTAATTGTGCCTTCTGCCACCTACTTTTTGCTGCCAATCTGCTTTTCTCTCTGTCACTTCTGGGATTCCATGTTAAGAGTGCTACTTTATGAATCTGCCAGTGAATCTGACCTTCGGTGCCGGCTGGTCCTCTCAGTTGATTACACTTAGTGACCAATTCCCCTGCCACCAGAGAACACGCTCATCTCTCATCTATCATGAACTGTACATACTTTCATTTGAAATTATAGAAATTCATTAATAAAATAAACTTTACAGAAAAAGCAATAAACAGAAAATTCTGAAAACCTAGTAGAAATTCATTTCTAATTCTTATTGACATTTTTTTTTACATGGCAGAAACGTGTTTATTCTATTTTGTGTTTTTCTAAAACTCTTTAACATTTTCTAGGCTAAAGTCATTTCTGCCACGCTTCAAGGTACAGAACTCTAGGATCTCAATGGAATATTTTTCCAAGTGCTTCAACACAACCAAAGTTTTTGTTTGAGAAAACATTGGTCTACAAGTATCCTATAGACAACCTTCTAAAGAAGTTGAGAGGCTTTCTATTTCAAAGGCAAATTAAGACAGGCATCTTACTGTCTATAAGAGAGTGTCAACTTTCCTCCCTGTTTTATCTCATTTTTAGAAATGCTGATCTCTTTTTTGTCACATAAAACTTATAGTTCTATCTCCATATTTTCATAATGTAACTTTGCTCTTTAAGATGTTTGATTTTATTAAGTGCTGAAATGTATGCTTTATTTTTCCTGTTGTATTCTGTATGCATTTTGAATATTATACCATACTGTTTTCTAAGTTGGGGAGAATATCATTTAAAATATATCCCTGTGTATTAAAGGGATTCACATACAAGCCATTTTAAACCACACTAATGTTGTCCCATAAGCTTTCTGACAGTTACAGGGATGCAGTTCTCAAAGAATCAACATGGCACCCAGGGAGGTCCCTGACACCTTTTCATTTGGTTTCAAGGACGACACCTTTTCTAACAATGCAAAGCCATCATACCTTTGCCATCCTTTCTCAAGTATATAATTCTCTAGAGACTACCTGACATATTGCAAGAGCTGTTAAAGCTTCTAAAAGAACTCAATTGTTTTCTATTAATCCAGCCATTAATGAGATATTTTAAAATGTGAAAAAATGTCACTCAACCTTTTCTTGTTTTGGAACAGTTGTTTTTATAAAAACGAGTTATTTTTATTACAATGTTATTTTTTTAAGAATAATAAATATCTGTCAAATACCGGTGTTAGTCTATAATATGGTAAATGTTGATAGAAATAACCCACATGAGCAAAAGTAGTTTGAGATGCGCAGCAATTTTTAAGATTGTAAAGAGGAGTGGCGTGAGGTTCTGAGAAAAAATGGTCTGAGAAACTCTGCTATAGAGTATTTAGACTTTCACTCTGAGACTAATCTATTGTGCAGATTCACTTTATATGAAAATGTAGACACATGTAACTGGAGTCTGTGTGCAACAATGTATTTTGATAACCAGTTTTTGCTCCAAGTCCAAATTCACCCATTACTTTTGAAAATGTGTTTAGCAATTCAAAGATCAATTCCCAAAGCTTGGAAGAGAGTTATTCCTACTAAAAAATAGGTCTTAGAATTTGCTACTTAAAATATCAAAATCCACCAAAGGTTCTTACAAATTTGGAACTCTGTTCTTACAAATTGAGACCTTAGTTTTGGATCCAAGAGGCATATTCTTTTGGATTAGGGATTATAGTGCTAATGTAATTATAGATAATTTAGAAAAAGTCTCTAAATATGGGCATGGGTGCTCCATCCACTGTCAAAAGAAACTGGGAATGCAGACACCATCAACTAAGACCTAAGTCTGGTAGACCCATTTGAAATTTAACTAATTAGGGTTTTGGAAACACTGTTTCTAACTCTATCGAGTTTGTTTTCTGGTACTACAGCCTTCAGTTATTACAGCCATTATGTTTGTCAATGACATATAAAGGATTTGAATTTGCCTAAGTAAGAAGTTTAGGATTCTTAAATTTCAAAACAGAATAATGGCCCTGTTGATGTTTTCATGCACTGATACCTATAACTGCAGCACAGGATTTTCTTTAAGCAATCGTTATCATTCAAAAATAGAACCATAAATACCACTTAAATTCACTAATCAGCAAATAGTTCTCTCTTCCAGTTGAGAGCCACTGTTCAGTTCCATGTAGCTGTCCAGTTCAGAACAAAAGAAATCTCATTGTTCATCCCCTCAAGCCTTGTCAAGTACTGATATATTCAGTCATGATGATACAAATATAATCTGCATATTTAGTCTTCATTAAGACCAGTGAATCTTAATATAGGGTGAGAGTGGGGTGGGAGCAGAGGTAGTTTATATGCTTTGGAAAGGTATTTTTAGTACTTTGTTTTGTTTCAGTCACAATATATTTATTTTTAAAACTCAAAGAACAGATTATAGGAAGTGAGACTTATAGGAAAAGATCTTGTGCTTGTAAAGACAGATTTTTTACTCTCCTATACAATCCCTTCCCTTCTTTAGTCTCAAGTCAAAGGGCAGAACCATGGCCTGTAAACCCTACAAGAGCAGAATCAGTCTATTTTTCATTCCCATTTTGACAATGATGATAACCCATGATAACGCAAACTCAGTTAAAATACACTGGAAGGATTTATGGATGAAAGAATGAATCTTAAAAACATGTCATTTTAATTTTT
Organism: Tonatia bakeri; assembly: GCA_004024845.1. Lineage (NCBI taxonomy): Eukaryota > Metazoa > Chordata > Mammalia > Chiroptera > Phyllostomidae > Tonatia > Tonatia bakeri. The sequence goes on from PVIA01001009.1 coordinate 275,942, forward strand.
AACAGAGACACAAAAGCAAATTTTTAGCAAAGTCATCAAAACAATTCAAATGGGTAAAGTTGTTTTTTTTTTTTCAGTGAGTTTTTTCCCCAGTTCTAGAGTAACTGGATATCCAATAGAAAAGAAGATATATCCACCCTTCTCTAATACCATACACAAAATTAATTTTAGGTAGATCATAGGCCTAAATATGAAAACTAAAAATCTAAAGCTTATTGAAAAAATATAGAATATCTTCATGACCATGAAGATAGGCAAAGATTTCTTAAAGAAGACAGAAAAAGCAGTAATGTAAAAGAAAAAGAAAATATAAATTGGACTTGATGACAAAAACTGCTCACACACACAAAAAAGCCACTGAGACAGTGAAAATGCAACCTACAGCATGGGAGAAAATACATTTCTAGACTACATACAGAACTCCTAAAATTAATAAAGAAAAGCCAAGAGCATAATAATTTTCTTACTGAGCATCATTGTTTGTCCTGAGAAGCAGGACCAAAACAACTAGCAGGGAGGTAATGCATGCATTCATTCCAGTATCTTCCTCATACTTGACCCTGTGTTAGGAACTGTGCACACACAGTGGATAAACTATGTGGTGAGAAGCTCTGTGTTTAATGAGAGAGGCAAAAATGTAAATGGGAAATTATAACATAGTGCAAAATGGCAGTGAGAGCCTAGACGAGGTGTGACTAAATTCAAGGGCAGGCCTGAAGGTTACATAGCTGGTTTCATTTCCCTCTAATCTTATTTTCATTAGTGCCACATCTACCACTTAAGTCTTAAGTCTTCCGATCCATACACACTTAAGTCTTTCTAGCCTATCTCTATTTTATGCAGAGGCATGAGGCAATGACCATGGTGAGGTTTAATTAAGTACTTATAGAATGGAGAGATAAATGTGATATATAGCACTTATTTTCAAATGGAAGAAACATTTTTAGAATTTTCTCACTGATAAGTATTTGGAGTTTGGCTTTAGACACCAGCTTATTGACAGTGTTGCATACTGTGAAGTGTATAACTGAATTTCTCTAATCTTAGATGTTGTCAGATGTACATGTGTGATAATTACACCCAAGGTACATTTCTGGTTTTAAACAACAACAACACAACTAAGTACTGACTAATGTTGCTATATGAGCCACATCATGACATTTTGATCAATGTTGGACCACCTATGCAATGGTGGTCCCACAAGATTATAATGGAGCTGAAAAATTCCTATCTCCTAGTAAGTTGTTAGCTTTTGTAACATTTTAGCCCAAGGCATTTTTCATGTGTTTGTGGTGATGCTGTTGTAAACAAACCCACTGTGCTGCCAGTCATATAAAAATATAGCATGAAAAATTCTATAGTCACTTAAAAGTATACCATGTACCATTATGTACATATGTAGTACTTAATAATGACAATAGTGACTCTGCTATTGATTTATGTGTTTACTACACTATACTTTTTATCATTATTTTAGAGGTTAACTGTTTTCTACTTATTAAAATTAAAAAATTTCCTAAAAATGTGTGCCACTTATGCCTACAGCAGTTTCATGCATCTATTTAATTGTGTCTTGACTTCAGCATTTCTTCTGTGCTTGATTAATCTCATACAGTTTTATAAAGTTAGCACAGACTAAATGTACAGTGTTTATAAAGTCTATAGTTGTGTACAGTAATGTCCTGGGTCTCCACATTCACTCACCACTCGCTCACTGACTCACCCATAGCAACTTCCGACCCTGCAAGCCCCATTCATGATAAGTGCCCGCTATACTGGTGTACTACTATTTATCTGCTGGCACACTTTTCCTGTACCTTTTCTATGCTTAGAACTGTTTAGATACACAAATACTTACCACTGTGCTAAAACTACCTACAGTATTCAGTCAAGTAATATGGTCTACAGGCTTGTAGCAATAGGCTATGCCATCTTGGCATGTGTCAGTATACTCTATGATGTTCACACACTGATGAAATTGCCTAATGGTACATTTCTCAGAATCCCCATGGTTGAGCGGCACACAACTGAATTTAGAAAAAGATCAACTTACTTGGTTGAGAATTTCAAGATTATCATTTTCTTCAATTATTAAAAGGTGAGAACGGCTGGAATTAATCTGAAGACAACATTACAAAATATATACATATCTACCTATCTCTGTATCTGTATTACCACTCTTTCAAGTGCCTTTAATTAAGTTTTAGGTCCTTGTCTTTTTCTTTTCCAAAGATGATTTTTATATCAGTATTTTCCATGAACACATCTGGTGTTTCTTTACAGCCTGAATTTACTAAATGTCATAACTAATGAAGGAAGGATTTATGGTATTTCAGCATAAATTCATTTTATTTTATCCAGGCTCCTCCCTCTTTACTCAAGCTGATGACTTCTTAAACCAAAATGGTTGGTCAGAATCCAATCAAGAATATAAAGGCAACTGAGTAAATAAAACCATGAAGTAAGTGTAAAATATTAGTGTCCAGACATCTGAGATGTATGTGGCTACTATGAAACTTCCACAGCTGTACTGGTCTGGAGCTCACGTGGTTCCTCAGATTTAACAGGACCCATTACCAGTTAAGAGTTTTATTTGCTTAATAAATTACATTCTAAAGCACAATAGCCTAGGTTCATAGCTGTAAAATTGCCAAATATTGTCAATGACCACTCTCTGGTCATAAATAACAAAATAATCTATGACTCATTGGATTTTGATTCCCAGGGCAATTCTTTCTCGCCATTACTCAAAAATGTAAAAAAGTGCCTCTACATGGCATTTTATGGAGGTTATAAATTACTCAAAGGAGATGACATAGGACAGATTTGTAGGCCGAGTAACAGGAACCAGCCAACCAAATGTGTAAATTACAAAAGTAGTGACAAAGAAGAGGGCTAGTGAAAGAATACTGAAACTCTAAGAAAATATCATGGTAACTCTTAAAGGAGAAGAGGGGAATTGAAGTAAAGTGATGCAAAAATCACTTGTGGAACAATTATGCTGTTAGGGGCAATGTATTAAAATAATTGAACCATCACCTGGTAACTTCAAAGGGCAAAACACAGGTTAACCTCAAAATATATTTTATATTCATAGTCTTATTTGAATGCATCAAAGGGTAAACACTAATATCTAACATATGGCACAAAGATAAACCTTGGAAGGTTATTTTTAATAACTAACATCAATTTTCAAATGTAGTTAATAGTTCTTACATTTATGCAACTAACACAAGTACTGGACAATTGCTGCCTGCCTGCTCACCTCTAGGCCAGGGGCTGAGGGGGTTGAAATCAACAAGGCACAGTCCTCCCATCCACTGGAGACACAGTCCAGCAGATGCTAGCAGTTGGTAGAAGAGGAAGATAGTTAAATTGGCAATCATGTTTGCACTCCCTGAGCTGACAGAGGTCCCAACCAAGCATGGGATGGTGCAGACTAAGGGAATCTAACCAGACTAATGCAGAATCAGCAGTGCTGGGCAGAACAAAAGCGAGGAAACTGGGGGAATAAGGATGCAGAAATTGTTTCCCTTGCATGTGAAATGAGGTAAATAAAAGGAGCATGAAGAGCCTGGTCTGTACAGGAAACAGATAGGGAGAGGTATGGGAGCAAAGGTGAGAAGTGGTTATCACACGGAATTTCCACTGTCAAAGCAAAGTGTGACCGTTAGCTTTCAGACAAGCAAAGCAAGGACAAGATCAGATTGGCATTTAGATAGATGATTCTTTCAACACTGTAGCTGATTTCATTATGACACCATTTAATGATCAAAGTCAAACGTTTTTAGCTTTTGAACAGAATAATCTTGGAAACTAAAAAAATATCTTTGTGGAAATTAATTATGAAAACTAGAACAGCAAAGACTTGGTAATATTCTTATTACATGTACAATTATTTTCTGTGGAAATGGAAGGTGTCCACTTCACAACGAAAGCTTAGGTGTGTGCTAAGATGTTTTGCTTTTTACATGTCTTGATGCCCTTCTCCTCTCATGTTTTTTGCCCCTCCAATATTCCACAGAATTATCTGTGATTGTGTTAAGAAGATTCTGATAACATGAAATACAATCTTGCTGATTAGTTTGTCCCATGTTAAGATAATAGATTTTGAAATCTTTTGGTTTCTTAATTACATGGACTTGACTGCAAAGACAGTACTCTCCTGGGTAAACACTCATGTCCCACTGAGGTTGAAATGAGAAATACTTATTTTAAAACTTTCACCTTTGTCAAAGAAAAATATTGGATTAGCCAAAAAGTCTGTAAGCTTTTTTCCCCATAAAACAAAAGATACATTTTTACTTTCACCAATAACTTTATTGATTTGGATATTTTGAGTATGTCAGCTATCTCCTGTGTAGTATAATGTTAATTTTTTTCAATTAATATCTCAACTTGATCACTATCTACTTCAGCTGGTCCACCTGACTGTGGACCACTGTCCAGTGAGAAACCTCTAGCACAGAACTTCGCAAACCACTTCTGACACATCCGATCAGTCACAGCACCTTCTCCACACACTGCACAAATCATTTTTGCATTTCAGTTGCACTTTTGCCTTTTTTGAAATAATAAAGCATAATATGGCAAAAAAAATGTGTTTTTTCTTCCATCTTCAACATTAAAATGGCTACACAAAAATTTGCCAACTGCAGTTTTTTAATAAATGTACACGGATATGACAGCTGTCAGAATACAATCTAACAAAATTGTTTTCAATGACGTTACAGGCAACTAAGTGCTCCTAGAGCCATCTTACAGAAAAAAACAAATGAACTTTTTGGCCCAGCCAAAATGTTCTGTTTCATAGAAGCCATGTAAGAATACAGTCTCGAGGACTTTTGTGATAGTGTAATTTCACAAAGTTTGAACTGCCCTGAATAGACATTTTGACAAACAAGTCAAGCAAGTATCATCAGCTAAGTTTTAGTCATGTTTATGTTCCTTACAACTCTCAATGGTATTTTTCACATAGTAGGTGATTAAATACACCTTGAATAAATGAAAAAAAGTGAGTCCTGGCCAGGTAGCTCAGCTGGTTAGAGCTTCGTCCTGATACATCAAGATTGTGGGTTCAATCTCCAGTCTGGGCACATACAAGAATCAACCAATGAATACATAAATAACTGGAACAACAAATCAATGTTTCTCTCTCCCTCCTTCCCCCCACCCCTCTATCTAAAAAAATAAAAAAAAAAAGAAGTGAGATAAAAGGTGGGCTGGTACAAAACTCACAGAGGTAAGATTTTAGTCGAAGATCTAGTAGAAAGGAGAGGTGTTGCCCAGGCAAGGTGAATGGGGAGGACAAAGGAATGCAAGATTGAAAATACAGAATAGGTTAAGGGAATGTTCAGTACTCTTGGTGATTCATATGAATAGAATGTGAAAAGGGAGATTTGAGTTAATAAATTGGGATCAGATGATAACTTATTGAGGACTTAGGATTTTCTGTAGCTAATGGTGAATTGAGAAACTCAGAGAAAACCAGCAGTTCCCAGTGTTAGCAGATGTAGAATCTTCCAGAAAATTCAATAGAGGGTTATGAGGGAGAAAAAGAAAAAAGGGCAGAAGGAAGGGAAGGGAGAGGATGAGGAGTGCAAAGAGCAACAAAAGTCAGGGTAAGAGGAGGACTGAGAGGAGAAGAATATATAGAGAAGGAAAGACAGGTCACAGGCATTAAATAGGGGGAGGATGACAACTACATTCCCAGTGCCCAAACCCAGGTGAGCTGACACAGAGGCTACAAGTGAAGGGACTAGGGCTATGCAGTGCTAATGTGGGGTGGGCAGCTAGTTGTGGCATCTTGGTATGAATTCTCAGACCCACTGGGAAAGAGGTAGACTCTGCTTTTAATCTGTTTTGAAACAAACAAAAAGTTTCAGTTTGAGGTAAAGTTCCGAGATTCCAGTACAAAAATAATGCACACGGGGAAGAGAACTTGTTTTGCTAGAACTTTCCTTGCTTTATCTATTTGATGATTGTCAGTAACTATATGCTTCCTGAAAGAGATATTAGGTATTAATATTTGTTTAAAAATCTGGGAAAAGAATAAAAACTAATAAATAAATGAATCATTTTAAAGATTTCTTTAGATGAAAGTTCAGAAGAGAAACCCAGAGCTCAACAGCCAATGTGAAGTTATTTTAGGAACTACTATTTCTAAGTCATTCCTGACTTCACTTGACTTGAGAAAAAGAAAGACCTCTTATGGGCTTCCTTTTTCATTTGAAAACTTTCCATGATGTCCCAGGAGACAGAGAGAACCATAACCCCTAAAGAGGTGACTTGGGAGAAATTAGTTATAGATAGCTAATAATGTATGATTGAGAGAGTTCCAGAGGTTTTCATAAGAGCATCTTTCCAAGGATTACAGCATCCCCATGAGATGTTCAAGTAGGAGAGGAGAAGCAACTCACTGACTTTTTCTTTAGTAATGGTATCTCTACTAACTTATGCTCTTATGTATGGTTTAAAACAAAAACTTGCCCTGGCTGGCGTAGCTCAGTGGATTGAGCGCAAGCTGCGAACCAAAGCATTGCAGGTTTGATTCCCAGTCAGGGCACATGCCTAGGTTGCAGGCCATGGCCCCCAGCAACCGCACATTGATGTTTCTCTCTCTCTCTCTTTCTCCCTCCGTTCCCTCTCTAAAAAAATAAATAAACAAATAAATATTTAAAACAAACAAACAAAAAACCAAAAACTTTTAAATTTTTCTTAAGTAAACATAAATTCAGGTATTTAAATACAGATATTATAAATACAGAATTGTTCCTCCAACTGTTTTATAATTGAAAACTGAAATCTTAGAAAAATAACAATAAAATCTATGCATTGTTTAATATAAACAGTAATATTTGGTTTCATATAAAGAAATATATAAAATGGATAAACATAATTGCTTCGCATTAGCAAATTTTGCAGATCTGGTGTTATGAAGCTGTGCTATACCGCAAAATGAAGCTTAGTCCTCAAAAGCAACTTGAAGCCTATTTGCCCTTTTTGCATTTCCATTATCATTTCAGCAGATTCTCACATACCAATACAAAAAAGTTAACTGCATATTTTTAAACCAAGTCAGTATATCATTGCTAGTGTAATAGTATGATTAAATGTAGGTTGGTTGCCAGAAGGTTTTTAGACAAAATCAAGACTGGGTAAGTTTTCAACCTCCTCATTCATAGGACTGCTTATAGCAGAGACAGGAACTTTTTTCACAAAAGGAAAAAAGCATCTCACTTTCAAACGACTGACAAGAATGGCCCTTTCTATCTTTCTAAAAAAAGTGCACATTTTGGGCCAGAAAGACAATTAGAACATTATGAAAAGTCTTACAATGTTTTTAACATTAATACCCAAGATAAGGGTACCCAGAGGGAAAAAAGCAGAGCAGCTGCCTTTGGAACATTCAGAGACCACCCAAGCTGCATTCTGTAAGTTTGTCAGTGTGTCACATGAGGTGGAAGAGGAATTTAAACACTACATATTAGAAAGATATAAATAATGTAAGATTCAATAATATAAAAGAGTTGCTTAATGTCTATATATTAAAAAACTCAAGTGGAAGATGAGCAGACTTAATTTAGACTCATTTTGTATTAGATGATTTTATAAAAAATCATCACGAGTGTGTGTATCTATATATATTCAAAGTTGATGAATATGAAACAACCCTGCTTCATAACTCAGTCTCTAAACTTCTTTATACAAAATCATGTAAACAACAGGCATTTATTTTATGATTTTGTAAAAGTCCCTGTTACTTCAGTTTCTGGATATTTCAATTTCTAATGAAAATTGCAGCAGAGCCCTAGGTGAGTGGCTCTGCTGGTCGGAGCGCCCTTCTGAGACGCCAAGGTTGCAGGTTTACTAGGTTTACCCCCTGGTCAGGGCACATACGTGCATCAACCAGTGTATGCATGAATAAGCGAAACCCAAAACCAATCTCTCTCTCCTCTCATCAATTAAAAAATTAGAAAAGGACATGATTTTTCTATCTTCTTTAGACAGGCCTGTACTGCTATAACCTTCCCTCTCGGGACTGTCTTTGCTCTGTCCCATAGGTTTTGGGCCATTGTGTGTTCATTTTCATTTGTTTCCAGAAAGTTTTTGACTTCTTCCTTGATCTCATTGTTAACCTGTTCATTATTAATAGCATGTTATTCAGTCTCCATGAATTTGAGTGTTTTGTGTTTCCCCTTGAGGTTCATTTCTGGTTTCAAGCCGCTGTGATCCAAGAATATGCTTAATATGATTTCAATTTTCTTGAATTTGTTGAGGCTTATTTTGTGTCCTACCATATGGACAGTCTTTGAGAATGTTTCACATGCACTTGGAAAGAATGTGTATGTTGCTTCTTGGAGGTGAAAGGTTCTGTATATATAAAGTCCACTTGCTCTAGAGTGCTGTTCGGTGCCACCGTATCCTTGTTGATTCTTTGGCTGAAAGATCTTCCTTCGTTGCCAGTGGGGTGGTAAAATCTCCTACTAAGAGTGTGTTGCTCTCAATATCTTTCTTGAAGTTCCCCATGATTTTTATTATATATTTGGGTACTCCTATGTTAGATGCATATATGTTTACCAAGGTTGTATTTTCTTGAATGATTATTCCCTTAAGTATTATGTAATGTCCTCCTTTGTCTATTTTTATGGACTTTGTTTTAAAATCTATTTTGTCTGATGTAAGTATTGCTACCCCAGTATTTTTTCATGTCTGTTTGTAGAATGTTTATTTTTATTTCTTTACTTTCAGTCTGTGTAGTTTCTGAGGTGGGTCACTTGTAGACAGCATATATGAGGATCATGTTTTCTCCTCCATTCAGATACCTATGTCCTTTAATTGGAGCATTTAATCCATTTATACTTAAGGTTATTATTGATAGGTACTTATTCATTGCTATTTTTCCCCTTGTACCTGTTTTCTTCTCTCTCTTTTTACTAAACTTCTTAAAGCAGTCCCTTTCATATCTCTTGCAATGCTGATTTGGTGGAAATGTATTAAAGTGCCTAGGGATAAACTTAACCCAGGAGATAAAAGACCTGTACTCAGACAACTACAGAACACTGAAGAAAGAAATTAAGGAAGATACAAATAAATGAAAACATATACCATATTTACAGACTGGAAGAGTTAACATCATTAAAATGTCCATACTACCCAAAGCAATCTATAGATTAAACACAATCCCTATTAAAACACCAATTACATATTTCACACATTTAGAACAAATATTTCAAAAATTTATGTGGAACCAAAAATGACCCCCAATAGCCTCAGCAATCTTGACAAATGTAGGAGGAATCACAATACTTGATATAAAACTATTTTACAAGGCCACTGTAATCCAAACAGTCTGGTATGGCATAAGAACAGACACATGGGTCAATGGAATAATACAGAGAGCCAAGAAATAAACCCATGTCTCTATGGTCAATTAATATTTGACAAAGGGGGAAGAATCATAAAATGGAGTAAAAATAGACTCTTCAATAAATGGTATTGGGAGAACTGGACTGGTACATGCAAAAAAAAACAACAACAAGGAACTAGAGCACAAACTTATACCATACAACAGAATGAACTCAAAATGGATAAAAGACTTAAACATAAGCTATGTTACCATAAAAATCCTAAAGGAAAACATAGGCGATAAAATTTCAGATATCACATGCAGCAATGTTTTCACTGATATATCCTCTATGGCAAGGGAAATAAAGGAAAAAATAAACAAATGGGACTAAATCAAATTAAAAATCTTCTGCACAGCTAAAGAAAACATCATCAAAATGGAAAGAAAACCAACCATATGGGAAAATATATTTGCCAATGATAGGTCAGACAAGGGTTTGATCTACAAAATATGTTAAAACCCCATACAACTCAATACCAGGAACACAAACAATCCAATTAAAAAATGGGCAAAGGACCTGAATGGACACTTCTCCAGGGAGGACATACAGAGGGCCCATAGACATATGAAAAAATACTCACTATCACTAGCCATCAGAGAGATGCAAATTCAAACTGCCTTGAGATACCACCTCACACCAGTCGGAATAGCCATCATTAACAAATCAACAAACAACAATTTCTGCCAAGGATACAAAGAAAAGGGGACCCTAGTGCACTGTTGGTGGGAATGCAGACTGGTACAGCTACTGTAGAAAATAGTATAGAATTTCTTCAAATAACTAAAAACAGCACTGCATTTTGATCTAGTGATTCTACTGTTGGGATTATACCCTAAGAATCCTGAAACACCAATGCAAAAGAACCTATATACTATTATGTTCATAGCAGCATTATTTATAATAGCCAAGTGCTGGAAACAGCCTAAATACCCATCAGTAAATAAGTGGATCAAAAAACTGGTATATTTACACAATGGAATACTATACAGCAGAAAGAAAGAAGGAACTTTTACTTTTTGTAACAGCAAAGATCAAACTGGAGAGCATTATGCTAAGTGAAATAAGCCATGTGGCAAAAGACAAATATCACATGACCTCACCTATAAGAGGAATCTAATGAACAAAACAAATAAATGAGCAAAACAGAACCAGAGACATGGAAATACAAAACAGACTGACAGCAACCAGAGCAGTGGGAGTATAAAGGAGGAAAGAAGGGGATGGGTCTAGTCAAGGAACAGGTATAAATGACCCACAGACGTGTACTACAGGGTGGGGATTGAATGTGGGGTGGAGGTGGGGCAGGGGAGAGCAATGGGGGAAATTGGGACAACTGTAATTGAACAACAATAAAAACATGATAGGATGAACAATTCTGTACTTAGTGAACTTGTACCAACAAAAAGAAAGGTCTTTATTTTAAGTGTGAAAAATCAGGTGAAATTTGGAAAAATAGTAGACATGCAATAAAAGATAATAAATCCTAAAACAAAACACACATAATCATGTTATAAAATATTTCCTGTTCAGGTAAAATGCATTCAGTTGTGTGTTAAATCCTTAGTATACATAATACAGTTCATCTCTTTCAAATAAAATGGATATTTTCTAGATGCTCAGCATCACTAGCTACCAGAGAGATGCAACTTAAAACCACAATGAGATACCACTTCACACCAGTCAGAATGGCCATTATAACAAAATCAACAAATAAGTGTTGGCGAAGATGTGCAGAAAAGGGAACCCTAGTGCACTGTTGGTGGGAATGCAGACTGGTACAGCCATTGTGGAAAACAGTATGGAATTTCCTCAGAAAATTAAAAATGGAACTGCCTTTTGACCCGGCAATTTCACTGCTAGGATTATATCCTAAGAACCCTGAAACACCAATCCAAAAGAACCTATGCACCCCAATGTTCACAGCAGCACAATTTACAATAGCCAAGTGCTGGAAGCTACCTGCCCAGCAGTACATGAGTGGATCAAAAAACTGTGGTACATTTACACAATGGAATCTATGCAGCAGAAAGAAAGGAGCTCCTACCCTATGCAACAGCATGGATGGAACTGGAGAGCATTATACTAAGTGAAATAAGCCAGGCAGTGAGGGACAAATACCATATGATCTCACCTTTAACTAGAACATAATCAACAAAAGAAAAAAAGCAAGCAAAATACAACCACAGACATTGAAATTAAGAACAATCTGACAGTAACCAGAGGTGGGAGGGGATAATGGAGGGAAGGGTTTTCAGGAACAATTATAAAGGACACATGGACAAAACCAAGGGGAGGTGGAAGCAAGGGAGGGAGGAGGGTTTGGCCGAGGTGGTAGAGAGTGGTGGGGAGTAAATGCAGACAACTGTAATTGAACAACAATAAAATAAGTTTTAAAAAATAAATAAAAAATAATGGATCTTTTCTGCATGCTGGAATGCTACTGTAGAACAGTCAGAGAGCCAAGGGAGTCTCTGCCCACTGGCTAATATGGTGGTAGGGAGAGATCCTTACACCAGCATGCCAAAAGCTAGAGAGATGAGCCCTGGCTGGTGTGGCTCAGTGGACTGAATGCTGGTCTGTCAACCAAAAGGCTGAAAGGCTGTTGGTTCGATTCCCAGTCTGGGCACATGCCTGGGTTGTGGCATAGTTCCCTTGTTGGGGGAGTGTGAGAGCCAACCACACATTGATGCTTCTCTCCTTCTCTTTCTTCCTCCCTTCCCCTCTCTCTAAAAATAAATAAATAAAATCTAAAAAAAAAAAAAAAAAAGATGAATGGATAGGGCTTTGAGAATGCCAAAGGTTAGGAAAAAAAAAGGCCTCCCCTCCTTATCCCTAAAGAACTGAGGGCTCAAGCAGGAAGGTGAGATGGTCCTTGAGATGGGAGTCCACCATTCTTCGAGGTTGTGCAGCATTTGAATGAACCTCTTTCCTTTTGCACCTGTACCTGTCTCATGAGTTTGGCTTTTGTGGCGACAGGCAGACAGACCTCTGTTTTTGATTGACAACAGTTTTGGAGAAACCAGATGGAACTGTGTGAACCTCAGTAAGTCTCAGAGGGCTCAGGCTCCACTCTCAGCTGCCTGTGACAGGCCAACCCTGGGAGCAGGAGTGTGGTGACATCACAGTCTCAGGGGACTGCCCTGCATTCCTGCTCAAGGTGTCAGCTGCCCGAAGTGCCTGGCTGGTGAAAGAAAACAGGTCTCAGAAGCAAATGGACTCCAAAACTGGGTGAGTTGAGCCAGTGTGTACGGCAGGGGTCCTCTATCCCTACGATTTGGACTTTGTGCCATTAGGGTCCTGTTGGGACTGCTTGAGGTATCAGTAGGCAGGAGATAAGATACTAAGACTTGCTTGTGAGCACTTGTTTGGAATAATGCAACTGTGGATTCAAGTTTTGTTTATATGTTCCCATTGTGTGGTATCCTGTCATGGTTATAGTTTTGGTTTTATAATTTTTTGCCATCAGGTGTTATTCTGTTTTACCTGATGGGAGCCCACTGGGCCTAATTTTAGCAGATTGGTCTGTGTGCAACTATCCTTCAATGTCTAGGAAGGAACTGGTTTTCTATTTTAATACTGCTTGGCCTATGTGTACTTTACACTATGGAAAAAAGTAACCCCTAAATGGTTCACCATCATGTAATTGTAATTATTTTGCCAGCAGTCAGGGAGATGGGATGAAATCCCTTATGTACAAGCATTTCTGTCTCTACACAATAAGGATTCAGCAAGGAAAGGGAACCACTTAATGATGCAGAGAAGGGGAGTGACTTCAAAATCCCTCCCTGACAGCAAGACAAAGGAGGAAAAAGAAAATGAGGAAATGAGTCTCTTTAATGCCTTGAACCCGGGGGATACAGGATGAGCAGCAGGAAGACTTCCCTTATCAGTACTCCTGCTGCTAGATACCCCTGAAACAGGGTCAAGATGGGCAACAGTTCCATCACTTTGTGAAGAAGGAATGGTCTCTCCATAAAAGACCCAGCAGGGTACTCAATTTGGCCAGGGAACATCCCTATTCAGAGCAGGACAATTCCCTTTGAGGCAATGACCTATAGGTGGAATAAACTAGGAAGGCCAGCCTGCCAGCTACTATTGGGCTCATATTCCGTTTTCCAATTCAGATTTACTGAATTGGAAGAATTACAACCCCTCATCTAGGGATCCTCAGAAAATGTCAGATCTTATCACCTCGATTTTGGCCTCTCAGCATCCAAACTGTGCAGATGTATAGGCTCTCCTTAAAATCCTGATAACAGCAGATAAATTGTGGCTAATTACAAATAAAGCTAATGAAGAGGCTCATTATCTCCATCAAGAGAATCCCAAGAGAACTCCCAATGCAGCCAGTGCTATTCCCTTGACAGAAGCAAACTGGGACCTGAAGAGTGGGAACCTAGCCTTTCTAGAACATTACAAAAGGTGCGTATTAGAAGGGCTTAAGAAAAAGATGCCTGAACAAGAAGACCTTGAATATGATGTGGGCCATTTATTAGACACCAAACAAAGAACCTTCTGAAGTTTTAGAAAGGATATATCATGCCTATCAAAAGCAAACTGATGATGTATAGGCACCATAAATAGTCCGAATACTACACATGACTTTTATTGGACAAAGTACCCTGGATATCAGAAGGAAGCTTCAACGTTTAGACAAGGCATTGGGAATGAATTCCTCTCAGTTGGTGGACATAGCCTTTAAGACTTACCACACCCAGGAAACATGGAAATTAATACAGACCAGTTTTTTCATAGAAACAATACAGGAAAACCAGAAGGAGAGGCAAGACTTAAAAGGAAAAGGGAAAGACCCACTAGGTGACAATCAATGTGCCTATTGCAAAGAGGTAGGCCCCTGGAGAAAGGACTGCCAAGAACTTAAAAAGAAAATAAAAGGGATAGAAGCACTCACCGAGAAATGTTAGAAAGGAATGACAAATCTGATGATGGATGAGGATGCCCAGGGGCTACCCTAGACACCTCCTGACTTATTACTATTTCCCCACAGGAGCCCTGGGTACAATTGACAGTGGGGAACAAGCTAATTGATTTCCTTGGAGATAGGGGAGTTATATGCTCAGTGCTAAATAGAAAACTAACGAAGAAAAGTTCAGTTGTAGTAACAGTTACGAGAGTGACCAGACAATTACAAAAACAGGCGTTCCTTCAACCTCTAGAGTGCCAGCTTGCAAATCAAAACCTTTATGCATAGTTTTCTCTACATGCCAGACTGCCCACACTGCAATGTTGGGCTGAGATTTACTTTGTAAGCTGCATGCACAAATAACTTTTTCTCTCAGAAGCAGCGATTATGTGTAGAAGTGCCAAGGAACATGTTCTCAAGTGCCAAGTACTCCTGATTTGCCCAAAAGGACTGGGAGGTGAACTCTTCCCACCCAAGGTCTATGAGCAGATTGATCAAACCATTTGGACCAATGAAACTCCAGGTAAAGCACTTAATTCTCGACCTATAAAAATCAACTTAAAAGAAAGGGTACAGATCCCATGGAAGAAATTCCCTCTAAAAATGAAGCTTTCAAGGGAATTCAACCAGTATTACAGAAGTTCTTAAAATCAGGACTAATTCAGTCATGCCAGTCTCCCTATAACTTCCCCATTTTGACAGCCAGAAAGCCTCATTCTGACAAATATTGATTTGAATAGGATCTTATGACCATAAATGGCATCACCTAGAATATTCATCTTATGGTTCCTAACCCTTACACTTTGTTGACCACTGTGCCTAGAGATAGCAAATGGTTTTCAGTCCTAAACTTGAAGGATGCCTTTTCTTCTGCATCCCGATAGATGAACAAGCTCAATTACTATTTGCCTTTGAATCTCAGGGCCTAGAACTAAAGTCATGCTCCAATACTGTTGGACTATGTTTTCACAGGATTTAAGATTTCCCCAATCACGTTTGGGGAAATAGTAGCAAAAGACTTAAGGGATGTCCAAGTGAAGTTTGTTCTTTTACAGTACATAGATCACTTACTGATAACTAGCAATACTTAAGAGGACTGTTTGCTCAACACCATCACAGTCCTGAATCATTTGGCAAAAAGAGGATATAAAGTATTCCCTCGTGAGGCCCAGAGTTGCATACAGGAGGTGACATACCTAGGATTCCAACTGAAACAGGGCAGTAAGGGCTTGATGGTTGATCAAAAACAAGACATTGCTACAATAACAATCTCAGAGAACCAGATGATTCCTAGGGATTACAGGGTTGTGCTGAATTTGCATACCGACAGCAAAACTATTGTATCATTCTTTGAAAGGACTAGACTCTGAATCTTTTGAATGGACAAGAGACTGTGAGGTGGCGTTTGACACCTCGAAGGAAAAACTTGTTTCGGCTCTTGCATTAGGATTGCTTAATTTACAGAAATGTTTCAAATTATACATTCATGAAAAGCAAGGAATCATACTGGGGGTACTAACCCAGACTCTGGGAAATAACCCTCAACCCATAGCCTATCTCTCAAAGAAACTGGATCACAGAACAAAGGGATGGCCACCATGCCTCTGGGCAGTAGCAACTACCTGTAACATCTTACAGGAAGCAGAGAAATTCACTCTGGGGCAGGTTACTATGGTATTTATACCACACTAGCTCCTAACCCTATTATAACTGAAAGGAGGGTATTGGCTGATGGCAGGGAACATGGGAAAATAACATGCCATTGTGTTAGACAACTCAAATGTTACCATACAGACTACCACTACCTTAAACCTAGCCATCCTACTCCTGGAGTCAGAGGAAGGCTCAGACATCCAGCATGATTGCTTGGAAATCACTGACCAAGTTTATTCCAGCAGATCAGATCTACTGGACCAGCTGCTGACAGAACCTGCCTGGGAATTTTATACAGATGGGAGCAACTTCATGGAGAATGGTCAACAATGAACTGGATAATAGAAGCTCAGGCCCTTGCTGTAGGAACCTCAGCACAAAAGGCTGAACTGACATCCCTCACAAGAGCCTTAGAATTGTCCCAGGGAAGAATGTCAACATCTACACTGACTCTAACTATGTCTTCATGCTAACCCATGCCCATGGGGTAACATGGGGGAAAAAAAGAGGGTTCTTAACCTCAGGGAATAAGGACATCAAATGGGCAGAAGGGATTATACAATTGCTAGAGGCTAGGGATCATACAAACCAGACTGTCAGAATGCACTGCACAGGACACCAGAAGAACAGTTCTGAAACAAGACAGGAAACCAAAATGCCGATGAAACAGCAAGACAAGCCTTCCAAGGGCCATCACCTCTTGTGGCTTTGATTCTCTTCCTGGACTTGTCAGAATTTGAACCCCGTTACACAGAATGAGATGAGAAATGAGCCCGTGAATGGGGGTTTCTAATATTGACCCTAATTTTGTATGTAAGATTAACACACATGGAATGATCTTACTCCCTGAAGCTCTAGTGTATCCCATCTTCAAACACCTACATGGAGAGACACACTATGGAACAGATGCTTTAATGGACCCCATTAGACCACACTTGAAGGGCCCTCACTTACAAAGGACCAAAAGAAGGAGACCTTCGTCCAGTTACCCTTCTAAGATTACAAGGGTCCAGAGTTTTGAAGGGGGCAATTGTGATGGTAACACAGCCAGAGCCACAGAGGAGTCTCCGCCGATTGTGCAAGGTGTCAGCTGGAAGGGGCTCTGACACTGAGTGAGCTGACAGCTAGAGACGCCAAAGGACACGGCCTGCATGTGTTGAAAGCTAGAGATGAATAGGAGTGGGCAGAGACCAACCCCAAGGCCACACTACAAACTCACACTAGAGTGAGGAGATGTCATTTCCATCTACAACACTGGCAAAGGTTTTTTGTGTTTTAATGGCAATTCCCAATGTTGGAGAAAAAAAAAGAAAGATGAATAGATAAGGCCCTGAGTGTTCCAAGTGCTAGAGACATAACTGGATTAGGAAGAAAGCCCTCCCCCTCACTCTTCCTATAAGGCCTGCAGGTTCAGAGGAGAATGGAGAGAGTCTTTGAGACCAGAGTCCACCATTCTCCCAGGTTGCACCACACTAGAGTAAACCTCTTTTCTTTTGCGAAGGCACTGGCCTCTCGAGTTTGGCTTTTATGGCAAGAGGTAGCCAAACCTCCATTTTTGTTTGGTTACAGGAATAGTAGATTATTTAAGAAAAAAATTTTGGCCAATGCATGTATTGCCTGCAATAAAAAAGCAATTCATTTAATTAAAAAATTCACCAATTTACCTTAGGTATGAAGCATGTTTAGAGTGTGAGTCACCTTATAAATAACCTTTTTAACCGAATAAGTTATTATATGAGGACACGTATAAAATAAGTGATACTTTCATAAAATAAATATTAGATAACTTCTTTATATTTGGAAAAAAATAGTTGTGGTAGAAAAATTCAGTCTTTGTTTTTGACATTAAATTGTAAATGAAGTCTACGTGTTGCCCCAACCTTACTGACTACAGGTGAAACAGTGTCTGTCTGACACAGACAACCTCTGTACATGGATTTGAAAGGGAACTTTCCATTCAGTGAACAAGGCCATTTCTTGGACAACTAAGAGAACACAGTCTGAATTTTTGTTTTCCTCCTTTGTGGTGGCCCACATGATTTCAAACATCACTTATTTAAAAAAATCAGTGAGGTTGTTCAAGTAAGACTTAATGTTTGCATTTTTCTTTTCTCTACTCACGCTAACTGCAACAAATAGATACACACAGACATTTTTAAGTCATTAAAGTTTTTTCTTTTTGTTTTTTCACAACAGGATGCCACTTCAATGAGAATTTCAGTGGAGGGGTGGTGATAGGAGTTTTGAAAGGCCATGAAACTGCCAGAGGAATGCAGGTCTGCATGGGGCTATGAGAGTTTAACATTTTATCAAAATTTTCCCCTTATTCTAACACAGTATCTAGAAAATCAGTCATTAGTAAATTAAGAGGGGACATCGATAAAAATAGCAGCATATGTGCATATATATACATATATAACAAATACACACATGTATACATATATACGTATATGTGCGCACATATACATATATACATGTACATATATATGCACATATATACAGTGTCTACAAACTCGGACTTACTGTATCTCTCCCCTTCATACTAGTGTGAGCACACACACATGCGCGGAGCTGCTGACGGACTGCATCTAGAACATGACTTCCTGCTCCAGTACAAATGGGTCTGCATTTTCTTTTAACTTGGCAAGGTTAAAAAACAGACTCGTCATAAGTGTGTAATGTCTTGAACCAAAATAGACTTCCTTAATGATTTGTTTTCTCCAATTTCACCACAAAATGTAATGCAGCCAACAAAAGAACTATTCTTCCCCCACGTATAATAACATGTTATTCAACAATCACGCAAGAAAGCCTATACATAAGACTGCCAAGGATCTGAAGTTGAGTTTCTAACTGAAATGCTTGGGAAGAAATCTTTTTTTTTTTTTTTTTTAAGTTTCACTCCAAGGCTTTGAGTGAAGTGATATAAATATCTAGGGATATACAGTTTTGCTTTACTACTGTAACATGCTTATAGAAGTAGTTATGGTTTACTTTATAACATAGGCCACTGAAAACATTAACAGTAAAAACATATAAAAATACAAACAAGTTCTCAGTAGGCCATTTACTTTGTAGCAGAACAAACAATTTAATTGCTTCTGTCCTTGTGAGGGCAAACAGCTCTTTGATGGAGCTGGGTCAGGAGAACACAGTGGCTTTCTGGGGAGCTTACAACCTGATGTCATTCACCCTGACTCTCTTAAGAAATCAGAGGACCTGAACCTTAGAAGGGAGGTAAAAGCCTGGTTAACAGAAGAAAAGACAACCTATGCCCTAAATCCTAAAGGAGGCTATAATAAAATGATAGGGTTTCTTCATTCCTTTTCTTCTATCTTTCCCTCCTTCCCTCCCTCCCTCCTCTCCCCCTACAAACTGTAAAGAAAAAATTGTAACGCTGTAAAAAGCTAACAAAAGGAAGAAAAAGTGAATCCACTATTTAGTTTTCTAAAATACAGAGTTGGTCTTAAAATATCCATCATAGCCATTAATCCATCAGAAAACTATAAACTACAGAAAATCAGAGAACATAAATACATTGTTCGAATGCACAGGAATGCATTAATACATGCTTTTGGTATAAATACAATAATGGAGCAATATTACCTAAAATGAATGTATCTCCTGGATCTCCTACATTTCTGGGAAACACAACTGGGTAAATCAAAGTGTATTAGCCAAGAAAAAACATAAGTAATGAATTTTAAAAATAACAATATGAAGGACAGATTGTTGCTATGTACAAGCATACACATACATATATGTACATACACATTTATATCATGTGTGTAGCTCACATCATATGTCCAACATATATATACATGTACACTAAATCACTAAAATAAGTGCATGTTGGGCTTAGGTGGGGAGCCTGGGTTTACATAGCTAAAGGGAAAGTCACTTCACCTTTCTTTGCCACAAACTAGGGAGAAGAACACCATTCATGTGACTGGGTTAATGAGAGATAAGGAAAATTAAGGCAGGTAAGGTCCTAGTGCTGTATGTTGCACTCAGTAGGTACTTATTCTAATAATTCAAAGTAGCTCTCTTCAAAGGATTCCAGTATTTCTTGTGAAAAGTTCTGATTGTAACCTGGACACATCAGGAAGTTTTCATGGAAGCCGTCTGCTTTTTGAAAGATATTTCTTTATATCCATTTTAAAATCTGTACTTTGGGCCAGGTTTCTCATAAAGAAAAGATTATGACAAGTGGAAGCTTTTGGGGTAATATTAATCTCATTGTTCCACTGTGATAATGAAAACATGAAAGAAAATAAAATAGCATGCTATACTACAAATCAGAAATCTTTGTGCTGAGCAAGAATCACTGCTGCTGCAGTTCTGAGTTCCTGTTTTAGTAATGTGCACAACAGTAAGTACAGAAATCACACAAAATGCTTGGATATAAGTCCTTGGATAATATCACAATTATTTAACAAAATTGCATATTTCTTAATCTGTTGTTATACTTTATAAGCTATGTATCTTTGGCTCAGCATTAATGAAATGAAACTTACAAACTTGAAAACAAATTTAGTATAAATTGTAAATGGTGAAAAAGAACGTAATATAGTCATCTGCTATTCATGTGACATTGAAAGAAGAGGCATAAAGTTTATTATAAAAAATGTGGACAAAGAATCCCTTGGTAATAAAAACATACACATAAAAAGTATTGAATTTCACAATCAAAATGTAGTGAGAATTTTCCCCCTTTGGCAGTCAAGAAAAAATTCCAGCAAATAGTGTAAATTCCCTTTAGAAAGTCCAAATGTAGCAACTGGTTATTAACTTGCAAATATAAGAAATAATATTTTGTTATAGATAGATATCTGACTAATAATTGCTTATTTACTCTATTAAATTTAGAATGTTTTGGGGGTATTTTTTTAGTATTTATTTATGTTTATTTTAATTGTTGTTCAAGTACAGTTTTCTGCCTTTTACCACCAGCCCTCCCCACCTGCCTCCCATTTCCATCCCCCTTGTTATTGTCCATGTGTCCTTTATACTTGCATTTAATACATTTGATATGCAATTATCATTATAGAAGTCTAACATGTATTTACTGAATGCAATTCCATATAAATGTATTACAATCTCTTAGAATTCTATTTCAGTTTTAATATAAACAATTCACCTGAAGGGATAAGTGTTGTTCATGATTACTTTTAAGAGAGAAGAATGTTTTAAATATGGGGATAAGTTACTTATGCATTGAAAAGTAAGTTCACTTAACTTCTAAATTTCTGATAAGCACTATAATTTACATAATGCCCTATAACATAAAGTCTGCAGCTTAAAAAAAAAGTTGCACTCCTCTAAATTTACATTTTACAGATACAAATTATCCGTTAGGACTTCTCTGCCTGTAAACCTCAAGAACCCTCTGTGAATGGTCACTAGGCTGTTCTGCATGTGGGTAAGGGCCTCATCTGCGAGCCCAGCCCTGGGATTCTAGCTCAGACTCCAGTCATCAATTCACTTCGCGACTTCAGTGAGGTCTCAGAGCCAATATGTTTCAAACAGGAATTTACAAAAACAGTTACGTAAAGTACTGAAAGAATGTAACCTCATTGTGTCTTATGTGCATAAACTCTCTATAAGAACATACATATTACAGCCAATTATAGCTATCCCAAATTGAAAGGATATCGTGCAGAAGCAATTATTATAGCAAACAAGACAGGAAATGTTCTTTATCATTTCTCAAGGAAACAGAGATATTTGTTTCTTGTCTCCTGGCAAAAACGGGAAAGTCTCTAGCATTTCAGAGTTTCTGTGTCCCCCTAGAGGTTTCAATAACAGCCTATGCTAAATGCTCCTAAGCTGAGGCAACTCTGCTGGTTACTTCCTAGCTGGAAGGCTTCATTAGCTGGAGCTGCACTGTGGCCAGAAGCCACTGATGGAGGACAGTGAGCAGCTGGCTACAGGTGGGCAGGCGCTTCAGGGAGCTGTGTGGCAAAGTCAGGGTTGCAGGGAGGAGGAGGGGAAGATGGACATTTCTTTAGTAATAAAAATATAATTTATATAAAGTATAGGAGACTTGGTAAAAAAATAAAAGAGGTAATTGTTCGCATTCCAAATATTTTAATATATAAACTGTGTAACCATCACTCATGAATAGCGCAGCTGCTAACAATTTTTCTTTTTTTCCTCAGGATAAAAATCATGTTGGAGCCAAGAGATGTTTCTCTAGTGAATGATATTTTGAAACTGTGTTCAAACATAACTGTGACATAATAAATTTAAGAAGTCAGGAAACTTGTAGTCTGAACTTTGAAAGAAGACTCAGCCTTTACCCCAATTAGAAAGGAGCACATTTTGGCTTTCACTGCAGTAGCAGGCTCAGTCTTCGGAGGGGAAAGGGGCCAATTCTGCATGCACATCTGTTTCCAGTGTGCTGCTGGTATGCAAACTATTGTCTATTGGAAGTGTGCTGTGGCAATGTTTGCCAGGGTTAAAGGCTGGGTCAATTTGATCAAGAAGCTAAAATTAGCTTCTGTGTGTTTTCCTGGAAAGAAAAAAAATACTGTAAAGCTCTTTGTTTTCCTTTAAGTACTGCTCTCAGATTTCAGTTTCTGGTGTGTAAACAGCCAGGAAGCACATCTATGACAAGTGATTTCTTGTTCATTGCGTCTTGCATAATGAAATAATGCAGCACATTACCTGAGCTGAAGAGGGCATTGAAAAAGCAAGTGTGTGATCCAGTTCACATTTTCCCATTTATTAATATTACAAAATTATTTAAAGCAAATGCATTTGGAAATTCAAAACCACAGCTATATTTTCAAGTATGTGATGTTTTGGCAAAGCCCAAACATATTAAGAAACTCATCATTCTGAGAAGTACTGGGGTAAGTTTTAGGTCATATATTCCTGGTTTCATGACAGTGCTCTGATTATTTTCATAGGAAGAGAGTTCCTTAAGACTGAAGAGAGGGGAAAAACAATAAAAAAAACTCCAAACCAGTAACACTTTGACCAGTAACCAGTAACACTTTGACCAGTAACCAGTAATAGATAAGCAAAATTACTTGAAAAATTACTTTAATAGTTCAGATAGATGGGAGAGAAGAAAAAAGGAGGAACAGAATTATGTTTAAAACTTTGTGATGAATGCACAAATAAACCAAAAGCAGAAGCATGTTAGAGAGTTACTTATATTTCATTTGCTTTTTCTTATATTAGATAGTAAGTTAAATTACAAAGATCTATTTCTATCTCAGTAAAATGTTTCTCTAATATTTTAACTACGTAATTACTTTTAACTTTTCAAATTATCTACAATGCAATAAAATAAACTTGTGAGATGATCTATAATATAACAAGTATATTTATTTTTGTGTGTTATGCAATATTTAATATTTCTCTGATAAAGAGAAGTCTGCAAAAAAAGTCAACAAGTTTTCCCCCAAATACAAAATGCAGTAGGAAAACATTCCAATGTAGTCATTCCAATGTGAAATATATATTTGGGTCATTTATACCACAGGATTTCTTTTTTCTAGGCATCCTCTCAATTTCAGTGACTTTTTGTACTTTTAAAATTTAAAGCTAATTAAAAAGATTTGGTATGCATATTAGAAGTATAAACCATTTGGTAAAATGTTATTTCTATAGAAAATTTACTTATTTGTAAAATATATATAAAGTTACCTGACTTTTATATTTAAATACCTTCTAGAAACTAACATAGAATGGTAAACCCCTACTAAATGTTTGACTCTTTTTCTATTGGGTCAAGTACTACTGGGAAAAAAATGCCCATTATATATTTTGACATCAAATTAATAAAATTCTATATTATCTCTAATTTCTTAGTACTTCCCCTTTACACGTTAAAATTGGCTCTCGTCTCATGTAGTTCTTTTAAAAACCAGGAATAGTAATTAATGTCAAACTGTGTATACATCAAATTTGAATATTTTCAGATACTGCCTTCCTAATTGTATTACCTTAAAACCGCTCACTGCCGTCTTCTCTGAAGAGTTAGTCCTCTAGAGTTTGTAAGAACTGTACTCGCCAGGTACTTCTCCCTCCATCTCCTACGCACTCTCTGCTCCTCTATTTCCTGACACCTGAATTTCAGCACTTCCTAAAGTTATGACCTTATCTTCCTTCCTTTTCCTTTCCATACTGTTTTGCAGTATGTTCATCTACTAATATGGCCTCAAAATTCTAAGTTTCTGGTGTAAGGATCTTTAACCTAGGTACAGAAAGTCTATAAATGGACTTCAGGAATCTACTAAACTCCTGAAATTATGTTAAATATATGAAAAAATATGTACATTTTTGTTAAGAATCTAAAGTTTTCATTGAAAATGATTCATGACTCAAAAAAAAGACAAAATGAAAACAAAAAATCCCCTTTCCACACCATTTCTAATGGCACAGTATCACCACTAATTCATATGCCAGCACATATCATTATTTGCCATACCCGAGAAAGTTGCTTCTCCCATGTCCCCTATTTGGTTATGATATTACCAAATTTCACCCCTCTGAGACATTCCTCCTTTCACTGTCATCCAACAACTTCAATTAGATGTGAGTCCAGAGGCTTCTATGTAATACTCTTCTCTGTTTCCACTGCCACCCCAGTGGCCCACGACCTTAAAGTATGTGATGATTTTGCCCCCTAACTGTCTCCCTATCCAGGACGACCACTGATGCACAAATCAAGAAGCTACAACTCATGTCACATACCACATAAATGCAATACTTCTCCATACAACATGGAGGAAGGCTCATGGGCTGTGTACATAGGCAAGAATCCAGGTACACACTCTGTCTTCCACAGCATCTTTTACACCTCCATCTGCAGCCTGTTGTCTATGACATCTGCTCTTACTTCCACAAGTAACTACTCACAGTCTGAATATATTAGCACTTATTTTTTAAAGCCTTTGTGCCACAACTGCCAATTCGATTCCTCTGTTCTGGAAATATACTACTAAATCCTTGCCTCTCAAAATGCCTGGAGACCTTGCTTCTCTGTGCCTCTCCCAAGAGGCTTCCTGTAGGACACAGTGTTTGCAGTAACAAGCACGTCCACGTAGCAGCAATTCCAAACCCCAGCTCCAGCACAGGCTGCCCAAGCAGGCTTCTGTAAACTCCCTAAACTCTCCATACTCAGAGCCTTGTAAGATAGTGTTTAATATTTTATAGCTATTATTTGAAAATCCTTATTCCTAAGTAGTGATTTTGCTCTCTCTATCCTCTGTTTTAGATTCTAGTACTGTACATTTGTTTTTCTTTTTTTTTATCATACCTCAAATATGATTTTAGATGCTGGGGACATGCATTATTACATTTAAATCACTCTAAGCACCTAGCACAGTGTCTTCTGCATTGTAGGTGCTCACTAAATATTTGAGTATTTTTCTGATTCACTTTTTTTAGGGGGCAAGAAATTAAAGAGCTGGAGCAGAAGGGGGAAAGAGGAACCACAGAGGGCTTTTAAAAACTTAGAAAATATATCTAAATCCTTTACTTGCAAATAAATAAATGCCCTAGTGGAGATGCCCACAGGACACAATGCCTAAGGTTTTTACATGTTCCAAAGTAAAGCATCAGTTGAGAATATAACTACTAAAGTTTACTTGTATAGTTTCTTTCAAAATATCTGACTTTGTGAGAACATGTTCATGGGAGACACAGAAAACCTGACAATTTTGCCAAACATACCTATCCTTAAATTTCAAATATTGTACTAGACAAAATGTATTAACAAAACTTCAGATTTGCAAAATAGCAGACAAATAAATTAAAAGTTGGCTGAATAAATAAAGCCTATCTAATTTTATAAGCCTATCATGGAATATTTCTAAGTAGAGAGTCTATGAGATTTATATTTATATATAACTATACAATTTATATTAGCACATTGGTTTTGTGCAAATAGAGGCTACTAAAATTATGTGAACTAATCAGGCAAGTTAAAATAGCCTGACTTTAATTAAATATATGTGATTGCTTTTAAATTTTGAGGTCTTATCAGGAATGAGCTAAGCCTGTATAAACTGCATATTGCTATCTGAAATCATTTCACATTAGAAACCTAACATGTATAAAATAAAGAATATGCAGAGCTATTGTTTATTATAATGTAACAAATATCTACTGAATACAAACTAACTTCAAGGCACTGTATCATATGTTTGGGAAAAAGTCCTAAGGCAGAATATCTGACTTAACAGTCTTGTAAATTAGTTTTATCAAAACATAATGATTTGTTAGCATTGTTTCAATCCCCATCAGCTAAAACAAATTCCAGGGATTTAAAGGAATTGAACCTGTTTTTGTTTCTGTTTTGATATTCAAAAATAACTGCATGTATAGGAAATTTAGAAAGCCACCATGCTTCCCCAGGGAAAATGCAGGTTCAGAAAAAACCTGGAAAGACTTTAATCTTCATTATAGGATGATCCCTGGCTCTGCCACACCTACAACAATAAACAAACAAACAAACCCCCAGCAAACCCTGGGAAGGAGGAGAATCTAATTTCCAGAATTAACATATTATAAGATTCAAATGTCCAGTTTTCAACAGCAACAAAAAAAATCAAAAGGAATAATAATTTAAAAAAAGACCCAGAAATAGTGTGGCCCACTGAAAGGAACAAAAAATACACTGACATAAAATATACCTAAGGGAACCTAGATTTCAGACTGAATAAACTAAAAGACTGTAAAAAAGAAGCATAAAGGTCTAAAGAAAGTCAAGTAGTAACCAAAAAAATGACGTGGGAACAAAGAATATTAAAAAGAGATAGAGCCCTGCCCAGTAGCTCAGCTGGTGTTGCCCCCTACACCGACTGTGGGATCGATCCCTGGTTGTGGTGCATATGGGAGGCAGCTGATCAATGTTTCTCTGACATTGATGTTTTTTTCCTCTGTCTCCTTTCCTTTCTCTAAAATCAATAAACACATATATCCTCAAGTAAGGATTAAAAAAAGAGAGAGAAGTGAAAATTATAAAAATGGATAACAAAGAAATCCTATAGTTGAAAAATAATTAAAAAGAAAAATGCAATAGAAGGGTTCAAAAGATCTAAGCAAGCAGAAGAATCAGCAAATTTGATGATAAGATATGAAATTACTAGGGAACAGAAGGAAAATAAATGATAAAGAAAAGTGATCAGAACCTGAATGACTTGTGGGACATCATTAGGCAGCCCAACATATACATTGTGGGAGCCCCAGGGGAAGCAAAAAGAAAAAGGACAGAAAAATATATTTGAGGAAATAATGGCTGAAAACACCCCATATTTGATAAAAGACATGAATCAACAATCCAAGGAGCTCATTGAACAAGTTGGATAAACTCAAAGATATATACCAAGACATGTAATCAAACTACCATCAGAAACTTCAAAGGCCAAAGGGCCACTGGTTGATGTGTTCAAAGCGCTGAAAGAAAAACATTAACAACTGAGAATTCTATATCCAGTAAAACTGTCCTTTAAAAAATGGGGGAGAAATGAAGACAGTCCCAGGTAAACAAAAGCCAAGAAGTTCATTACCACTAGACTTGTCCCGAAAGAAATGCTAATGGTATCCTTCAGGCTAAAATGCAAGGAAGCTAGAAAGTAACTGAAGGCCATATGAAGGCACAAAGATCCCCAGCAAAGGCAAATATAGACCTATTGTAAAAGCTAGTGTTACTATAATTTTGGTTTGTAATTCTACCTTTTATTTTTGAAATTATTTAAAAAGGGAAGTGTATAAAAATCATTAATCTGTGTCATTGGGCATACGGCATTTAGAGGTGCAATCTGTGACGGACATCAAAGACAGAGAGTGTGCTGACAGAGTTGTACTGAGTATAACTCGGCATAAATTCAAATCAGATTGTTGTAACTTCAGGGTACTAATTATAATCCCCATGGTAACCATAAAGAAAATATCTACACAACATATACAAAAGAAAGTAAGAAGCTAAAAGATAAGAATTTGGCACTAGTGCTGCAATTTACTAACTGTGTAGTCCTAGGCTGGCCACTTAACCTATTAGAATCTCAGTTTCCCTACAACTGGGGTAAATACCACCTGTCATGACTACTTCGCAGAGCCAGAGTGAGGACCAAGTGACCTGATATAAGTAAAACGCTTAGAAAATTTAACTATCCATAAAGAATTTTGTGTGATTGGTTAGAAAATACAATTCATTGGAATTGACATTGTCTTGCTTTAACCTGTTTTTAATGTCTACACTATCTATGCTCATCCTCCTTTATTTTCTTTATATTATAAAAAGGGGATATGTAAGCTCCATCCTTTACTAGTCAATGCTACAAATAGTGGTATTACATCAGTAGAAAATATTTTCCTGTTTTCAACTAGTAATGACACATTCAATTTTTAATTTTATGGTGCTCATGGTAGTAGCTGAGGAATCTCTATATATCTGTATTAATAATCTTTGAACATATATCCTAAAAAAAGATGAAGTATTAATTTATCTCTCTCCTTTGAAACAACTATGTAATAATGTACCTTAGAACAGCCATTTTCAATCAAGGAGTTATGTGCCCCTAGTGGGATAAAATTAGTTCCTAGATGATTCACTAGAAATCTGTAACATTAGGTTTGCAAATGATTATGGATGGCTAGGATGGTGGGGAGTAGGGGCGGGGGAAATGGAGACAACTGTACTTGAACAACAACAAAAGAAGTTGAAAAAAAATATGAAACCAAACCTGAGAATATTCAGGGCCACCCCCACACCTGGATATGTTTTCTTGAGTAGAGGAGGAAGTAGCTGTCATGTGACCTTGGGAGGTTATGCCTATGGAGGATGTGCTCTTCACGAAGATGCTTCTAGAACTCCACACAGGACTTACATACTTACATACTCAAGGCACTCAAGTGGATACAGGGGTCAGTGTGATTAACTAAGCCTGCTAGTACAATTAGAAAAGCTGTAAATAACTCAGAGATTTGTAGTAAAATTAAGAAGATTTTAGTGAAACCAATTTAATGACACAAATTGCTTCTTAAAAAAATTTTTATACTCAATGACATTTTTTCATTGCTTTTATAAAGAGATGAAGGGGGAGAGAGAGGCGCTGATGCAAGAGAAGAGCATCAATTTGTTGCCTTCCATACACACCTGGACAGGAAATCATATATGCCCAGACCAGGGATCACTGGTGCCAGGACCAGGGACCACATCCTAGGTACGTACCCTAACAGGGAATCAAACCCACAACCTTTCAGTTACAGGACAATGCTCCAACTAACTGAGCCACACTGAACAGGACAATTTTTTTTTTTTTAAGATGAGTACCAAACACCAACTTCCCTGGTAGAAGAGATAGGGATCCAAACCCTCTCTAATGATGAGTAGTAGTTTCAGAATATACAGCAGAGGATACATTATCCACCTCCACATTCCAATTTCTCACTGTCAAGTTAGAAACATTTGTATTCTCTTCTTCATTATTAAGTAGTCCAAGCACTGTGATAGGCTGACTGTAAACAATGAAAACCAAAAATCAATTCCATACTATGACAGTTATGAAAAGGGTGCTCTCTGCAGAGCCAGGTAATGTGCTGTGGTCATACTTCCCTTCCTGAGGCTGTGGGTTGGCACAGGAAGCCTGTGTCTCTCAAGACAAGAATTCTGATAGCATTAACATCACATGGAATGTCATGCCTGGGGTTTGCTTCTAAATAATACAAGATGAAAGAAGTAGGTAAAAGTATAAACTAAACAAGACTGACTATAAGTTGATAAATTGTTGAAGCCAGTGATGGGTACTTCAGAGTTAGTTCATTATACCATACTGCCCAACTTTATATGTTTAAAATTTTCTAAAAAAAAAAAAATTAAGTGAATTCTCCTTTAGCTTGCCTAATATTTGGACTACTATGACTATTTTGGCTTTTTGTTTTTCTAAGTTTTTATTTAGAAACTAATAAAATATCACTGCAACCCTTAGATCCTTCATTGTCTCATCTATTTTATCTGCTGCCTGGATTTCATGCTAGTTTATTTGAAGACATTCTCCTTGAAACTCAATGAGTTCACTCTAATGTGTACTGAACACATAATAGGCTGGAATCACTGCCACCAGACCAGGGACTCTTTTCATTGGATGGTGTACTGTTTACTATATCATACATTTCTCATTTTGAGTTCTCTCTTGTTTTATTTGAGACATCTTGTATAGGAGAAAGATATCTCAAAATTGACTTTAGCCTTCCTACACAATTGACATTGTAGCTGGATAAGGAAAACTTAATTAAAAATATGTTTCTCTTCAACATTCTAAAGGTCTTATTCAACACCTGTTTAGTATCCACTGTTGCTCACAGAAAATTCCAGTGTAAGTCTGACCCTTGTTTATTTGTAGGTGTGCTGTATTTATTTTTCTAGAAGCTTTTTAGATCTTCTTTTTATTCTTTATTCTGGAACTTCACAGTGATAAATGTGAAGGCCTTTTCTGTTCATCTTGAAGAGCATTTCACAGGCACTTTCAACCTAAAGACTCTTAGCTCTCTCAAAATTGTGGAAGATTTTCTCCTATGACTTTTAGTCAGAAATTAGACCTCTGAGAATTTACCCTTTATGCCTTTTATTTTTCCCTTATATTCATATATTGTTTTGTAGAGATACTCTTCTTGAATCTCTTTGTGGATATTACAAAGAAATGAAGAATAGAGGAAGCCAAATGATTGATCTGTATATGAAACTAGGCTGCATGAATGGTGAGCTTTGTTTTATAGTGAGTAGGAAGCCAGCTATTATTATTATATTGAGGATCCTCTAAAGATTAGAATAATGAGGACTCAGTTTTGCAAATCCAAAGTACTTAAACCATGCTGGTTCTACCCAGGGAGCTGGTTCAGATACTATAGAGAAAAGTGTTTTCATTTTACAAGGTAAAAGGTATATAAAGGCATTTTCATATACAGACCTTTAGTTAATCCCTGAGTGACATATAAGGGTCAATGCCTAATGCAAAGATTTTCTAGATTTACTGGCAAACAGGATCTCTCCCTATGGCTTCTAGGCATTGATAAGCAGCATCTGTGTCACCTGGGAACCTGTGTCAGACATGTAGAACCTCAGCCTCATCTAAGACCCACTGAAGAGCTCAGAGCAATTCACATGCAAGTTAAAATTTGAAAAGTGCTAATTTACATCACAATTTCTTATGTTCTGCTTAGTTCATTAGCATTCATTGATCTGCTCTGTATTTAGAAATTAGGTTAGGCTTCTGCGTAGGTAGATATGCTTTACTTCCTTGTACAACCCCAAGAAGAATCATAACTAACCCTGAAACAAAAAAACAGACAGAACTGCCAGGAAATCAAAGTATATGGAAGTCTAAAACCAATGATTTAAAGAAGCCACATTCATGAAGATGGGTAGGAGGGGTGGAGCTGGGGAGCCAGGACAGAGAGAGATGGCAGCACAGTGTTGAGAGGTAGCCGGGGAGGCATGGGTGGTCCCACATTCATGTGTGGTAGATAAAAATTGGGAAGGACACCTCAGGAGTGAGTGATCCCTGCCCGAGGCCAAACCTCGCAGTCCATGGTTCTAGCACTGGAAAGATAAAGCCTCACAATTGCTGGCTATAAAAACCAGTGGGGGTTGAGGCAGTGGAAGAAACTGCCATTTTCTCCAGAGAGTCTGTTTAAACCACAGTCCTAGAATGCAAACCCAACCACTCCAGAAATCATCACCAGGGCAGAAGTTAGATGGGTGTCAGGTACTTATGGGAAGTGGGTGAAGTGACTGGAAAAAAGGCAAGTGCTGGACAAGCCTCCATAGGCCAGGCAGTAGAAGTGTCCCCTCTCCATGCCCACTCCCTGACAGTGCCACAAAGCAGTTAAGTGGGTTGCGTCACCCTGGAGAATATCTAAGGTTCTGCTCCTTATCACTTAACTGGTGCCCTAAGACAGGGAGACAAAGCAGCTCTGTCTAATACACAGAAACAAACAGAGAGAGGCCGCCAAACTGAGGAGACAAAGAAATATGGCCCAAATGAAAAAAAACAGAACAAAACCCCAGAAAAAAAAAAAAAACCTAAATGAAATGGAGCTAGCCAACCTATCAGATGCACAGTTCAAAACATTGATGATAAGGATGCTCAGAGAACTCCCTGAGTATGACATAACCATAAGAGAAGAAATGAAGGCTACACTAAATGAAGTAATGAAAAATCTACAGAAAAATCAAACAGTAAAGGGAAGGAAGCCAGAATTCAAATTGATGAACATAAAGAAGAAATAAATATTCAACCAGAACAGGATGAGGAAACAAGAATTCAAAAAAAACCAAAACAAAACAAAATGAGGAGAGTATAAGAAGACCCTGGGACATCTCTAAAAGTGTCAACATCGAAATCATAGGGATGCCAGAAGGAGAAGAGGAAGAGAGAGAAACCAAAAAATTATTTGAAAAAAATAATGAAAGAAAAGACTTCCCTAATTCGGTGAAGGAAAGAGACATACAAATCCAGGAAGCACAAAGAGTCCCAAATAAGTTGGACCCAAAGAGGAACGTACCAAGACACATCGTAATTAAAATGCCCAAGGTTAAAGATAAAGAGAGTCTTAAAAGCATCAGGAGAAAAGCATCATATTACCTACAAAGGAGTTCCCATTAAGACTATCAGCTGATTTCTCCAAAGAAACTTTGCAAGTAAGAAGGGGCTGGCAAGAAGTATTCAAAGTGATGAAAAACAAGGACCTACAACCAAGATTACTCTATCCAGCAAAGCTACGATTTAGAGTGAAAAGGCAGAAAAAGTGCTTCCCAGACAAGCTTAGAGCTAGAGGAGTTCATCCTCACCAAGCCCTTATTATATGAAATGTTAAAGGAACTTGTTTAAGAAGAAGAAGATCAAATTTATGAACATTAAAATGATAAACAACTATCAACAACAGAATCTAAAAAACAAAAATAAAAACAAACTAAGCAAACAACTGGAACAGGAACAGAATCACAGAAAAGGAGATCATTTGGAGGGTTTTCAGCAGGGAGGGAGAGGAGGAAAATGGGGGAAAAGGTACAGGGATTAAGAAGCATAAATGGTAGGTACAGAATAGACAGGGGGATGTTAAGAATAGTATAGGAAATGGAAAAGCTAAAGAACTTATATGCATAACCTATGGACATAAACTAAGAGGGAGGGACTGCTGGAGGGCAGCAGGGTACTGGGCAGAGGGGGGTAAAGGGGAAAATTGGGACAACGGTAATAGCATAATAAAATATGATTAAAAAAGAAATTAGGTAAAATCCCTCATTGGCTCTTTTCTTTGATATTTTGAACATACAAATCTTCTATCTTTTTGTTATCTTTTTAATGGGGCCTAAGGCCATAGTAAAATCAAAGGTACATATTTATACCACATTCTTGAACTGGAATCTTGCATCTCTGTTTATGGGACCTTCTCTCAATTACTTTATTTAAAATGTCAAAGTATTCTTTAAGGAAACTTCAATAGCTTGAAAGGCCTCACTCAGTATTACTTTTCAGTGGCATTATACAGGTCAATTGTTAGTACTTTTAACAAAGCAGGCAAATTTAATGAAAATGTCATTTGTATTCATGAAAGTATGGCCTCATAATTGTAAATGTTAATTGTTGAAAACAAGTTTTTTAAAGATTGGCTTAAAAAGAAATATAGAAGGTAATTATCTTAGAGGTTTCAAGAATATGTAAAGGATAAAAAGAGGAAAAAGAGCTAACCCAATGTCATGCCAGTGGGTACCAATAATATAGAATATATTCCTAGGGGCAGACTTTTAAAATGCTATGTACAAAGTTTTTAAAAGTGCTGTTATCTTGAACAGCTTGGATGACAGTGAGACAGGGAATCTGCAGACAACTCAGGGGGCTCTAGTGATGATGTAGCTGTACCAGAGAGGAAACTGAAGAGCTGGAAAACGAAGAATATCAGAAAATCTAAGACCAGAAAAAACATAGCACATGTATATATTTATAAATATATGTATAAATAAACATATATGCAAATATGTACCTATATCTGATTTTAAATATTTATATAACTAAAATTAAAAATACTAAATATTTTAAGTAGATATTTTCTTCTAAAAAGTCTTTTATTCCCTGAACTCATTTTTTCAATGAATCTTCTCATTAGGTAAGTGGGAAAATCATCTTATATTCAAGTTACTTTATATTTGGGCATGCACAGTACTTTTTAATTCGTTAACATTCAGCTCAAGTCATCTTCTGTGAGGTGTGTTCCCAGAGAGGGACTCTTGCCTTATACTAACTCAGATTTCTGTTTTCTATGTTCCCATAATACTTCTCAGGAGCCTTGGCTGTAAGGATTATTTTATATGGAGCTGTAATCACAGTTAATTCATTACTCTCTTCTTTTAGACTTGCACTGTCCAGTATGATAGCCACCAGCCACAACTAGCTTTTAAATTCAATAAATAAAAAAATTAATAATTAACATGTAAATTAATAAAAATGAAATAAAATTAAAAATTCATTTCCTCAGTCACCTTAGCCATATTTCAAGTGCTTAAATTATACCTGTGTCTAGCAGCAGCCACGTGGGAGACTGCACATGGAAACATCATCACCAGAGAACGTCCTACTGAATAGAGCTTCCCTTACTCAGGGTTTCTCAACTTGGGCACTAACAATGATTTGTATCAGATAATTCTTTGGGGTGGGGTATGGGGGGGAGCTGTACTAGGCAATAAAGGATGCTTAGCAGCTTCTACCCACTAGGTGTCAATAGTATCCCTACAGTTGTGACAACTAAAATTTTCTCCAGACGTTGCCCCTGATGGAGAACCAGCATTCTGGACCCTAGATATCTTGGAAAAAAAAAAAAAAAAAAGAATATGTTTATTCAGCTTTGTATTCCATACAACCAAGCATAGTTCTTGATTCACTGCAGGGCTCAATGAATGGTTAGAAATGAAGAAAAAAAAAGGAGCAGAAGCCTACAAAATGAGTATTCTCCACTCTAACTCTTCTCTGATAAAACAACAACAATAAATATATTTTGATATATTTGCCTAGAAGATAAGTATACGATAAACTATACCTGACATGTTTAGAAATAAATCCCTCATAATTATTATTAAGATATCAATGTTGTATGATAATTAATATAAAATTGAATCCCCTGCACTATACTAGGGCATCTAAAAAGATAACAAATGGAGATAATTGTTAGATTATCTTTGAGAATACTCCAACTTCTACCAGTTACTCAAGAAAATGTAGCCCCCTTTCACTCATATTGAAAATTATTTGTCAAGAGTACTATAAATTTTAAAATTATTCTTCAAACATAATTCCACAAACATAAATGCAGTGGTCATGTTGGCTATATTTTGCTAATATAGATACAGGTTTAACATTTCTAAATCAGAATGAACCAGCAGACTTAATTCTGTTAAGGCCTTTTAAAAATTCTTTCTCGATGGGCTAGCAATGCATGACCAACTTACAGGATTGGAAGAATTCAGAGGGCTTTCTTCCCTGTGAATCATTCCACTGGTCACAATGACCCCCTGACATTATGTCGAATCCCTCCCATTCAAAAACCAAAGGAGAAATCAGTGGCTGAGTCTCTTTTGCTTTTGACAGGCAACATAAGCAAGAAGGCCATGATTCTGAATGCTGCGTATCAATGCCACTTAGCAGTTTTTTCAGTAAAATGATGAATTATGATAATAATTCCTGCTTTATGGGGGTGAGTAACGGGAAAGTCTTTATCAACTGGAAAACATAAAACAGATGCCAGTTTTACTTTATTTAAGTATTTTCGATACAGTTATGCAGTTTTTAGCAAAAAGACTAGGGAAGAGCACATGTCAATGATACTTATAATCCCAGAGGCAGTTTTTAGAGAAATTAAAAATTTAATAAAGTAAAAACAGATACTGCAAAACACCATGTCAACAGCATATAGTCAAGTGTTTTATTCTAGCTTTCTGAGAATTCATCTGCACAAAGATGTTCCTACCCTTTTCAGGATTTGGATGAAATCTCGAAAACTCTTTAAGTACCTGTAGGGAATTTATTTAAGGAACTGGAACTCACTTCTAGCGGGTCTTGTGAGAGCAAACTAGCATATTGAAAACGAGACGAACGGTGTGTGGACACCGAGGTCAGGTCCACGTTAATCACTGACTCCGGAGTCTCCCTGCAGCCAGGGTGCAAGGGCCACAGGTCAGTTCTGGTGAGTTTCCTTTCACCATTTCTATCTGTGAGAGTTTTGTAAAGTAATAATAATAATAATAATAATAATAATAATAATAAACAGCTTCTTTATGGTTTGGGTCCTAGAACAAATAAGTAGAAGTAGGCTTTGAAAATAACTTCATATGTGTAATGAATCTATGAAAACCACCATGTCGCATGGTTTGGCTAGAGCTAAGTGAAGACCGGGATGTAGAGTAAAAAAAACTCCTAGAGTTTAATTTTTAATTGTAGCATTTTATCCTCGAGTTGAAGTGACGACTTTTTCTGTGCTAAAGTGACCTCTGCCTATCATGCAGATAATACCAAAAACAACCTGGCTGCCAGTACTCACTGCAAGTTCAGGATGAAAAAGTGGAAAAGAAAGGTAAGATAAGGGAGAGCCAAAGATTCTCTGAACTTAAAAATAGTCTGCCACATTAACTGTTAGCTTGACTGTGAACAATCAGTAACTAAAAGAACTAACAAAGTGAGTCTTCACATTTTAGAAAGCACAGTTGCAAAAATCTTAACGCAAAAGTTAACTTTATCTAGTACAGATCCTATAAGCTCCATGAAAACACTGGCCATGGATGTGAGATGCCTACAGTGAACTCCATCCGGCTGTGCCTCTGTGGCCTGTTTCTAAATCACACACTCACACAACAAAACACACAGGCCACACAAGGAAGGAAGTCTTCAGCTACTGAAGATCATTAGCAGAACTAAGTGAGATCACTGTCAGTTTCTTGGGGTTGGCCTATTGAGTGATCATAGTTTGGCACCACTGGACCTCTGCCCAGCACAGGCAGCAGTGAGGCATATGAAAGGCTCCTTCTTTAAAACTAATACATCGGAAGTGGGCAAAAGGTGGCAGGGATCCTCAGGCACATTAGTCGGCAGGAAAATTGGCCCGACGTCACCTCTCTCTGGGCTTCACTGCCTAGACTACATGTGTCAGTGACTCTCCGAAAAGGGGAGGCCCCAAAACAACACTGGAAGCATCAAATGTCCTCCCTTCTCTTCATATGGAAAGTCTGTCTCAGAGGTGTCAGGATAAAACATGAGAACACCATTTGTCTTTAGAGACGAACATGTGTGACTCACTGTTTCAGAGCACAATGAGAGGAGGACACTGTAATAAAAACATTTGCAAGGTGAAATCTAAACCCGAATGAGGTATATATTTTTTAAACTTTTATTTTTTCTTAGTTTTCTTCCTTTCTCTTCTTCTCCCCTTCCTCTGGGAAAATAACACAATGTAATTAAATGGTAAATTACTTGAGAGACAAATGTTTGGACTTATGACAAATCTGCTGTGCAGAAACAAAACTTCACACCCCACTCTTATTTTGGATGACCAAGTTCTCCCAATGAAGTAGAAAACTATAACCAAGGTTATTTAAAAATCAAATTTCAGGTGAAAGGGCAATGGGTTGAGAAATCCTCATTATTCAAGGGTAAGGTAATTTATGGATGCAGAAATTAACAGCAACCCAAATTGCTTATTAAATGAAGTAAATTAAGAGGTAGCTGGTTAGCTTTTCTTGATTGCCAGTCAATGTCAAAACGGGAAATATACTCCCCTTAAAATCAAAATGTGCACAATCCTTAGAACAATTCCAGTACTCCTGCTCATTAAAAGATGAAGACTTGGATCCACAAACACAATTGAATCATCAAGACAGAAGCTTAGGCTTTAGCTAAAGTTTATTTAAAGATTAAAGATATTATAAAGGGTTAATATTTTGAAATCTAGTAGGTAAAACTGAAAAGGGAAATATCACAGGTTTGTAGGTTAAAAGATTTGGTGTGCTTTGAAATTAAACCAGCTGATATTAGTGCATCTAGTAGCAAAAAAAAAAAAAACAAACTGAGATATACACGTTTGCTTAAGGGTCCACTGAAGGTTTAAAAACATTTACATCTAAAAGAGATTCCATTTAAAATGTTCTCGGTGGTGGGAAAAAAAATGTTGGGTTATTTCAAGTTACTAATTTCCATCTGGCAGGACAGACCCAGACCTACAATGCAGCATTTCCCTGAGCAATTGCTCTGAGGTCCCAGGGCTCCTGGGGTCACTGAGGGTCACAGGCACCATGATACATCTCCTGTCTGTTGGCCCCAGTTGGGAGCCATCTTTTCTGAGTGCATGACATCTGTAAGGAGAGTCAGAAACTCTCTCTTTCATTTAATAATAAAACACAACGAAACCTTTCATTTACAGTGCTTTTGATTCATTTTTAATATGCTTTTAATTTGAATACTCTGTTCTTATAGAAAATGGATTGAAAGAAATTTCTTAAGCTAAATCATATGCAATAATGCCAGAATTTTAAAAATCAGATATTGTATTCATGTGGTTAAAATCTCAAAAAATAACAAGGCAGGGAGAGAGAAGCAATGATCAGCTGTCTCTTATACCCGCCCTGACCAGGGATTGAACTCACAACCCTTTGATGTATGGGACGAAACTCCAACCAACTGAGCCACCAGGTCAGGGACCTCACCCACTTTTTTAATATTACATTCTACATGCTGGATTCAGATCTTTCTTTTTCATCTTAACATAACTTAACGGTGTTTCTGTTTCACAGAGAATGTTGTTGCTCTTTTCTACAGCTGCAAGCAAACCATATTATAGATTTATCATAATGTATTTAACTTCTTTAGATATTAATTAGTTCTCTGTGGATGGACATAGGTTTCCTCTCACTAAAAATAAATACATAAAAATAAAGTATTTTTGGACTTTAAAATCTTGTTCAATGGCTCTAAGTACAGGAGTGGGGAAAGGTAGGTTTAAAGTTGTTCATAAAGAAAAAGACAAGCAGATTATGATAATTACAAAAGCTTTATTAACTCTGTGCTTCACATATTCATAACTGTAAACCTACTTTTGTCTACCTGTATATCTAATCACTTGGATTAATTTTTTGGTCCTTGAGCTTGAGCCAAAATCAAAGATTGTCATCTATTTGTTATAAAGAATACTATATACTATTTTTAATTTTTATATTTTCAACAAGCATTTATTAAGTAGCTACCATTATATACCTAGCTCTTGGTACCCCCTAGGTATCAAGTGGAGGTAGGAGCAGGAGCAAGTGGAGGCAATTTTAAAAAATCACCAGTGTTCATTAGGGGCTTATAATATCATTAAAAAGAAGCCATACAGATAACTCTAAATGGTTCCAAAGCGCTACACAACTAGGTGTCAAAACAATAGTTGCATGGGTTTAGATGTTCCTAGGTAAGTTAGTAA
This sequence comes from Tonatia bakeri, assembly GCA_004024845.1. Lineage (NCBI taxonomy): Eukaryota > Metazoa > Chordata > Mammalia > Chiroptera > Phyllostomidae > Tonatia > Tonatia bakeri. The sequence continues at coordinate 315,389 of PVIA01001009.1, forward strand.
AAAAAAAAAAAGTTAATTGTTTAAGATAGCAGATGATTTAGTCAGAAATATCTGAATTCAAATGTATACTTCTGCCATTTACTATCTGTATAATCTCAGGCAAGTTCTTTTCAACTTTTCTGAGTTTCTTTGTATATACGAAGGGGGTATTTTTCCATTTCACGTAATTACTAAGAGGAGTGAATGAAATCACACTATCAGTTTCCCAAGAGATGATGGGGCTCAAATATGTGACAGAGCTCATCCTTAACTCTGGTAGATGGATGACCCCTTACAGACAGGATGGAAGTTCTTTTGGCATATAACTTCCACTGACAGAGGGAATCATAGATAGATAGAGGATAATAGCAAGTGTTAGGCACTTAGATGAGATGATATGTGATATGGGCACAGGAGGGGAACAGAACCTCGTGTTGGATAGGGGACAACTGTCAGGGATGACGTCTTGAAGACATGACATCTAAACCAGCTGAAGGATATGAGAAGTCAGCTGGAAAGAGCACACTGGGGCCAACAGCTAGGGAAAGACTGGGTGTGGTCCACGCTGAAGCTGGCTGAATCCAGCATGGTACTCTGTACTCTCTTGCAGCAGTGATAGTGAGATTCCTAAATGGAATTTTCAGTTTTATTCTTTGGGGGAGCTGTTAAATTCTGATAATTTTTACCCTGCTTTTACAGAAAATAATGTGAAACAAAGGTGAAATAAGGAGATATGTCATTACCGCATTATAATAATCATTTGAGTAATATTCACATTTAAACCACTAATTAGATTCATATCTTTTTAGGTTTGGTGTATCAATTTTATAAGTTCTTAGAATTTTTTGTTTTTTGTTTTTAATTCAAATAGTAAGTGCAGGCAGGTGGTCATAAATATCAACTGACTAATTAATTGTGAGGAATCATGGATAAAATTGCATGTAGTAGGTGCTTTTTGATTACAACAATATTTTTTTCATTGGTTTTAGAGAGAGAGGAAAGGAGAGAGAGAGAGAGGAACATTGATTTGCTGTTCTACTTATTTATGCATTCACTGGTTGATTCTTGTGTGTGCCCTGAGCAGGGACTGAACCTGCGACCTTGGCGTCTTGGGACAAAGCTCTAACAACTAAGCTACCGGGCCAGGGCCTGATTACAACAATTCTTAAGGATATCAATTTGGCGACACAGTAAAAAATAAGTATTACATCAAGGGAAAAAAAAGACTACAAATTTAATGTTCCAGAGGTTCATCAGGGATTTTTTTTCATTTGCTTTATTTCTTAAATATATATTTTGATTCCCTAGAGCAGTGATTTTCAACTCTTCTCATCTCATGGCACACAAAAACTAGTCACTAATATTCTGCAGCACACCAAAAATATATACACTTTTGCCAATCTAAAAAAATGAGTGTAATTTTGATTCATTCACAGTGGACAGCTATTGTTGTGCTCACTGTTATCATTTTTTCATTTAACAATTTAAGGGAAAAGAGGTCAGTGCCCTTGATTAGTCGGATTTTGCATGTGTTAAAAATTCTTGTGGTGCATTGGTTGAAAGTTGCTGCCCTAGGGTCTTATCACCTTTAATAAATAAAGAGTCTCTTTTTCTCAGGGTTTCTCTTGAATTACTGAAAGAAAAATGCCTAAAACTGAACTTAGATTTGACATATGAAAGCCGGTAGAGGCCACATTAAATGCTCATATTGGTTAGTGTGTTACAACATCATCACTAACTTAGTTTTTATGGTATTATACTTAAACACAGGAAGGAATCTGTGTTGCTTGTTCTAATCAGTGTTTATGGTTATAGGTCTGTCAGTATTTTCCATTATGTTGCTAAGTAAAGATATTTTTCACTGATTCTGAAAGACTCTGGAGAGTGCTGCTGTGTATATTATGATTACAGTAACTAATTTTCTAGCATTGGTAGAATAAAATCTACTAGCTATTTCAGTTTATAGAAAAGTATTCTTATTATGAAAATAACCCATAAAAGGAAGATTGGGTGAAATGGTTGATGAACTGGTTATATAATATAAAATTCTGTGTTTCTTCACTGAATTTTGTCAAGTTCTCCCTTTGCTTCTTATAAAATTCTATGAACTCTTGCAAATTCCTTTCTTCTGCCGCCAAGCTTTCATTCAAAACAGAAGACACCTGAGTTACATAAATCTCGATCACAAAGTTACATTTTCTGTGCAGAGCAAGAGCTTGACAGGAAAAAGGTAATGAAGAAGAATAGCCTTAGACAGAGGGATTTAATGATATCCAGCTGCTACTCTATGTTACTTGCTGATAAGACTTTGTTTTAAGTTTACAATACAGAAAGTTTGGGAAAAGGCTAAAAATTCATATACAGGAAGTAGAAATCTTTATATTTCATTAGTTCAATTTCCCCTAACTCCTGCAATTATGTTCACACAGGGTTTAATTTTCAGAATGTTCAAATGTGTCATTTGAAGACTTTAAAAATAAAATTTAAATTGAATTCAAAAGTGTAGAAATATTGTACCTTAGGGAAAAGACACTTAACCTCTTTGGGCTCACCACACGTTTAGATGATAAGATGAACTTGGGATGGCAAAGATTGTTAATATTTACTATTACCGTATGTCATTATAGTGGTGATTCTTCTGTACTTTCGAAAGGGTAGGCAAGGGGGGTGGGTGAAGATAGACAGCTCTCTCCAATGGAGGGGACACAGTCATTTCTTCATAACATACAGTAAGTTACCATATAATCAAACAAATAAATCTTGAAGAATGGAAAAACCTAAACAAATAACATCATTGAGGATTCAAATACCAATACTGTGGGATCTTTTAGATTCCTAATGTTATTTGCATAGATGATGCTTAATGGCATTGCTCAAAATGCTGACCAGTGTGATGGACCCCATCACTAGAGCCTGAACTTTCTATGGGAAGGAATGCATTGATTAACCCTTGTCTGGTAAAGGAAGTTACTAAAAAATTATCTGTGGGAGCAAAGTAGTTATGACTCTTTAAAGAAAGAACTATAAAATCTGAAATGTGAATATTGCCTTCAGTGGATTTACTGCTACAGGAACCAAAGAGTTAAAACTAAGGAGCAATGTTCTTTCAGGCTAATGAAACCTTCCTGTAGGGAGTTCCTTTCCCAGTGAGTGGGAAAGGAATGGTATGAATAGCTGGTGCTCTGTGAACTTTCCCACAGGTCTGAACAGGATCTCCAGCTCACCATCTATACTCAGAGAGGAAGACCTGCATAGAGGGCAGCTGCTGGAGACTCCTGCCTCCCAGGGAAAGAGGAGACAGAAGGACTGGAGAGACATAACTCAGGTTCCACAGGGCTCAGATGGCTGCCCACAGAAAACTCTGAGAGGCTTGACCAAAAAATAGCATTACTTTTTTTTTAAAGGGCAAAAGGTACATGAAGGTCAGTGGCAGGTACCTGTCTGGAGGTTTCTTTATGCTATTGGTGCAAACCTCCCATGAGCTGAACTTAAAGGAATGTTCCATCCTTGCAGGAAGTCTCCAGATACAGGAAAAGCTAATAAAATGAAAAGGGAGGAGGCTTTGCTTCCCTTCCCAAACTCTGCTCCTATAACATCTCACATTACACATTTGCAAACTAATTACTTAGAGCCAGACATATCAAAAATTTATCCTTATAACTAAGTGAATACAGAGAGATGCAAAATAGAGCATTTAGCTCCAGACTTAGATAGAACTCTGAATTTAAAAGTCTAATTAAGGCGAATCATGTTTGCTATGTAGTTCTCTCAAGTACTAGATTATTGAAATTACTCCTAAGGACTTAATTGATTTAACCAAAACCTCAAGTAAAGATTAGGCAGTAATTAGTTCAACCTGCAGAAACTGGAGTACTAGGGATGATGAGGGTTTCTATAATGGCTTTGGCAATTTTTATTTTCCACAGAAGTTTATTGCTGTGAAATTTCAGGTTAAACAATTTTACTTTAAACACATATCTATAGAAATCAACATTAAAAATCACTAAAATGCTAGGGATGATTTCTTGATTAACATCAAGATTAATGTAGGGAGTGGTGGAATTCCTTTGCTGTCTCTTTCCTTTGAGCTCTATTGAAAGGAGAAAGGGGAAATGGCAGTGTTTTGTGACTCATCCTTTGCAGCAGCATTCCAAGTGTGATTTACTTAATATAGCCCTATAAATCACCTAATGCAGAAATAATCTCAAGATCTGCATGTAAACACAGCTATTAAAATATTGCAATTACTCTGTTTGCTTAGTGCTCATAAGGTATATCTCATCTTAAAGCAAACAGTTTTTTCTGAGGTGGGGCATCCAAATTACATGGCCATCTAAGAATGCTGAACTTGAGCAAAATATCTGATCATCTGAGCAGAACAACAAAAGCATGACTAGGAAAGCAACTACTCTACCTTTAGCGGATGTTTTTCTTCTTTCAATTTGCTGTACTAGTTTGGGAATCAAATTCATCTAATTTTATAGTTGGCTATTACACTGGCTGGTAATTATTAATCAGAAAAAAATTTTCAGCTTAGAAAAAAGGGTGAACGTGTCTTGTGAATACATTTACTTTAGGGATTTGCTGTGCAACAGCAACAGGCCATTTGTTTTTAAACGAAGGTGAGCCAGGGGACCCGGCTATACATGCCTTTTGGTAATACTTATTCTTGACTCACAAGACTTAACTTTGTTTAGTGTGGTAACCTGTAACTGTAAGCAATCATCCTCCAGATTACGATTGGGTTAAAAACTAAACTGTCTACAATTACTAGCATGATCCCTAACCTTTGTAAGGTGGTAATCCAGTATTGCTTGTTAGCTGTCAAATTTATTTCCCTTTGGTGAAATATACCCTGGATTTAATTAGCAGTCATTCTTGATACTTTATGGAGCTGAGCCCAAGCACTGTGGCTTTGACATTTAACCCCTGACCCTCAAATATTTACCAGCTTTTAAACTGGTTGTGTACAATTATCCCTTCAAGTATATCTCAGATCCATCATTTCAACCACTCTAGTCGATTCCAAGTCAGATATACTATTCCAACTGATGTTGTAATTTTCACCCTGAAACTGGAAATAAAACCATGTTGTTTCACAATGAGCTCTGTCAGAAAAAGCTGAAAGCATTTGTCACTAGAAGCTAACTATGGAAAGAGCAGGGTGGGCTACTAGTCATGAGTCTCAGTGACAAGTGTGACAAGCAGGCAACAGGCTGAGTGGCTGTGGGCTGCTTTTTTTTTTTTTTTTTTAACTTGAGTGAGCTCTTAGCTTTTGTGGGGATGTTTTTAGAACCAATTACATCTTTAGCTCACAATGAAAGGAATATTTTGGGAGCTATTTCAGTCATTTGTTTGAAATCAACTTTATTGAGGTATGTTTGGGAACTGTATTTTTTAAACTCCTCCCAAGTTTCCTAGGCGGCAGACACATGGATAAAAACAGCACCCATGGAGCAGGGACTGAATTTTTCTACTTTTGCTTAAAATTCCCACAGCATATAATCTATAAAACAAGTGTTCTTCAAATGCCAGAATTTCAGAAATGTATTTTGATCCAAAGGAATGGGAAGAAAATGCCCTGATCAGGCAAATACCAAACATTAAAAGATAAAATAGATGTTGTTCACGATCTCACAACTGGAAGGTGCAACCAGGTCTTCACTTCAGGGACAGGAACACTGCCCACATGCTCTACCTGCCCCAACGCCGTGCTTCCAGACTGAACGCAATGTGCCTGCAGGTACCGGGTACTCAAGAACCACTTCTGAGTGGGTATGAAATAAAGACAGCAGTCATAACAACAGCTTTACCAGAGCAGATATGCCAGCCAGAAATGTCTAACAGGTCCCTGCAAGGAGGAAGAAGAATGCTACTGGAAGTGAGAGTCGGAGACAGAAAAGCAGCAGCACATATCACTGAGCCCCTCCCCCACCCCTCCCTCAGCCCAGTACCAGCCAGAGAGGAAAGAGAGTGAGAGAACTATTTACTACTAGTGGGGAGCCCATAAGCTGAGTCTAAATTAGGGCCAGATGCTAGTTTTTGGCTACTTTAAGAAACCAAAGTCTAGGTCAGCTGCACTTCCAAGTAGAACACTGAATGGAGACTCTGGGCTCTGATGTCCAGCTGATCCAGAAGCCTGTTTTCTGTAAGGAGCCAAACAAGCATGTGAATCAGCTGGACTTAAAAAACATCTGCAGAATAGCCATAATGTGTGGTCTTCAGTGTAATCTCAGCAGGGTTCAATTTGGGTAAAATGCCTCAGTGACAGTTTGGTGCTCACAGGACGGGATCTGGGAGCCACTTACTTTGTGCAGGTGGTGGACTGCTGCTTAATGAAGTTACTCTGTGGTGCATAATACAAATTAAAAAGATAGAGCAGATTGCAATTTATGAGTCAAACTTTTTTTGTAGTTCTCCAAAGTTCACAAACCAATAAATATTATACAGAATTTTAGTACCAGAGACTGAACAAGTTATACATTTAAAAATCCGTGGAACTTTTTTCCAAGTTTTGTTAACTAGTGTTTTGGTGAAGTTAAAAAAAAATCCTAAGTAGTAAAGGAATAAGGTCAATATGTCTTGTGGCATTTATCTTTAGGGAGTGCTAAAGTACTGGAAATGCTAAAATGAAATGCACTCCTTCTCATATAATCCCTTGCTTTCACAACATCCCAAAACATTTCAAGGCATTCCTTGTTTTTAGTTTACTCGTAGTCTTAGTTCAAAGGTGAACTGTACCCAGGGAGGAGGTTGACTAAGTATATTTCAGCCATTTGTAAGAAACATGATACTGAAAATAGTGTTTCCTCCCCCAAACTGTAACTACCAAATGAAACTTATATAGAATGCAACAAATTCACAAGTAGCTGATAACCACATACTGAGGTTTTGAAATGATAGTCTTTCTAAAGATCAGTTGTGCAGCTAATTATAAATCACCAAATCTTGCCCTGGCTGTGTGGCTTACTTGATTATAATATCATCAAAATACTCTGTACACCAAAGTTTTGCCAGTTTGATTCCCGGTTAGGGAACATGCCTAGGTTATGGGTTTGATCCCTGGTCAGGGTGTATACAGGAGGCAACCAATCAATGTTTCTCTCTCATGATCGATGTCTGTCTGTCTGTCTGCCTATCTGTCAGTCTCTCTCTCTTCCTCTCTTAAATTAGTGGAAAAATGTCCTTAAGTGAGGGGGAGAAAAACAAGAAATCACAAAATCATTTTTCTTTAAAAATCACTTTTTTGCATCCTCAAATGAATAAAAGTGGGATGGTGGAAGCTGTTAGTATCAGAATGGGGAAGAGAACAAATGAAAAATTAATATGTCCCAAGTTTTGCTGCAATATCAGTGGCATAGAAATTTCAGGCCTCTGTACTTGTGTGTGTCTGTATGAGACAGAGAGAGAGGTACAGTATGAGAAATGATGTTGACACAGGTGATCGCAGAGGCTGTTACCTAGGATTTGTTCAGTTCCATCACTCATCTCCTACTGTAGGAGGGTGCAGCCAGGGGGCCCCCAAAAGAAGGATTTGTAATGGGATCCAAAACTCAAGGTGCTCAGAAAATATTAGGATGTCCTCACCACCCCCGCCCCAGGTGTGGGTTGGGGGAAGGGCCAAATGGAGCAGGCCCATTAAGAGCTGTTTCCCATAGCAACAGCCTCGAAGCTAACCTCTAGTGTGGTCATTTAACACATCTATAACCTTTGACTGGTTACATAGATATGTTAAATAGCTGTGGCCATGCTCTGAGCCAGGATAATGGAAGTAACTTCCCCACCAATACATAACTGGGGGGAAGGTCCCTGGAGTTATAGTGCCTGCATGGGAGCTTGGAGATGATTGGGTCCATGACTTGGTGTCACCCCTGCACAGACTCATAATGGCAGCCCAGTAAAGCTGGAAGGATATTTAAACCCAGACTTGGCATCCATTGAAAAAAAGGGACCATGCGGCTGCAGCCATGTAAGGAGAGAACCATGCGGTTTTGGCTGAGTGGAGACTCCTGCAGCCCTTGTGCAGAGAACCACTTGGCTGCAGCCATGTAGGGAGGACCATGAGGCTATGTCAGTAAGGAGAACCACGTGCTTTGGCCAGGGTGGGGGGGACCTCCCCCCACCTGCAGCCATGAGAAGAATCACCATGTGGCTTTAGCAGAGAACCACCACGAGGCTTCAGCTGGAGAACCCGGCAACACAGCTGATGGTGCTGGGAACCAAGAAAGGCCTACCAACCAAGCACGAATTACTGGGAAGAACCGGGAGCTGCCTGAGCCACGGACTTCTATTTCTTTCCCTGAGATACAGTACCCCAGACTGGGCAAAGAGGGGAAGGAAGGACTGTGTGTGTTTGTGCGCACAAACAAAGTCCCTTTGTTTAAGGGACTTTGGGATTTTGATGAAAACATTAAGCCATTACTCTTAAGTCTGTATAACTTGAATAAATAATTCCTTTCCTTTTCACCGATCTCTAACATGGAGAGCTATAATTCTCTGCTGAAGGGAAAGGTGAACCTAGTACAGGGGGACCCCAGGAGAAACGGGAATCAATTCAGTAGCATTGTGGGACCCTCCTCCCTGGTGGCCAATCAGGGAAAATCATGGGAGACCACATGTGCAGGAGCTTTAAAGTAATACACCTACTTGTACATGTACAGTAAAAGCCTACCAAAACTAGCCAGGAAGGATCTGCCCTATAAGAGTAGAGTTCCTCCAGCCCACAGGGTCAATCTCTGCTTGGAGTTGGCCTGCTCCCATGTTTTCTTCTGTGATCTTTGGGTGTTCAGTTCAATTCTTTGTCCCAATCACTAAGAACCTGGTTACCTGTGCCCACCTGTGACTCTACCACCCAAGTAGTCCTGCGACCTTACTTCTGGGTATTTCCCTAAAGAGCATTTCCTCTTCATTTTCTCTACCATAATGTTAATTCAGAACCTTCCTCATATCTAGTCTAGATATTCCTATAATTCAGAATGGCATTTAAGCTCAGATGATGAAAATCTCCTGTTCACACTCATATTTCATCACTCTCATTGTCTATAGTCAAGTACTTATGGTTCCCTTAAGAGAAAAACATGTTATTTCAGACTTGTGAAATTTCTATACACGCTGTTCCATCTACTTAAAATTTCTTCCTTTCCTTCTAACTCTATTTCTTTGTTAAAACTCAGGACAAGGATTCCCACCTCCCGGCAGTCTCTTGTGGTGTCTTTGTTGCAGTGGCTTGAGTGATTTCCCATGTGCTCCCTTTCTTAGAGAACTCCAGTATGGTTTTCATGTTTTATCCTCACTCTTATGCCTCAGGAGGCTGACTACAGCTGTAGTCTAATACATCAGAGAAATCTCACTTATTTGACTATCATGGGGCTCAGAAATGCCATAAGATGCAACAGTAGCCAGTGAGATGGAACAGGTGTGCTGGGGACTTCTGGGAAAACCATGGGGCATCACCTGTTTCTTCAGATGGCGAAGAATGTGGCCCTAACTGCTACTGGCAGCTGGCCTAGAAACATCTCAGAGACCCATCTGGGGATAAGGTACACAGTGTGCATAGCAGTGTGGGAACAGCCTGAGCCCTGGACAATGCTGGGTAAGTCAACAGTAAAATCCAGCTCACCTCTGAATGTCAGGTCATGTGCAACAATGTATTTCTTTACAGTTAAGGCCAATGTAATTAAAAATTTCTGTTACTTGAAGCTAAAAATATCGTAATTCAGGACCTGGGGTGGGGGTGGGGAGGGAGGTGATCAACTATCTCATGTTCCTTGACTTTAAAGGTTGCAATGAGATACAGACTCAAATTACATATATATTTTTTTAATAAGTAAATATCTAGCTCCCCTGTGTGGTTGCACTCTGCCTGGGTAGTAGACAATGGACTGATAACAGATTATGAACCACTTGCCAATGTGTCAGTGCCAATGCCCACAGCCAAATGGGCAGCCCTCAGAGTGGCAGGAGGTATGGCCTCAGTCAGGCAGGTCCATTCACGCACAAAGTAGGTCATGACCAAGTGGGTCAAGAGGAGACATCTGTTAACCCTTCCACGTCTCTTGACTCCTGTGAAAAAACATGGCCCAAATGAAAGAACAGATCAAAGGTCCAGAAAAAATACAACTAAGCAATGAAGAGATAGACAGCCTATCAGATGCAGAGTTTGAAACACTGGTAATCAGCATGTTCACAGAAATGGTTGAGTATGGTCGCAAAATAGAGAAAAAAGTGAAGGCTAAGAAAATGGACATAAAGGAAAATGTACAGGGATCCAACAGTGATAGGAAGGAAACCAGGACTCAAATCAATGATTTGGAGAAGAAGGAAGAAATAAACAATCAACTAGAACACAATGAAGAAACAACAATTCAAAAAAACTGAGGACAGGCTTAGGAACCTCTGGGACAACTTTAAATGTTCCAACATCCAAATCATAGGGGTGCCAGAAGGAGAATAGGAAGAGCAAGAAACTGAAAACTTATTTGAAAACATAATGAAGGTCATAAAAAAATCAACAAATAAGTGTTGGCGAAGATGTGCAGAAAAGGGACCCTAGTGCACTGTTGGTGGGAATGCAGACTGGTGCAGCCATTGTGGAAAACAGTACGGAATTTTCTCAGAAAACTAAAAATGGAACTGCCTTTTGACCTGGCAATTCCACTGCTAGGATTATATCCTAAGAGCCCTGAGACACCAATCCAAAAGAACCTATGCACCCCAATGTTCATAGCAGCACAATTTACAATAGCCAAGTGCTAGAAGCAACCTAAGTGCCCATCAGTAAATGAATGGATCAAAAAACTATGGTACATTTACACAATGGAATACTATGCAGCAGAGAGAAAGAAGGAGCTCCTACCCTTTGCAACAGCATGGATGCAACTGGAGAGCATTATGCTAAGCGAAATAAGCCAGGCAGTAAGGAACAAATACCATATGATCTCACCGTTAACTGGAACATAATCAACAAAAGAAAACAACAAACAAAATATAACCAGAGACACTGAAATTAAGAACAATGTAACAATAGCAAGAAGGGAGAGGGGAGGGCACAATGAGGGGAAGTGTTTTTAGGAACTACTATAAAGGACACATGGATAAAACCAAGGGGGAGGGTGGAAGCAAGGGAGGTAGGTGGGTTTGGTTGGGGTTGTGGGGAGAGTGGTGGAGAAAAATGCAGACAACTGTAATTGAACAACAATAAAATAATTAAAAAAAACATAATGAAGGAGAACTTCCCTAATCTGGCAAAGGAAATAGACTTCCAGGAAATCCAGGAAATGCAGAGAGTCCCAAAGAAGTTGGACCCAAGGAAGCACACACCAAGGCACATCATAACTACATCACCCAAGGTTAAAGAGAAGGAGAGAATCTTAAAAGCAGCAAGAGGAAAGGAGACACTTACCTACAAAGGAGTTCCCATAAGACCATCTGCTGATTTCTCAAAAGAAACCTTTCAGTCAAGAAGAAG
>PVIA01001010.1:0-109309 GCA_004024845.1 Tonatia bakeri
CCAGCTACCCACACTCGGCTTCTCTGAGCTTGGTCTCGGAGGGCTGACCACAACGAAAAGGCAAGGACACAGACGAGGCGAGAGCTGCCAAACTGCAGCACTAGCTCACAAACATTAAGCACATTGTATTGGGTAATGAGGACTGTTTGACAACCTGTTTTTATACCCTGAGTTGTTTTTAATTTATTTTTTAAGAGAATCTGAAATTTGAAACTTCTTTTAATTAGAGTCTCGTACTACTAAACTGAGATATTTAATTCTTCTAAAAGGAAACCTTTTTAACGCTACAGCTTGGCTTAATTTAGTAATTCCTTTTACAGAATAAAGTGTCAGTTGCAGGTTTGATTTCCTGCCAAGGGAGTAGATGGTGAGATCTTTGTGCAAAGCCCCCAGCTGATGTTACCAAAGCGCCAGATCTCACTTCATCTGGGTCTGCAGGGAAGAACTCGAGAGAGATCTTGACTTGAATAATTGTGAATGCGTTTATTTTTCAACAACAACAAAAAAACAGGCACACAAAAACACATGGAATGTGGTATCCTGAATTTGATCCTGAAACAAAAAGGACATGAGTGGGGAAAACTGGTGAAATCTAAATATAGTCTCTGGTTTGTTTTTGACAAATGCACCATGGTTATGTAAAATATAAGAGGGAAAACTGCGTGAAGGGTATATGGGAATTCTCTGTACTAGCTGTACGACATTTCTGTAAGTCTAACATTCAAAATTGAAAGGTTATCTTATAATATTTGGAAGAAAATATAACTACAGTGATACTGAGTTTCTATTGTGTGCTTAGTGTTTCCTTCCATTGTCTCAGCTGATCCTGTGACACCGTGAGGAGTCTGTTTCCCTTCTCAGCCACTTACAGTAGCCATCTCCTCTCAATGCCTCCTCAGTACCTCTTCCAAAGCCATCCCAAATGCTTCTCACTGATCTCCCGACTCCAGCATCTCCCTCAACCCCACATCCTCAGAGGAATTAATCACTGATCTCACTATCATCCCTAAACCTGTTCTATCTCCCCACTGCATAGAATTCAGCATCTTAACATTTTAGACGAGATCATTTCTTTTCGTGGAGGGCTGTCTGTGCATTGTGGGGGTGTTTAAAAGCATCCCTGGCCTCTACCCACTAGATGCCAGTAGTACCCCTCCAGTCGTGACAACCAAATGTATCTCCAGATATTGCCAAATGTCCCCTGGGGGGAAGTCACTCTAGCTGAGAACTATGGGCATAGAGAATGAAGTCTAAATTCCTTAGTCTGGCATTCAAAGTCTCTCTGCTGTTTCAGTTTTCTGCTGTCTCCATTCCCCTTACTTCCCTCCCATGACAGCATTCTCACTCTTTCTTGGACGTTTTGTTTACTCTCTTGCCACATCATTTTTTCTCTTTGGGGAATTCTGCCTCGCCAACAACCAGGTCAGTCTCTGTCCTCCAGGACAGTGGCTAGCATACTAGAGACACTGTTGAGTGAATACATAAATGAAGTACCGAAAAAAACTTTTTATCCATCTGCCTGCAACCATGTAATACAGCATTCTTGCCTCAGGCATGCATTCTCCCTGTTTTCCTTTCTCATTGTCTCCTGTGTTCATCTCTGTTTATGTGTGTACAATGGTTATAATCACAGTTATTTATGCATCTGTCTGTCTTTATCACTTCCTTCCCATCAGACTGTGAGTATGTAAGATATTAACAATTACTCAGTATTAACTTGGTATTTATTATATTCTAGGTTCTGTAGCAAACTTAAAAATATCTTGTCATTTATTTCCCACAACCACATTCTGTGACAGGTATTATTATCATCATCTCATTTTACAGATGAGGAATTTTAAGCTCAGTGAACATAAGTTATTTTCTCAAGGTCATGCATCTAGAAAGTAGCAGAGCTGAGATTTAAATTTAAATCACATATCAGAGTTCAAGTACTAAACCCCACTCCAAGAAACCATTCTTTCACTCATCTTTCCAGTTCCTACTGCACCAACAGAGGTTTCTGCTTAGGAAATTTGCTCAATAAAAATCTAGTCTGTTACTTATGAAATCTAATCCATTCCAAGTAAAGTGATAAGCAACCCCATCTTTGGGTCTTCCATTCTTTCACTAGGACAGTCCACATGATCACTATGTTATTAGATAAGGGGTCAGTAGCATTTTTTTCCCTTCTGAAGAGAATAGCAAATAACCTTCCTTCTTCTAAAACTTAGCCAACCAGCTTGGAATGTTCTCCTGCAGTGCTCAACCCTGGTTCAGGCTTTGCCCCAGAGAGTATGGCACTGGGTCTATTGAGTGGATACTAGACCAAGGTAGCTTGAGACTTAGCATATGGAGGTTTTCTAGCGTTTCTTCTTCAAAGCGGCAGCAGCTGACATTAACATGCATGCTTCTGATGTGATACCCTCTATTTTAAGTCCCTTAAGTACGTTGACTTATTTAACTCTTGTAATAGCCCAAAGAGATACATACTATTATCCCCCACTTCATTATTAAGAGCTTAAATAACATGCCCAAATGGTGAGGTTCCAGAACCTACACTCTTAACCATTATCTTACATTGCCCCTCAAAAAAATAGACTGTTTTGTGGACTACCAAGGATCCTGTGACTGGAGGTTTTCAAATAGAAGTTAATTTTTTAAAACCCTCACTGGAGGATATTTCCATTGATTTTAGAGAGAGAAGAAGGGAGGGAAGGGGAGGGAGGGAGAGAGAGAGGAAGAAATATTGATGTAAGAGAGAAACATTGCTCAGTAGCTCCTCAGACGTGCCCTGACCAGGGATCAAACTCACAAACTTTTAGTGTATGGGACAACACTCCAACCAAGTGAGCCACCCAGCCAGGGCAAAGGTTTTATAGAGAATATTCCTGCTTTGGCCAGTTCCTACATCACTCTGTTCAGCTCATTACAATAGCAATGGTCACCACCCATAAGTTACAGGTGTTAAATAGTCTGTTTTTTTTTGCCTGCAACTGTAAGATTTTTCAGTGCAATAAATGAGTCTTAGCTTGGCATTTTAAATGTTTTCCACAATGTCTGAAATGTAGGTTTGCAATAAAAATTTTCTGAATTTGTTGGTTAACTTTTTTAGTTACTGTATGTTTCAGACTATAAGACACACCCCCTCCCCCCAATTTGGGAGGGATAATGGTTGTTAATGCTGCTGTTGAGTTCTGTTTACATTTACGTTGGTGAAATATTATGTTATTTATGTTATTAAATATTTTACCACATTTTTTGCTTCAAAATTTTTTTCCTATTTTCCTCTTCTAAAACCTAGGTGCATCTTATAGTCCAAAAAATACAGTAATTTGTTGGCTTGATGACAGGTCTATGAAGGAAGTCATGAAGAATGGGTCATACTCTTGAATCCCTCCAAGTCAAAGGCATTTTGTTCTCCAAAGCCTTGCTTGTCGAATGTGATGACATCACCTATGCCTTCTCAGTCTTGAAGGTCAAATGGCATGGATCTGGAGAAGTTCCCTAGTCAGCCCCCAGGCAGGCCCTGGGTCCACCAAGGACTACCTTTAAGAGTCCGATAAATCAAGTTATAATAACCCAACCATGCCCAGCCAGTTGAATCTCTTGAATAGCTAAAGACAGTAATATATCTTTTGGAGGAGAGACATTAGGTGGTGCAACGAGACAGATAATAGACCTTTTTTTCAGGTCATCATGGATGAGAACAAGAGAAAGTCTTTAAAATGTCTATTAGCTTTTGGTAATTCTTTCTAATTCAAAGAAAGAACAAAGGAAGAATTTATGAAACAGAATTTAAACAGAAATGAGATTTTGAATGGGTGGTTATAAGTATCAGATATGGAAAAAAATCAAAGAGAGCTCTGCGGGCATTAGGAAGGGAGCAAAGTCATTCTTTATGGCTAGGGCTAGGACAGGCTTTGAGGGGATAGTTCTCAGGCTGGACAAGACTGACACCTAAAGAGCTGTTTCTTCTATGAAAAGAAATATGCTAGGCAGGCTCAGCAGGCTTTGGAGCCCAAAAGGACAGGTGCGGATTCTGGGTCCTTTCATTAGCTGGAAGATTTGTGCATGTCAGTTTGTTCTTCTATAAAATGAGGATAATATTTTCCTCAAGGGCACTTGAGAGGATTTGAGATAATGTATTAGAAAAACATAGTACTGAGCAAATTGTCAATAAATAGTGTATTACATGTTATCCACAGAGCAGTAGATGGGAAGGGTAAGCTCTTAGCTCTCACAGAAGCTAAAATACTAGTTGCTGGGACGTTACAAACAGGACTCTTACTTGGGCCAGGAATTGGGTTAGTTGACAGCTTAGATACAGAGTCCTTTGATTCTACACCATCTACTGATAAATTATTATTTCAACTATGTCTCTTTTACTGTATCTATATACTTCTATAGAGACTTACTACTCTTGTTTCAGTATCTATGCCTAAACAACTTATCCACCTTCCCCTCTCATCCTCCTAATAATAAGAGGAGCCCTTCAAACACAAGTCCATCTGCCTGCATCGAACTATTTGTCAATCTATCATCTAACAATCTATCACTCCAACCCTCCATTCACCCATCTATCATCCATCCACCTATGCATTCATGCATCTGTCCATTTATCTTATCTGTATTTTATTTGTTCTAGTTCCTTTCCACAATGTTACCTTTACTTTTGCTCCCATATTTCTTTTGGAACTCCCTGAAGACATTACTTTCTTAGAGTTCAACACAGACCCTCCTCTATTGTTAACTCAAGCATGTAGTAAGCTGTTTGAAACACATAATTTAGTATCTTGTCTTAGACTTTTTCATATGTCTCAATCGACCTAAAATTATGGTGTAGAGGAAAAAGTGAGTAATGTTTACAAAGCACTTACCTGGTACAAAGCACTGTGGAAGGGACTTTACATAGAGTACTTCATAGGCTCCTTTAGGAACAATGCTGTGAGACACCATTTCTATCAACTTTGCAGTTGAAGAGTCTGAACTTCAGAGGGGTTAAATGTCTTGCTCAAAGTCACATAAAGTGGTAGGGTTAGATGTGATTACCCTAAGACCATCCATATCTACCATATCACACTCTATCCATTTGTACTAGAAATAGAAAATGTGTCTTAACTTGCATAACACTACCATTACCTTCTATGAGCACTGTGGGGGTAAGTCCAGAAGGAATGCCATCTATTTGCCATTCCCGATCTCCATCACTCAATAAATATGAAGTGTTTTTTCCCACCATCTCATCTTCATCTCATGAATAATATGCTGTAAGCATTACCTGCATAGAGGGTAGAGCCAGGATGCCAGCCCCTCCCTTGGTTGATTCCTGCCCTTCTGATACAGCTGGTCCTGTGGCACAGAGCAGGTGAATGATAATAACGAGGATGGATGAATAAATGAATGAGTGATTAAGTGTATTACAAAGAGGATGAGTCAGGTCTAACCTACTCAAATTCACTGGAATTTTCTACAAAATGAAAATGAAGAATTGCAAACAGAGTTCAGGCAATTTAATATACCACTTGAGCTTCCCTCTCTTAGTGTGAGGACACAGAGGCCACCTGAGGGAACAAGGGACCTGAGATCCCAGGGCTGCCTGCGCCAACATCATTCTATATGCAAATGCACTCCTGCCATTTAAAGAGCTCTGCTCCTGAACTCATTAGGTCATCTAAACTCAGACTCCAGTCTCTGGAAGTTTGCATAAATGGTGTGAATCCCTTAAGAGTTGGGAGGGAGTGCCATCTTCCTGATGGATTAATTTATAGGCAAAACATGGCAGAGAAGTGATTGCATGGAACTTCTTTCCCCAAGATTTGAAACAGGCCCTCCTAATTATTAACCAGGGGGCCAAACACTGAGGTCATGTACTAAGGCAGGCTTTGGACTTTCAATGAATGACTTCCAGTAGCACAGAAAATGTAGGGTAGGGCAAAAATAGGTTTACAGTTGTGAGCACACAGAATACAGAGTTCATTCTTATATTATTATTCATTAATTGTATTAATTTCCATATGACCTGTATGGTACACTTTCAAACAAAGAGTACAGAGGAGAGATGCAGAGCCCTTGTGAAGACTCATTGCCCTTCCCACGGAAAAAGGGTTCTCCTTGTCACCCCCTCCTGTGTTCTTCCTACAGCTCGGAGTAGTCAAGACAGTGTGCTATATTCTGACTTCACAACAGACACTGTCTCAGCCAGGGGGATTCAGGTGAGGTCTTTCTCACAATAGGCATATTGCAAAATTAGCTTAGCTTCTTCTGACCCTACTGAGGTGCCTGTCACAGATCAGTTTTCATTCTAAAAACCCTAGTGAAAGGTTAACTTAACATATCTAATTGAGGTCAAAGAAAATTCACTCAGCACCCATTAGTGGTATGCGCCTTGCTAAAAACTGGAAATAGAGAAATGAACAAGGAAGGACACCTACTTTCAGTGAACTGGCTGTTCAGGGGTATAGGCAAAAAGAGAGAGAATTACAATCTAGCACACTGGGTGTGGTGGTAAAGGGGGAATGTCGATGCTACTAGAGTGTAAGGGATGGGCTTCTAGCTCTCTTGGGGAAAAATCTGGTTATAATTCCTGAAAGATAGGATTGCTGAAGAAAGTACTGTACAGTGAATGAATTTCAGATGGGAGGGGATAACATTCCAGGTAGAAGACACAATATGAGAAAGGTCCAGCCTTGTGAACCAGAGTTTTGTGTGCAGGATGCTCCAAACTGGTCATTGTGAGGAAGTCACTCTCCAGAAGCATCATGGTGAATGATGAGGCTGGAGCGTGAGGAAGGAGACCAGTCAGAGGTGAGCCTTCTTGGGTAACAATCAGTAATTGAGAGCTCTAAAAGATTTTACGTAGGAATTTAAGTATTTGGGTTTGTTTCATTCCTGGAGGCATGATGTAGGAAGGATTGGAAGTGGTAAAACAGGAGGTAAGATTGTTTTGTGATACTAATTTAGGAAAGAGACAATAAAGTCATTACCTTAGTAATGGAGAGGAGGTGACAAATTTGTGATATATTAGCAGGTGTGATTTTAGAGGCAAGTGGAGAAAGGGAGAGAGAGGAGTATGGAATAATTTCAGAGTCCAGTTTGGATAGGCAGGTAGAGGATGCTTTTGTCCACTGAAACAGAGATGAATGGGGTAGGGCTAGGGAGGCAGGGAGTAGGGAGTTAAGGTCTAGCTCTCTGAATCTGAGGTGCCTGAGGGTCATTTATCTTGGGCTGTCGAGCAGATTGTTAGTATCACTTAGGACTAGGGACATAGATTTCAGAGTTTTTAGCAGAAAAAAATTGTTGTTGAAACAGTGTCTGAATGAAGTTGCTCTGAGAGAATACCTATAGTGATAAGAGCAGTAGGAATAGGAACCGATCAAGAAAAATAAAGGAAGAGGTATCCTCAAAGACGTTAGATTGGTAGGAAGAAAACTTGAAAGCCAGTGCCCTCCTCAGAAGCTGCTGGTCTACAGGGTTCAAGAAGTAGGGAGGGCTCAGGGTCAGTGCAGCACCAGCAAGGTGAGGACTGCGGCATGCTCACTGGGGCAGGCAACAGAATGGCCATTAGGGACCAGAGCCAGAGCTCAGGCAATAGAAACCAGATGACAAGGGTGGGAGATGTTAATGGGAGGTTAATAGCAGGGGCAATAAGAAGAATCTTGGCTGAGAAGGGAAGGGAGAGAACACTAGCTAAAGGAGGCATATGTCCAAAAGGAAATTTTCTTGTTTGTTCAGGATGAAAGAGTCCAGGATGGATTTATAGGTTGAGAGGAAATAGCTGGTAGAGAAGAAGGGAGTTGAGAGAAAAAATTGACAGAGGGATATTTGATAGAGTAAATTCCTAAGGATGCATGAGAAGGGGATTGAGAATAAGGAGGAAGAGAGGCCTCCAAAAGGGAAAACAACTGCTTTTCTGGACAGAGGAAAGGAGGTGGAGATCCTTTAGAATCCAACAATCTGAGAAGTGTAACACGATGTTTAAACCATGAGTCAGGAAGACATGGATCCAAATGCTCACTCGGGCACTTAGTAGCTTTGTGAGCTGGGAAACTCAACAACATTTCCCAGCTTCATTTACCTCACCTATATAGTAAGCTAATGGTACCTCTCTGGTAGGTTATCAGTGCATGAGATCAGGTATGTAAAGCATTTAGCATGGTCCTGACACATAGTAAGTACTCAATAAATTAACCTCTTTGTGTTGTTTTTTAATCATTGGTTTTATCATTATGCAGTTTCAACCATGGATTAAAATAAGCTTTTGTGTCCAACCTGCACCTCTAAACTTTACTGCCAACAACTTGTTAATATAGAAAATGTTTTGAATTCTAAATAACTTTCTTACAACTCTTTTAAAACAAAATTGTTTTCTTAAATAAGGACTGTACCCTATAATATATATGTATAATATATGTTACATGCATGTGTTATATATGCATATTATACACATACTATACATATATGAGTATTAAATACATATTATATATTATAGTATACGTATATAAAAATAGTGTTGAGGTATTTTCTTGCCATTTTTTTCCTGTTGACTTTCTAGCTTCTTTCTTATAAATTTGAATTTTTAATGAAATACTACTCTGTAAGGATTTTAACTGTGTTCTTCTTGCTTTTGCTTTAAAAGTTTTTGAAATGCTTCTAGATAGGTTTTCCAAAATGGAAAATATTAGAATGTAGAAACTCACTGGTGAGGTTACTCATCAGAGCAGAGCATTTTGTGGGGCTGGTTTTACCTCATTCTGTGGAGTTACCACATTATGGGTGAAACAGGCTAGAGCCAGATTACATTTATATAAAATGCTCCTGTTGGAGCTTTCAATCTTTGGCATTTTTTGCCTTTTTCCTTTTCCTTTCTTCTTTTTTTCTTTCTTTCAAGAGCAAAGAAAAAAGCATAATACAGGAAATTAAACAATAAACTTACCAGTAATCACCTCCAAGGAAGTCTTCAGAGTTTGAACAGGTCATGCATTGCTGATCATTAGTCAGCAAGGGGCATTTCACTCCTACTGTAGGTGAGACACTCGCTTTCTGAACTCAGAGAGAGGAAGAGACATGCTTCTTCCCTTAAAATACTCTCGAAGACGAGAGCTTTGAGATTTAGATTGTGGTTTTTCCAAGGTCACAGAGCTAGTAAGGGTATGACCTGCAACTTTGATGTAGGGTTTCTGGGTCCAAGTGCAGGACCATTTCCAGCACAACACTGTTGATCCTTAACGAGAAACATGGTCTTTGGAATGGGATTTATAAATGTTGGCAAGCATAATATGCAATCCATTTTCTCAGCTAAGAACATCCTCTTTCATTACTTTCCATGCTACTTAGAAATGACCCCTTCTTCATTTCCACTCTCAGTTAAGCTGTTTGCTGTGTCTACAGACTACTTAATTATGTATGTTGAGTTACATTGTGGTTACAGGTCCCATCATTTTATTTGGGGTTGGGGGTGAGGACTCAATGCAAATTGAGAAGGGGTGACATGTAGAATAAAACATGCTCTTAATTCCTCTAGAGTAAGAAGCATGATGTTTTATTGTAATGAACAACGGAATGTGAAGGGTCTTAATCATGCAATTCTATGCCTGCCTCTGGTGTCATTATCACCAACTATTTTACAGATGAGAAAACCAAGGCCTATGTACTTAGCCAGAAGGCCGAGTCACTGCATATAAGTTACACAGAGCATGGTCTTACATCCAAGTAGTTGATAAATGGGGTAAGAATTCATAGAAATGACATAGGCCAGTTATTTTAAATTGTGTTTCAAGGTGTGCTAGGAATTTGAGGGACGTACATTAAAGTCTTTTCCTGAAATTACAGCCGTTGAGCTTAGGGCCCTCCTTCTGGCTGGAAAAGTATGTTTGGGATAGAAGATGACAAACAGCTGTCTGTTCCTCATTTTTTAGGTGATAAAGGCACTGAGAGATGTGAAACACTCTGATTGCAAGTATTGGGAAAAACTTGGAAAGAAACCCGAGGTAAGATCATTTTTCTGACGTATGGAGAGAAAGTAAGCAGAAAAACAATTGTTGTTAAGGAAAATGAGCCTGGCTGGGGGGTTCCGTTGGGTAGAGTGTTGTCTGTGCACAAAAAGCCTGTGAGTTCGACTCCTGGTTGGGGAATATACCTAGGTTGTGGGTTCCATTCCTGGTCAGGACATGTCCAGGAGGCAACGAATTGATGTTTCTCTAACATCAGTGTTTTTCTCTCTCTCCCTAAAAAAAATAAATAAACTTATCCTCAGGTGAGGGTTGAAAAAAAAGGAAAGAAAACGGGTGGTCTGAATTCTAGTCCCGGTTCTGTTTCAAACGCTCAACTTCCTCCTTAGTGTGAAACTGACACCAATCCCTACCCTTGTTACCCTCATAGGACAATTTGGAGAACCAAGTGAATGACCACATGGAAAGGAACGTTGTTCTATTTTAAGAATGCAGAGCCCATGGCAAATCCTAGAATGACAGGAGTGGCCAGCTGGGAGTGATGTTACCCATAAAGAAGAGAGGAAATATGGTGACTTATTTTTAGGTCCCAGAGGTCCTGTAAGGCCTGGAATTGGTTCTAGAAAACAAAGGTGGAAGTCAAAAGGCTTCATCTGTGGGTGAGGTTGGGGCCACAGCTACATTAATGAAGATCTATCACATGGCGGGCAAGCTTCCAACTCCAGAAAGGCCTCCTGCAAGTAATCCTCACCCAGCACCCTACCACTTACTTGCTTTGGGGTCTTGAACAAGGCGTTAACCACTAGGCTTTTGTTTCCTCATCTGTAAAGTAAAAATAATCCTACTTCCCTATAAAATTGTGGAGAGGATTGAATGAACTAATCTTTGTAAGGTGTTTTGGGAACCGCTCTGCCTGGTATCAGAAGCTGTAACCCCTGCCAAGGCTAAGGCTGAGGGAACGACCTTGGACGATAAGCCAGCAAGGAGACAAAAGCTTATCTCCCTGACAGGAGTGCCACTTCTGCTCCTTTTACTTCACCCTGCCTGGCCCTTAATCCTTGGTTGGTTAGCCAATGACGGGTAAGATTTCCCAAGGAGGGAACGACCTAAAACAGGCATGATCATGTGGGAGGCCCCCAAGGAAGGACTTTGGGGGCTACAGCAAAAGGGGGTGATGGACCCTCTCCCCTCGGCTTTGACAAAGCCTGAGTCCTCATTGTCTTTGAGAAACCTCCTAATTTCTTGGCTGCCTTACTTCCCTCATTCCACCTAAACCTGAAATAATGACAGGGTGGTGCTGCCCTGTGCTGGAAAAGGCCAGTTCCTGGGTGATCAGGCCTAAGAAAGAATATGTAAAATCCTGTGAAACCTGCTTTCTTTAGAATGCTCTCAATGAAATGATAAGGGTCCAAGCAAGAAGTAAGTTTGTTCCTCAAAGTTTTACAGCTCTTTAGCTATCTGACCCTGACTCAAAATAAGCTCTCAGAGTTCTTTGTTATCTGTTGTTTGATTCTCACTTTCTGGCAATGATTAATGAGCTTTACCTGAATTCCTGTGTAAATGAACCCAATAAAAGCCTGCTTGGGTGAGAGAATGGGGCGCTCTCCCCTAGGAAGGGTGGCTAAGGCGTTCTCCACTAGAGAGAGTGGCCGTTTTGTACCTATTTCCCCACAGGACTCGGTTGTCTGTGTGTATGTTTTTTCTTGTGTTTCAACGAGCATCCGCAGCTGTGATGGATACTGCTGGCCCGGTATCCTCCACAAGGTCCCCAGTGTGAGTATGCACTCAGTTGAAGAGTGTGGGTGTTGGAGCCAGAATGCCTGGGTTCGAACCTTTGTTCTGCTACTTTCTAGCTGTACCACACTGGGCAAGTCAGAGACGTTCTCTGTGCCCCATTTCCCCTCTATAACAAGGGGATAAGAGCATACGTGGCCTCATGGGTAGGCAAGCATCAAAGGAGTCAATCTGCATAAATACCTGGTGCCTGACATACAGTAAGCACTCAATAAATGGGAATGTTTACATAATCATGTTTATTATAATTAATTATTATTAGTGAATATACATTGAGTCTGAGTCAGAATCCTCAAGTATTTTCAGACCTGAATAAAACCTACAGAGGCAGCAACCCCCAGGACCCACACAGCAGTTTGCTCTGTGACACTTGGAGCGCATACTATTGCTGTTGAACAAACAGAGTCTGTCTCTGAGTTTGAACATCAATGGACTTGAAACATACATTAGGATAATCTCTTAGGCATGTCCTATAAATATTCATTGTGGTTTAAACCCCTGTCACAATGAAGGAGCCCAACAAGCATTTCTCCCGCTGCTGATCCTCCCTGTGTCGGGGCAACCAGGGTGGTTGGAGATGCTGCAGGAAGGAGCCAGGGCCTCACAGGGAGTAGATGGCTCAGTCCAGCCATTCTGTCTGCCCCACCCCCACCCCTACAATCATTCCTGTCTTCCCACAGGCTATATCTAGCTACAGCTTTGTTCATTTTGCTTCCCCAGTACCTGGTGCAAGTCTTGGCATATAGTATGCTCTACAAAAGTTTGCACTGTAATATTTTTATTTATTTATTTTTAGAGAGAGGGGAAGGGAGGGAGAAAGAGAGGAAGAGAAACATTGATATGTAAGAGATACACCAATCAGTTGCCTCTTGTATACCCCAACTGGGGACCTGGCCTGCAACCCAGGCATGTGCCCTCACCTGAAATTGAACTGGCAGCCTTTCAGTTCACAGGCCAGTGCTCAATCCACTGAGCCACACCAACCAGGGAAAAGTTTATTGAATGAATGAGTGAAGCATGTAGTGGGATGACTGAATGAGGAATAGATGTTCTCCTTGACAATTCGTGTGGGGAGGAGGTGATCCCACAACCCCTGGCTTGTACTTTGAGGCAGCCTAGATGTTTGATGATGGCCAGAAAGGAAGGGAAGAGTGGTTCTGCAGGACAGTAACTAGAGATGTCAGAAACTCATACTGCAAGGTCATAGGGATCTTTCCAAACTTGGGGTCGACTCATAGGATTCTGACACCCAGAATGAGGTAAACCCAGAAGTAGAGGCCCCAAGGGAGATAGCCACGCTCACAGTCAGGTAGAAAGAAGCATTTTCCCCAGACCCTGGGCAGGGTCTGGGGCAAGAGACAGAGAGGGTATGTTCAGAGGGTGTGTAGGAGGCGTGCGGAGGGGTCAAGACTGGACGCTCTCAGCGCTGCTACTTGTCCAGATCTGAGTCAGGGCAGGCCCCAGTGCAAGCAGAGACTGCAAAGCTAAGTAGCAAGCATTTGCTGGATTCCCACTTTGTGCCAGGAAATAAGTGCTATTTATACATTATCTCACTTAATCTTAACACTTTTACCTTCCATGCTATAGATGTGGAAAATAACTACCCAGGGATTAAGCATTTTTCTTAGATTACACAGCTGCAAGCAAACCAATATTCAAATTCAGGTTAATTTGATGTCAAAGGCCGTGAGATTTTCAGGAACCTTGGTTTCTCT
Organism: Tonatia bakeri; assembly: GCA_004024845.1. Classification (NCBI taxonomy): domain Eukaryota; kingdom Metazoa; phylum Chordata; class Mammalia; order Chiroptera; family Phyllostomidae; genus Tonatia; species Tonatia bakeri. The sequence continues at coordinate 13,439 of PVIA01001010.1, forward strand.
CCAGGTTTGTGTTCTAGGTAATCAAGGTAAAAAGGGATTAGGAGGAGAAGCTACAGTGGGGTAGACACACAATCTAGGCAGCTATCTAGACTACAGCCCTGGCTCCAGACACTAGATCCCAGCTGCTGGTGGGGTTCTTCCTAATGAGTACTGTACTCTGAATTGTCTTGGCTCAGGGACTGGGCTCAGATGAACCTGCAGCTGACAGGGATCAGGGACTCACATATGGCACGTGGAAACCCAATCACATAGTCCTAATCTTCCTGTCTGGTACGCAGGGTTTGCTGTTTTTGTTTGCTGGCTGCTTGATTCAATCTCTGCTTCAATCTCTGCTTCCCCATCGATAAAAAGACACCTTACAAGGAAGAGGAGGAAGAGGAGGTGAAATGCAATAATTAGAAGTTGCCAGAGATCCCTTCCTGTATTTACATAAATGAATGAAACTTCTGGCCTCATTACAGGGTCTTCACCATATCAAAGGGCTGGAAAAGAACAGGGGACAGGGTGAAGAAGGCAGAGGGGCTGGGAGACTTTAAGCATTAGCCTTGAAAATGGCTCTGTGACCATATGCAAATTTCTTAACCTCTCTGGGCTTCAGTCAAACAATCTGTGAAAAGGAATCACTGACATAAACGAAAATGAAATTCTTTGAACATGATGAAGAGGTAACGTAAATGTTGAATAGTATTAATAAGTCCTGTAAATTGGTAACAGGAAACCTACACCTAGTGAGTTTCTAAAATGCTTTCACATACATTGCCCTAGATCAATCACCCAACAAGTCTATGATTAGGTTGGACCTTGCTATTCAACGCCATGCTGTAGACTACAAAACAAACACTGGAAGAGGAGGGGGTACGTTTTATTCAATGTCAAAAGATGAAGGAGGTGAAACTGGATGCCAGAGAACCGGTGTCACAAGATGTAGACAATGCGTATGGAGCCAGATACAGCTATAGCCTGAGATCAGTTCAAGCAGAGTGAAACTGCTGTGGGATGTTGCTTTGTCTGCTGTAAGAAAACCTAAGCAGAACTGCAGAGGTTAAGAAACTAGCACAAGAAGAGATTACTGAGGCTGAGATAGGAAGCTAAGATCTTCCAACCCCCAAAAGCCCTATGTTTATTCCTGGCCCCAGATTATGTGTCATTTCTTCATCTAAGAAGTCATTTGTAAGTTCTTTTATGTGACAAATTCTGACCTAGACACTGGGGAAACAATGGACAGAATCCCTGCTCTCATGAACCTTATGTGCTGACAATAAACAAAGAAGTAAAACTGTATGTTGGGTGGTATCATGGGTTAAATTGTGCCCTGCACCACCGAAAAAATACATTGAAGTCTCAACCCTTCGTACCTTGGAATGGAAACTTGCTTGGACTTGGGGTTGTTGCAGATGTAACTAAGCTCAGATGAGGTCATACTGGAGTAGGGTGGGCCCTTAATCCAGTGACTGCTATCCTTATAAGTGGACAGAGACACACAAGGGGAAGATGGCCATTTGAGGACACAGGCAGAGACTGGAGTGATGCATTTTCAAGCTAAGGAACAGGAAGGCTTGCTGGCAAACACCAGAAGCTAGAAGAGGCCAGGGAGGATTCTCTCCTCTAGGTTTCAGAGAGGGCACAGTCCTGCCCACACCTGGCTTTCAGACTTTAGGCCTCTAGAACTATGAGACAATATATTTCAGTTGTTTTAACCCACTCAGTTATGGCAGCCTCAGGAAAGCAATACAGGTGGTAATTTATATGTGCAATGAAACAAACCACACACACAAAAAAATTAAATTTAAAATAACAGGCCTGCTTATTTTTATTTTGTTTTGTTTTTGAGCTGGGATAAAGATTGCCAAAGACACAAATTTGGTGACTTTCTGGCTCTCCATGAGCAATACATCTGTCTACAGGGCCCGCCTGCAACTCATTTGCCTTGCAGCTTCTCTTGCTCACAATGCAAGCTCCTATACTGTGTCTGCTTCCCAGCTCACCTCTACTCGAACTTGACTGGAAAAGGTTTCCTAAGCAAATTAATAATGTAAACAAGGTTGCAGCAAGCACCTTCTGTGCAGGAGCAGTGGTGAAGGCCTACTGCACAATAATTGTTTGTGTACAAATAGATACTGCAGCTGCAAATGAGTCTGCGATGCTGGGGAAAGCAGGCCATCCGGGCCACTGATGGAGGACACTGGTACCTGTTTGAATCCTTCTTGCTGTTATGAACAATAGCAAATCCACAAAGCACTTCGTAACTTATACTGTGTGTTTCACACTAGGCTTTTCACTTCCTTCTCACAATCACCCAGGATAGTGGTGTTTAGGAAGGTTTCCACAGTACACAGAAGAAAACTGAAGCTTTGAGAGGTTGGGAAACTTGTCATAGACTCAGAGAAAGCCAGCAACAGACCTCAACCTCAGGCTTCAGCCTCTAGATCCGGTGTGTGGCTGGCAGCTTCCCAAAACAAAACATCTTTCTAAAATTCATTTGTTGACCCTGGCCAGGGAGCTCAGTTGGGTGGAGCGTCATCCCAATATGCCAGGTTGCAGGTTCGGTTTCCAGTGAGGGCATGTCCGAGAAGCAACCAAGTAGTACATAAATGAGTGGAAACAACAGATCAATCTTTCTTTCTCTCTCCCTCTTCCTCTCTTTCTAAAATCAATAAAAATAAATAAAATTAAGTTTTTTATAAGCCTTTTAATATCTAAACTTCTTCAATTGATTGGTGAACACTGAGGAAACATTATATCATTTAGTTCTCACAGTAGCCTATGAAATAGATATTGTTATTCTCATTAAGAAACAGAGGCTCACAGAGATTACCTGACTTTTTTAAAACCACATGTAGGTGGTGTGACCCAGATTCAAACTGAGCCAGAGTTTATCCTCCCATATCTTAGTCTGCTCCAGCAGGAGGGATGGCTGGTACAAGTCCAGAAGCCTGGGCTCCACCACAACCTGCTGAGCCAGCATTTCTGAAGGTGGACTCCTTCTGTAGCTGCTGCTGCTCTCTGGGGAGCACCGTGTTCCCTCTTCTTTAGTCCAGATAAGGGCTCCTTGACTCTCCCTTCCTTAAGGTCCTTAGGTGAGCTGCAAACGACCCCCCAAATAGCAGATGGAATACACACTGGCTAGCTCTAGGCCAATGCTTCTTCGTGTAAGAACCACGTGAAGGTGCCTCAGTTGGGTTCCTCAGAGCTGTCACCTCCCACCAGCACTCCCAGGCAGCCAGGGGACCCAGGTGCCTATCAGAGAGGGGACAGCACCCTCTGGTCCCCCATTCCGGCATTTTCATTTATTACGCAAATGAAAGGAGTGAAATTAGGTCATATCAGGGACTTGCACATCAAAATTGTGCCAGAAGGTCCTTCCCCCACCAGAGTAGGGCTGTGCTAAAGATTCTTCAGATGTTTTTGTCTTTGAATTTTCCATCAAATCAAGGAGCTCCTAGTGCCAGGCTTCTTTGGCATGGGGAAATGTCCATGGCCCGGGTCTTTTGGAACTGCAGTGATGAGTCACAGCAAGATCTCACCTTCTGCCTCTACTAAACCCAGACAGGGGAACACAAAGGTCTCACCCTAGGAGTTCAATGAAAAAAAGCTTCATGGCCCTGGAGTTAGAGGCTTGCCTGGATTAGATCTTACTAATATCATGTGGGGCACTGTTCCAGGCTGGACACTTATCTTCGTAGAGCTTATCTGCCAGGGACTCACGCCTGGGCTTTGACACTAATAAGCTAGGGGACATCGGGCAACTCCCTTTACCATCTGAGCCCCTCTCACTGTGGTTAACATTGTGCAGGTCCTCAGTACATACTGCAGATGCTTGACTAAGTCCACACATGCTTACCAGTGGGTGGATGCTTTAGGGGTATAGATGAATAGTCAAAGGCCGACATTATGCTTAATTTTTTTAATTGGGTTACACATTCATTCATCACACATGCATTTGCTTGTGGTAGGAGGGTTCGTATGGATTTGCATATGTCCCTTCCCTGGAGCATGGGACTAAATTTCTGACTCCATTCCTACTTCTCTGAAGCGAGACTGTCAGCATTCGCTACTGCCGCTGAATCACTGCCTGAATAAATGAATAATTTGCCATGGAAGTAGTTGGTCTCCATTCAAAGCTCCAGCTCCCTTTGATGGATTGAACTTACCAGAATGAAGAAAAAGTCAGCACTCCCAAGAGGCAGGTGGCTAGATGGCCACTGGCATATTCAAAGATCTCTCACACTGTTTTAGCAATGACCTCAAGACTGGACCCACTTGAAATCCATATGCCATTGCTGCCACTCCCTGCCGTGTCAATAAAGAATAACTAAGTGAATAATAAATTCAAGCAAGCTAGCAACTAAGAGAAAGCTAAAATTCAGAATATTTGTTTTGTTTTTAGCAGTTTTGTTCTTTTTCTGATTGTAAAGTTGATGGGTCCTTGAATGCCGGAAAAGGCTTTGAAAACAGACTCACCAGAGTTCAGATCTTACCCCGTCACATACTGGTCTTCCAACCCTGGGAGGACACTTCCATATTGCCCTCTCAATTAGGTGACATAACACCATTCTCCCTAAGGCTGCTCTGAGGGTGAACTGAGGGGGAGACTATAAAAGAGCTTTGTAAACTATACCTTTATATAGATCTAATTAACATGGCTATTTTTGTTCCTTTAGTTCTCTCTATTTTCTTCTCCTAATAATTACAGAAGCTTGGGTTTGAAGAAGAGTAGAGTCATGGACTTCCTTGTTGTAATCAATTAGAAAGCTGATTAAAACACAGACTCCCTCTGGGCCACTGAATCAGAGCTGGGTAAGGGACAAGGAACCTATCATAACGCAGCCAGGTTTGAGGAAAGCTGATCTAGGCCCTTAACATTTGCAGCCTCTGCAACATTCAGGTGAGGTGGTGTTCTCATCATATAAACAGTGCAAATGAAGAGAAAGAGAACCGGAAAGTGTACAGGTTTTTATTATACTCTGTGAAGAAGACAGGGACACTTGAGGAAAGCACCAGGGTCAGTCAAAAAGATAGAGAGAAAGGAAGACGTGGGCAAGGATCTTTATTGTGGTTTCTGAATGAAGGAAGGAGCTAGGCAGGGCAAGCAGGTTTAGGGTTGGATACTTTTAATAATTTCAGCAGCCCTGGCTGGCGTAGCTCAGTGGATTGAGCGCGGGCTGCGAACCAGGCATCGCAGGTTCGATTCCCAGTCAGGGCACATGCCTAGGTTGCAGGCCATGTCCCCCAGCAATTGCACATTGATGTTCCTCTCTCTCTCTCCCCCTCTCCCTTCCCTCTCTAAAAATAAATAAAATCTTTATTAAAAAAAGAAAAATAATAATTTCAGCAGTCTGTGGGGTATAAGTCTCTAGTTGTCTGGTACCTGACCCTGGAGTGACTAAGCTAAGTGGACAGTGAGAGCCCAATAAAGGACGTGACTGAGGATGTGCACTTCACTGGTTATTCAAGAACTGAGCAGGCTAGAGCCAAGTCCTCAAGACTGGGTCAAGACAACAGCTTTATATTCTTCAGGATGGTTACTATAAAAAAGAAAAACAAACAAAAAACAGGTAATAACAAGTGCTGGCAAGAATGCAGAGAAATTGGAGCACTTGTACACTGTTGGTAGGGATATAAAATGGTGCTGCCACTAAAGAAAAAAGTATTGTGGTTCCTCAAAAAGTTAAAAACTGAATTACTATACGAGGTCTGTCTGGCAAAAGCCCAGCCATTGTTAACACAACAAGAATGGTTTGTGCAACATCCAGGTAACCTGGCAGCCAAGGAGAGTGGACTGAAATGCGCATGCGTGAACAAAGATGACTTCACTGTATTAATCAGTGGGGGAGGTAGATGCCATTGAGTGAGCATGTGTGCTGTGTGGCCATTGTATTCAAAATGACTGAGCAAGTAGAGCAAAGAATCTGCATCAAATTTTGTGTTAAGCTTGAACTTTCCTGTGTGGAAACTATTTGGATGATTCAGAAGGCCACAGCTATGGGCAACTGGTGATTGGCAGCTTCATCACGACAATGTATCCACTCATGCATCACATCTCATGCAGAGTTTTTTGGGGAAACATCAAGTCACTCAGGTGACTCAGCCCCCCTACACCCCAGGTTTGGTGCCCTGCAACTTCTGGCCTTCCCCCCCCCCAAAAAAAAAATTGAAATCACCTTTGAAAGGGAAGAGATTCAGACCATTGGTGAGATTCAGGAAAATACAACAGGGCAGCTGATGGAAACTGGGAGAACTGTGTGAGCTCCCAAGGTGCCTGCTTTGAAGGGGACTGAGGCATCACTGTTCTATATACAATGTTTCTTGTATCTTGTATTGTCTTCAAATAAATATCTTTATTTTTCATATTACATGGACAGATACTTTCTGGACAGGCTTCATATAATCCAGCCATTCCACTTCTAGGTATATACCAAAAAGAATTAAAAGCAGAGTACCAAAGACATATCTATTTACCCATGTTGTTAGCAACATGATTCATACTATTCAAAAGTTGGAAGCAATCCAAGTATCCATCAGTGGATGGATGGATAAGCAAAATGTGCTATATATGTACAATAGAATATTAATCAGCCTTAAAAAGGAAGGAAATTCTAACACATGATACAATATGGATGCATCTTGAAGGTATTTTCCTAGGTGAAATGAGCCAGTCTCTAAGCACAGATACTGTATGATTCTATTTATATGTGTTACTTAAAACGTAGTCAAATTCGCAGAAACAGAAAGTAGAATGGTGGTTTCCAGAAACTAGAGGGAATGCAGAATGTGAAGTTGATGTTTGGTAGGTAAAGAGTTTTAATTTTGCAAGATTAAAAGTGTTCTGGAGATTGGTTATACAACATTGTGAATATATTTAACATTACTGAATTGCACACTTTAAAATGATTAAGACAGTAAATTTATGTTATGTATATTTTACCACAATATTATAAAAATTGGGTCAGACAGCACACACACACACATACACACACACACACACACACTATTCCAAGTGGTTATTCCATCTCTGCTTACATATCTCCAGGAAGACAGAGCTCACTGCCTCATCAGGCAACCCCATGCACACATCCCTATCTGACTGTGAGAATCTTCTCCCTGATACTCACCTAACACCTGTCTTCCTGCAGCTTCTCCTCCTTAGTCCTGGTTTTCCTTTGGGGCTATATACACTAAGCTGTGATCTTGTCCTTCTTCCACAAGATGCCAATCCTTCCAGCACTTGAAGCTTCCCTTCTTGGGTTTTCTGATTGGTCTTTAATTGTCAGGGGTTCACGTCCCCTCTCCTCTTTTGCCCTTTGTCTGAGCAGGAGAGAGTAGTGAGTGGCTTGAGAAGATGCTCAGACCATACAGGGAATAGGCAGGGAATCTGATCCAATGATAATAATCACAGCTACTAATCACTGAGCATTAGTTATAAGTCAGGCAAGTATCATACTGGTGCTTTACAGCCAACTCATCTCATCCACATAACATTCCTGTGATGTGGGTATTACTGTGCCTACTTTAAAAATGGGTTAATTGAGTTTCAAAGGAGTGAAGATACTTGCCTAGGGTCATGCAGCCAGTATTCCAGGAGCTGACATTAGAGTGCAGGGCTGCCTAAATTCAGATGAGGGTGTTTTCTTTCTATTTCCTGACCTAATAACCCTGGGTCATGACTGAGAAAATCAGTTTCTGAGCCAAAACAAAGAGATGCCTACCAGTCTGTAGAGCCCACTCTGGACCTCCTCTGCAGAGATGACTCAAAGACTCAAATACTTGGTTTATCTGCAAGGTTGGTGGAACTCCTTGTCAGACAACCAGGCATATTTTTGTCACTTTAAGAAATCAAGGCAATTTCTGCACTTGACAAAGGTAATATCTTTCAAAGCTTTGGAGGTTTGGGAAAGGGAATAAAAAAAGACATTAATAGAATGACATATTTTTAGTGTAATACTTCAGAGAAAACTCTGGAGGAACAAAAAATAAAATGACTGACCTAAATATATATTTTTTACACTGTGAACTTCAAAGGAGTGGGTTGTGCTGGATATCTGAGTTCCCCAAATCTGTAAAGGATTTGAATATAATGGGAACTCTCTGGTAAACGACACCTGCCTGAATGCTTGGTTGACTATTTTTGAGCTGAGTGACTGTGAGCAAAATACTAAATCTTGCTGGTTTTCAGCTTCATAATCTGTAAAATAAGGAGGTAGTACTAACCTCACAGACTGTGGTGAGATTTATATAAAACTGATATATATATAATTTATATTGAATACTTATTTTAAATATACCATATATTATATGTAATATAATAAATATTTATATTAAATCAATTATATTTGATTGAATGAATGGAAAGCACAATACTTGATAGGCATGTTGCCAGGGAAAATGAAAGTGTTTTCCTTTAATTGATTGGCAGGGCTTTTATTTAAAAATTGAGCAAATGGAAGTCATTTAGGAAGACTATTAAAATATCTTCTGCCACTTCGGCTAAGTTCCTGAGAACCTGACAAATATCCATTCTATGCTAGGAGCCTCCTCTGTCTGGGCACTGTGGGGGAAGCCTGGCAGGGGCACCGTGGGTATCAGGAAAGTGGGCCCTGCTTCTGGCTTCATCACAGGGACAGATGCCACCCCAATAGCTGTGCTAGTCCCTGACTTCCTTACTAATAGGATTCTGACCTTGTTTGCATGACCAGTGGTAATTTGCTAAGGGATTGTGTGCTCCGGATGAATCATGATTGGTCAAAGCCAACCATGGCAGTCTTATGCTTTTTTGCAGGTGACTGCGTTAGCAGTGGGCCCGTGAACTAATTCTGGTCACTGAGACAAAAGGAGGGCTTCAAGAAAAAGTTTTCCTTTCTGATGAGAATCCCTTTCCTCCCTGACTCTTTCTGTATGGTAGAATGTGAGAATATCATGCCTGAAAGAGGGCAGCCTTCTTGTGACCATGAGGGGGGACACCAAGAGGACTGGAAAAGTGAACTCATAATGCTGAAGTTATTAAACTGCTGAGTTAACAGAACTTAGAACTGCCACTCTGTAATTCTAGTTATGTGACATAGAAAAAAAAACAACAACCCACGTTCTCAGCTATTTTTACCAGGTCATATATTACTAACAACTAAAAGCTTCCTAAAGGATACAAATACAAATTCCATCTGTAACCCTTTCTGGGTCTCAGTTTCTTCTTGTATTAAATGAGATGATTTGATTAGATTCATGTTGGCAAATGAGTAGCCCCTGGGCCAGATTCTGCCTCCTGGTTGCGTCTGGGTTTCCCCATGCATCACACAAATCAAACACTGTGGGAAAACGTGACTCTTGTACTTCCTAGAACCTATAACTTTTCTGACTGCCTCTAGCCCTGTGGGATAGTGGTGAAAAACTGAAGCTTGTCAGTTAATCCTATCCCCACCTCTTCTGAGGTAAAGGGTCTCTGGACATTTTGGCTCCTCTCTGTAAATGCTGAGGTCAGGGGTGAAGGAGTGGAGCTCACATGCTCTTGTGTCCTTAAAGCTATGTGGTTTCCTCTAGCTGTATTGTAGAAATGCAGGGCTGGTTGCAGCCCTAAATGCTGTATAGTGTCTGCTAAGATACAGCATGTCTCTCTGGTTCTGTGGAGTACTGTGCTGCTTCTACAGCTGATATCTTTGGTCCTGAACATAGTCCCTGTATTTTGCAATCTCTAATATAAGCCCTTTTCCAGCTGTCTCTTTGGACAACTCCACATTTCTTCCCTGGGATATCCAGGGTATGAACAGGTACTGGGGAAGTAGGAATATTACTCAGACCTATTATCACAGACACCTCTACCCACACATATACTATGCTCTCCTATGGAACATAGTGTCAAGCCAAAGGCAGGTCTTTCTGTAAATCTCTGTAGTTTTTTTTTTAAGCAATGCCCAGAGTGGGCTCTGGCATCCTGTATTCCTATGTCCCCTCATATCTGTCTAGATCTCTCCATTATTAGTTTCCCCACTCCTTGTCAAGATACGATTACATCACTGAAGGTAGAATCGAGAGATTAATAAGAATCCTCCTATTTATCAACTTCCTCCTTTCTATACTCCCCCAGGACAAAAGGCCCAAGTTTTTCCTCATCTTTTTCCTGACTTCCTCTAGAATAAACTTCCTCTACATCAAATCTTCTTCCATTAGGACTCATGGTTTAATGGTAGATAGGTGAGAGAAACTTTTAGAGACAATACAAATCCATAGAAATTAAAAATTATATCATGGAACTATACTTAAAATCATTTTTAGTTTGTTGCCAACATTTTAAAAAACTATAAGCCTCTCTATATAAATGCAGATTATCTTCTCTTGAAAACTCAAAAGCTCTAGCAACATGGAACTCACATTGTTTCACAGCATAATAACTGGCTTGAGCTAAGTAGAGTCTTCCTCCCTTAAGTGGTACATGCACTGTCTAGTTCTTTTCAGTCTGGACATACCCCTTGCCTTGGACCTTGATTGCATCTGATTCATCCACCTACATTCTCTTTCTAGACCCTGAGACATTTAATTTTCTAAGATCCATTCCTCTCACACAGTTCTGGAGCTCTATGACCAACACCTCTTTCTTGTCCTGCTCCATGTCTCGCACCATGCTAAGCACAGCCAGGAACTATAACATACTGTAGCCTGATAAAAGTATGATTAGTGCATAAATATAGAATACATTACAGGTAATTATATAAGCCAGTCAAATATGTACAACTAATATTTTAAGATAAAAAGGAAGACCTCAGAAAACCTTCTAAGAGTGCCTGAACATGTCATTTCACCTATGTTCTTTGAATCAGCTATAGGGCTATGGAAAGGTTACATGAGCCAAATGGAATTCTATTTCCTCAACTGTGGGATGAGGAGGGCAGAACTAATTCTAGGGCTCTGAAATTACAAGAGTTCAGCCCAACAACCATAGATTTTGACCCAAGCAGCATGATAGGCCCTCGCCTTTAAGAAGTTTCTGATTTAGCTGGGGAAACATAGCAAAAGCAGACACCATGGAAAGCATCACAAAGCACAGGGAGATCACAGAGTTCCAGGGCCCACTGCTCAGCATCATAAGATCCTAGAGTCAGAAGGGGCCTTAGAACCTCTTCTCTGGTGGGACTTCTGGCCAAGATGGAGGGGTAGGTAGATACACTTTGCCTCCTCGCACAACCAAAAGAAGGACGACAACAAATTTCAAAACAAAAAATAACCAGAACTGCCAGAAAATCAAACTGTATGGAAGTCCAACAACCAAGGAAGTAAAGAAGAAACATTCATCCAGACCAGTAGGAAGGGTGGAGATGGGCAGCCAGGGTGGAGAGGATTCTCAGAAAGGTGGTGGCTAGAGTGCCAAGCATATGAGACAGCAGTTGGTGGACAGATTATCCCACATTTGCATGTGGCTAAACTGGGAAGGACAACTGGGTAGCAAGACAGACGGTGCAACCGAGGGTTCCAGCACAGGGAAAAAAAGCCGCAAAACCTCTGGCTGTAAAAACCTGTGAGGGTTGTGGTGGTGGGAGAAACTCCCAGTCTCACAGGAGAGTTCATTGGAGAAACCCACAGGGTCCTAAGATGTACACAAACCCACCCACCTGGGAATCAGCACCAGAAAGGCCAAATTTGCTTGTGGGTAGTGGAGGAAGTGACTGAAAGCTAAGAACTAAGCAGACAGCATTGTTGCCTCTGGGACGCCTCCCCCACATATAGTGCCACAATGCAGAGACCTGAATTGCCTCACCCTGAAGATTACCTAATGCTCTATCCCTTACAACATAACAGGCCTGCCCAGACAAAGAAATATAGCCCAACCAAAAATAGAACTAAATGATAAAGAGGTAGTCAGCCTATCAGATGCACAGTTCAAAACACTGGTAAACAGGATGTTCAAAGAAATGGTTGAGTATGGTTTCAAAATAGAGGAAAATGTGAAGGCTGTGCACAGTGAAATAAAGAAAAATATCCAGGGAACCAGCAGTGAAGGGAAGGAAACTGGGACTCAAATAAATGATTTGGAACAGAACAAAGAAATACACATTCAACCAGAACAGAAGGAAGAAAGAAGAATTCAAAAAAATGAGGAGAGGCTTAGGAACTACCAGGACAACTTAAATGTTCCAACATACAAATTATAGGGATGCCAGAAGGAGGAGAGGAAGAATAAAAAAATTGAAAACTTATTTGAAAAAATAATGGAGAACTTCCCCAATCTGGCGAAGGAAATAGACTTCCAGGAAGTCCAGGAAGCTCAGAGAGTCCCAAATAAATTGGACCCAAGAAAGCACTCACCAAGGCACATCATCATTAAGTTACCCAAGATTAAAGATGAGAAAATCTTAAAAGCAGCAAGAGAAAAAGAGAGAGTTACCTACAAAGGAGTGCCCACAAAACTCTCAGCTGATTTCTCAAAAGAAATCTTGCAGGCAAGAAGGGGCTAGAAAGAAGTATTCCAAGTTGTGAAAGGCAAGGACCTACATCCAAGATTGCTCTATCCAGCAAAGCTTTCATTTAGAATGGAAGGGCAAATAAAGTGCTTCCCAGATAAGGTCAAGTTAACACAGTTCATCATCACCAAGCCCTTATTATATGAAATGTTAAAGGAACCTATCTAAGTTCCATTAAGAACAAGAAGATCAAAACTATGAACAGTAAAATGACAAATTCACAACTATCAACAACTGAACCTAAAAACAAAACCAACAAAATAACCGAAAGCTAATAACTAGAACAGGAACAGAATCAGAAATGGAGATCACATGGAGGGTTATCAGCAGGAAGGGGCAGAAGGAGAATGGAGGGAAATGTACAGGGAATAAGAAACATAAATGGTAGATACAAAATAGACAGGGGAAGATTAAGAATAGTATAGAAAATGGGAAAGCCAAAGAACTTATATGTACGACCCATGGACATGAGCTAAGCGGGGTGGGGGTGGGGGATGCTAATGGGAGGGGGTGCAGCATGGAGGGGAATAAAGAGGAGGAAAAAAATGGGACAACTGTAATAGCACAATCAATAAAATATATTAAAGAAAGAAAAAGAAAAGAACATTTTCTCTCCCCACCATCATCTTCACCTTACTACCCCTGTTCTCTGAAAATACAATTCAGCTTCCTCCCCACCTCACCTGAAGTCCCAAAGTCTGGATAAGCTACTGCCCTCCACAGGGTCCCTGCAGCTCTGCATAGTCACTCTTTATTTGTCCCCTGTTGTGCTGTGACTTTTGAGGGCTGGGAACGAAATCAATATCTTTTTCTTTTTCTTTCCCTAGGTCTCCTCCCCATTAGTTTGGTACAACACTCCCTTCTCCTTGAGAGAACTAATACCATCACCCCATTTCACGTGGTCCTGATGAAATAGCTGATAAAGATTTCCCTCAGACGCACACATTCTCCCTCTGGTGGGCAAGTAAAATTAGGTCAAATTCTTTCTCTAGGGAATTTTCATCTTCAGAGAAGTGGCATGCTGTGACACAATACTGAAAACGTTTCAGCCAAATCATCCTTTCAGCAGAGTCCACTTGTTCCTGCTTCTGAGATCCAAGGACCTGCCCTTATTTCTTCCCTCTTCCCTGGGATGTTTAATCCTTTTCAACACTGCAATCCCCATGCTGCTTAATCAATCAATCAATCAGTTAAAGTTAGAGTCATTGCTGTCTGTTGCTTAAAACCAAGGATCCTAAGTGATTCTGGGATTCAAATCTCTTTGAACTTTGGTATTGATCATAGAATATGGCATGTGGTGCCCTGGCCACATGGCTCAGTTGGTTTGAATGTCATCCCACACACCAAAAGTTTCTCAGTTCTAACCCTGGTCAGGGTACATACCTAGGTTGTGGGTTGGATCCCCAGTCAGGGTGCGTGCAGAGGCAACCAATCGGTGTTTCTCTCTTACAACAGTGTTTCTCCCTCTCTCCCCCTACCACTTTCTCTCTCTCCAAAACATATAAAAACCATATATTTGGGTAAGGATTTAAAAAAAAGAATATGGCATGTGGTGAGCTCTGGGGACAAAATACTAAATGTTGACTAAGCAAGAAACTTCCCGCCAATACCAGCATCCATTCTATGGCCTTGGCAGGTGGCTGTCTCTCCTCTTTCCACTAGATCATGTAGAGCTCAGTACCTCACGAGGCAGCTCAGGCTATTTGGAAAATTTTCCAAAATGAATTCCATCACACATGCTAAATTGTTAGAAAGTTCTCAAATGGGTTAAAAATCTCACTCACCTTACCTTCTCCCAGCTATTCCTTGTGTTTTGCTGGGGCCATGAGGATTCTTCCATCAGATAATTTCAGAGTCAGGGCTAGCCACATCTACAGCATTTCAGGGTTTACTAAGAGGTTTCTAAGGGATAATATTATCTCACATTTGAAAGGCAAATGATACCTAGAGGTGTTTTCAAAGCTCTTTCCCAACCATTAGTAATTTATTCTCACAAAAACTCTAGAGACAAAGATTGATATGGGATTACTGGGCTCCATCTTACATATCAGGAGACTCTATCTCAGAAAAATTGTTTTTCCAGGTCACACAGCTAATCAAGGGCAGAGTTTAGACTCAATGCCTAATCTTTATGGCTTAATTCTCCCACCTTTTCCATTCTACCTTTAGTCCCTTCCCACAAGATTATAATAATCATCTCAGTGGCAAAGATATGCTTTTAAAGGATTTACTCTGTTTCAGCCACTCTGCTGATTTTTAAAAAATATTTACTCTAATTCAGTGGGGTCAAACTCATTTTCACCTGGGGCCACATCAGCCTTGAGGTTGCCTTCAAAGGGCCAAATGTAATTTTAGGACCATATAAATGTAACTATTCCTTAACAGTTAAGCAAGAGCTCGGCACTGGCGCCGGGTAGAAACAAGGTGCTGGACCGGATAAAACAAGGTGGAGGGCCGGATTAGGCCTGTGGGCCTTGTGTTTGCCACCTGTGCTCTAATTCTTCCATCATCCAAGAGATGTATGACCATTTCTATATATGGTTGGGGAAACTGAAGCTCGGAGCAGACAAGACACTTGCCCAAGATCATCATGTATTAACTATTAAAGCCACCCTCACCAGTGTGGCTCAGTTGGTTGGAGCACCACCCTGTAACTGCAAGGTTGTGGGTTTGGTTTTGAGTCAGGGCACATGTCTGGGCTGGTGGTTGGGTCCCTGGTCAGGGAGCATATGGGAGTCAACCAATAGGTGCTTCTCTCTCGAATTAATGTTTCTCTCCCTCCCTTTCTTTCTCCCTTCCTCTCTCTCTTAAAGCAATTTAAAAAATTAAAAATTTGGGGCAGGGTAGAGCAATGGGGGAAAAGTTGGGACAACTGTAACCGAACAATTAAACAAAGAAAAAATTAAAAATAAATACGTATTACAGCCAACACTTGAACCCTAAGTCCAGACATCAGACATGCTAGCAGTTAGATTGTGCTTATGCAAACAGCCTGACTTGGTGCCAAAAAAGTCACCATTAAGGAC
Source organism: Tonatia bakeri (assembly GCA_004024845.1). Taxonomy (NCBI): domain Eukaryota; kingdom Metazoa; phylum Chordata; class Mammalia; order Chiroptera; family Phyllostomidae; genus Tonatia; species Tonatia bakeri. The sequence continues at coordinate 28,908 of PVIA01001010.1, forward strand.
TGTTCGTTCCAGTCCCCAAATGGGAGATTTTTGTCTTAGGGCTTCAGCAAGGTCAAGAGCATCCCCTTCTTTCCAGTCTCTGTGACTTGTGGGGCCACTTCACTGCTCTCCTCTCAGCATTCTAAAATCTTCCCCCAGCCACTTCCCTGTTTATTTGCATTAAACAATGTATAAAGTTCTCTCAGAAGCTTTTGGTGCTGAGTGATTTGTGAGGGAGAGGGAGGCTGGTGGCACACAGGGAAACAAGCACTCAGGTCGTTTTATTTCTCTGTCTGTGAGCAGCACCAGCCTAACACAGACAGTGCTTCCCAAGGTTGTATTAGGACCACTAAGAAATATCTGTATTCTTCACTCTGCTTTTTCCCACACCCTTCCCCACAAAGGAAGGATGTTTTCTTAAAGTTCATCTGTGAGGTTCTATTCCCAGCACTGATAACCCTATCAAACAATGGTGAAGTTAATTATTGGCGAATTAAAGTGGAAATGCTATCTAAATTCTTAGGACATTCACATTACTATCAAATGAGTTTATTGTGATTAAAATGATTAATGACATTCCAATAAATACCAGAGAATTAAAGTCCTGGACACAAAGAAGGTTAAAGTCTTATCATCATTAGAGTACATCAAGGAAACCCTGCTCTCCTCACCTGTTTACATTAGGGAAGGGACACAGAGCAAATAAAGAAAACCATGAAAATCTTTGCAAGCAAGGAAATCCAGGGCTTTTTTTCCTATTTATGTAGCATCTGGAGCCAACACATATAGTACAGGAGGAAAAAAAAATAGCTCATGTGTTACTTAAATAAAATAGAACTAAGGGAACAGAATTGAAAAGACAAAAACAGATCCAGTCATGTCACACCAGTTTAGCGTGTATTCAAGGGGGTGTTACAACCCTGGGGGACTGGCTGGACCACTAAGCTCAGGTCCTGGGACAACTGGGTCCCCCTCATTGATTATGGGGAAAGAATTGTCTTACAAGTTACCCTTAAAAAGGTCCCAGAGCAGAGTAACCAGATAAAAATACATGTGAATATTTCTCTATTTTTAGTATTGAGGTAGGAAAGACATTAGAAAGCATGATTCTGAAAAGAAAAACCAGAAAAGAAGAAATTGCTAGATTTGATAAGATATGATTTAAACTAAACCAAAAGGTAAGCAATAATAACATGGGGAAATATCTACCATATATCTGAAAGATAAAATCTTTGATATTATTTTTAAAAGATTTTAGTTATTTATCTTTAGAGGGGGGAGAACAAGGAGAAAGAGAGGGAGGGGAACATCAGTGTGAGAGAGAATGGATTGGTTGCCTCTTACACAGACCTTGGCCAGGGACTGACCCCAGGAATATCCCCTGAACAGGAACAGAACTGGCGACCTTTTGCTTTGCAGGACAACACCCAACCCACAGAGCAACACCATCAGGGCTTTGATATTATTTTTAAGATATAAAAAGATATCCTTGATAGATGATTGATAGATAGATAGATGATAGATAGATAGATAAAAAAAGCCAAGTTTCTGATATAAAAAGTGAGCAAAAGACTTCAAAGAAGAAACATACGCACGCAGTCAATACAACTACAAATATGGAAACATTTCCACCTCAGTAGAAGGGAAATAATGCAAATTAAAATAACAGCTTTTTCACTTTGGTGATGATTTTAAAAGCCTTCTAGTAAGCAAGTTGTGAAGTTACAGGGAGATAGATGGAACCTTTTAGAATCTGCTGGAAGAGTATGAATTGGCCCAAAATTTATGGAAAGCAATTGGGAGAAAAAAGAAAACAATATATTGCATTAGTTTGTCAGGACTGTCAAGCAAAGTACCACAGGCTGGGTAGCTTAAACAATAAAAATTTGTCATCTCACAGTTCTGGAGCCTGGAAGTCCAAGATCAAGGTCCCAGGAGGGTTGGTTTCTCCTGAGGCCTCACTTCTTGGCTTTCAGATGGCTACCTTCTTGCTGCCTCTTCACCTCACTTTTCCTCGATGTGCATGCTCAAGTCTCTGAGGTCTCTTCCCCTTCTTTGAAGGATTCCAGACTTTTTGGGCTGGGGCTTCACCCCAACTTAACATTATTACCTCCCTAAAGGCCCTATCTCCAAATATAAGCACACTGAGGTTTCAGGCTCCAACATTTAAATTTGAGGGGAATACAGTTCAGTCCATAACAAATATACACACCCACAGCATACAAATATTCTTACTCTTTGACCCCATAATCCTAGGTCTAGGATATAACCCTAAAAACCTTCTGCTCCTAAAGTATACATACCTCTCATCCTGTACCCTGCTTTCTAATCTCACTTTTCCATTTATGTGAAATTGGTAGTAAACTACTAAATCAGATACTTTGAGTTGGAGGGGCATGCATTATTTATTTATGTATGTTATGACTTTTTTAAGGGTAGTTTTTGGTTCATGGCAAAATTCAGAAGGTACAGCGATTTCTCATATGTGCCCAGCCCTTTCACATGCATGTCTCCCATTACCAAAGTCCCACACCAGAATGATACTTTGTTGCAACTGCTGAACCTACACAGACACGTAGTCACCCCAAATCCATAATCTACATTAGGATTCTGCCTGGTGTTGCGCATTCTAAGGATTTGGACAAATGCATAATGACATGTACCCATCGTTATGGTATCGTAAAGAATAATGTCCCTGCCACATAAAATGCTTTATACTCTACCTATTCACCCCTCTTCCTCACCCTAACCCCTGCTATATTTTTAAATATATTTTATTGATTATGCTATTACAGTTGTCCCATATTTTTATCCCCTTTATGCCTCTCTGTCCTGTAACCCCCTTCCCACCAGCATTCCCCCACTTTAGTTCATGTCCATGGGTCCTAATATAAGTTCTTTGGTTTCTCTATTTCCTACACTATTCTTAACCACCCCCCTGTCAATTTTGTACCTACCATTTATGCTTATTATTCCCTGCACCTGGTCACCTATTCTCCTACCCCCTCCCCATTGATAGCCCTCCATGTGATCTCTATTTTTGTGATTCTGTTCCTGTTCTAGTTTTTTGCTTAGTTTGTTTTGTTTTTGTATTTTTAGGCTTGGTTGTTGATAGTTGTATTTATTGTCATTTTACTCTTCATAGTTTGAATCTTCTTTATCTTAAATAAGTATCTTTAACATTTCATATAATAAGGACTTGATGATGATGAACTCCTTTAACTTGAAGTACTGGGAAATACTTTATCTGCCCTTCCATTATAAATGAAAGCTTTGCTGGATAGAGTAATCTTGGATGTAGGTCCTTGCCTTTCATGACTTGGAATACTTCTTTCTAGCCCCTTCTTGCCTGCAAGATTTCTTTTGAGAAATCAGCTGATAGTCTTGTGGGCACTCCTTTGTAGGTAACTCTCTCTTTTTCTCTTGCTGCTTTTAAGATTTTCTCCTTATCTTTAATATTGGGTAACTTAATGATGATGTGCCTTGGTGAGTGCTTTCTTGGGTCCAATTTATTTGGGACTCTGAGCTTCCTGGACTTCCTGGAAGTCTATTTCCTTCACCAGATTGGGGAAGTTCTCCTTTATTTTTTTTTAAATCCTAAATGCTTCTGATAAGTATCCTAGTGATGGTGAAATCCCTTTGTAAAGGACCATGAAAGATGGAAGTCATGATTACCTGTAGCCCCTGGGAAAGCTCCTTTGCCTCTGAAAGGAGTGAATTCTTGGTAAAGAGCAGGTCGTCCCAGTGAGGAGCACTTCCTCTGTGCAATCTGGCTGACCCTGCTGGAATTCACTCCGTTCTTTGTTAACTGTGTGACCTTGGGCAAATCCTTTACCTCCTCTGTGCCTTAGTGTGTATAATCTGTATAATGAGGAAAATAGTGCCTACTTGCAGAGCTGTATAAGGATTAGATACAATTTTTAAAAAGCATCAGGTGCCCGGCCACTGTTGGATGTTCAAGAAACGGCTGATCCCGCATCATGATCATCATCACCAGCATCAGAGTTCGGAGAGCGAATGCACCCACCAATTCACCAAGGCGATGCCAGTCAATCCAGGCCAACGTTATTTTATAGAGGCTACAGAGCTTGGAATTCTGAATCGGGATAGTATGTCCTAGAGGAAACAGTATATATTTTGGAGGCAACTAGATCTGGGCTCAAACCCTGACTGCCAATAGACAAGGTGAGGAAATCTAAGCAAGCTGCCTGTACTTTCTGAGCCTTTGTTTCCTCATCACTGAAATGGGGTTGTTCAGACTGACTTCGCAGTATCCCTATAAGACCTAAGTAAGACTCTCTGGCACATATGAGGACATGCTCAGTAAGTGGAATCTATTTTTTGTCACTACCAGTGCCTCAGACAGGTATGCAAATGTTGTCAGCGTCAGAGGCTGTGGGGCATCCTTCTAGAACAAAAGCTCTGATGAGTAGTTGCAGTGAAGCCTTTCATTCTTTCAAGAATCATGGGGGAAAAAAAAGAGAACTAATACGTTATTTCATCTGTTACCTTCTTGCCCAAGGATGCCTGCCTACAAATACACGCTGTGATGTTTTTCTCAGATAAGTTACAAATAAGCCCCAACTTGCCTTGAAAGGATTTCTGCAATCTAATAGGCTGGGGTGTTAGTCCTGATACTGTGAAATCCCTTTAGCAGAAAGCCTCTGGGCTGTCAGTGGGGCTGGGCCCTTCCTGAGTGTTGGCACTTAAAGAGACAGATAAGAGAAGATTTCCAAATATGAACATCTGGAAATGGAAAAGGAAGGCTCCAAGGAAAAGCAGCACTCATTTTGCAAGGCTGCCTTAGGCTATGTCTTCCTGGGAGGACTTTTCTGGGAAGAGGAATCACACATTAGAGGCATAACACCCAGATTTTCACAAAGCCTCTGGGTGTGTGTTTTGGGGGTCACTTCTCTCCTCAAGAAATTTAGAGCCAGATTGAGAAACTGGCCAGTGTGGAGTCTGCCTTGGGCACCCAAGTACAGAAAGTAGCAAAACCTCACTGGAAATATTTGGAAATATTGTACTAGTGAACACAAGATGCCACTTAGGGTTTTTTACTTGACAAATGAAATTTAAATGGGTTGGCATTTTAGTGAAGAGTCTTTGGGTCATAAACAATAGAAAACCAAATCAAACAAGTTTGTTTGTGTTTAAATTGTGGTAAAATACACATGCCATAAAATTTACCAACTGCATTAGTCTGATCCGGCTGCCATAACAGACTACCACAAACTGGGCAGCTTAAATGACACACACATATTTTCTCGCGGTTCTGGAGGCTGGGAGTCCAAGGTCAAGGTGTCAGCATAATGAGCTTCTGCTGAGACCTCCTTTCCTGGCTCTCACGTGGCTTCTTTCTTGCTGTGTCCTCAGGTGGCCTTCCTCTGCGCAGGCGCAGAAAGAGCTCCAGTGTGTCTTCCTCCTCTTACGAGCACACAAGTTGTCTGCATCTGATTAGGGTCCCATTGTTATGACCTCACTTAACCTCAATTACTTCTTAAATACCCTCTCTTTAAATACAGTCACCTTCAGGGTTAGGATTCCAACGTATGAATTTTGGAAGGACATAGGCCAGTCTTAACCCTGCCTTAAACATTTTTAAGTGTACAGTTCAGGGGCATCAAGTACACTTACATCGTTGTGAGACCATCACCACCATCCATCTCCAGAACTCTATTCATCTGGCAACAGTAAAACTCTGTACCTGTTTAAAAAATACTTTTCCATTCCTCCATCCCCTCAGCCTGTGGAAATCTACTATCTGGTATGAAGAGAATGATATAGTGGTTATTCTTCTCCATCTGGCTGATTTCACTCAGCATAATGTCCACAAGTTTTGTGTGTGTTGTAGCCTGTGTCATCATTTCCTTTCTTTTTAGGCTGAGTCCTGTTCCAGGGTGTGCCTACACCACATTTTGTTTGTCCATTCATAACGCTGCCATGAATGCAGGTATAAGAAGAGCACATGAATGTCCGTTATTATGATCGTGGTGATGGATTTCTAGGTGCACACAGATGTCAACATCTATCAGATCGTACACTTTAAACGTGTTCAGATTATAGTGCAGCAATTATTTTTTCAATGGAGCTATAAAAGTAGACATGAAAAAGGATTATTGATGGCACATTTCACTGGGAAGCTCAGGAAAGCAGCTAACTTTAGGACTGCCCAAATTATGTCAAATAACGGTTGTCAGGGTACTCTCCCAGGGTGGCTTGCCCTAAGGGATGGCAAAGATGGGCTCAGGTAGTTCTCAGCTAACACGGTTTTTACAGGTGGGAGTCTTGGGGCAGAGAGAATACTGCTTTTGCAAAAGTTCCATAGAAAGTTGAGCTAGTGCTGTGATTGGCCTAAGTCTGAACCAATCCTATTGGTCAGGGAGAAAGTGGTACTTTGACTGTCTCACCTGGACTGTGAGCCCAGCCATGTGATGGGTTGGAAGGATTTGTATCAAGAACCAAATGGATAGGTTCCCATCCAGAAGAAGGGGTTCTGTGACCAGAAGATGAAAGGCAGACCAAAACTACAGGTAAGTACAGCTATCCTACTTCCCTAAAGGATACTGTCCTTATAAAAAGATAAAAATGTACTGTGTGCTCCCCACCACTTGTATCCTGGAGTATTTTTGTGGTCTGCGTGTGAAAGGCAGCTATAAACCTCCCACCAGTCTCCACCAACCTCTGGAACAGCCAGCTATGAGTCATCTGAAGACAGCAGCTTCAAAGTCGCCTGAAATCCTGAAACCCTGAAACCAAATAATCCATAGTGCCGTGCTATTTAGCCAGAAAAAAAATGATTTGTTTTATTCTGTCATCTAAATTTTAAAACCATGGTTTTGGGGGTTCAGAAAAATGCAATTTAAACACAATTTCAAGCAGGCCTAATACTTTTTTGTTAATTAAAAAAATCATTTTCTCCTCATTGCCATTAAGTAAATAATAAATATTTTAGAAAGGTAATTTTTTGAGGACATCTAGTGTTTACCCCCATCCCCAACATCTCAATCTAACCCTGGTCGTGGGTCTGTCTCTAGATTAATTTGGAGCAAAGCTACGAAGCAAAGTGAGCACCTAGGCAAGCACCAGGCAAAGCCCTCCCACGCAGTATCATTTGACCTCCCCTTCTCTGGGAGACCGAGACACTCAGTGATTTGCCCAGGGTCACACACAAAGTGAATGAGTGACAGTTCTGAGATGCAAATAAGGGTTCCTCTGACTGCAAACAGCGTGTGTGTTTTTGTTTGTTTTTGTTTTTTTCCTGTGCAAGACACCCATTTTTATTGTCCTTTAACAGGTTTCTTAGTCCTGCCTCTGTCTGGCTGATACTACAGATATTGTCGGGAGGCAGAGGCCATCACTGTGTTCAACTCCACATGTTCTTCGGAAAGGCTACTGTGTGCCCGGACAGTTATTTTCAGGAAGCTCAGCACAGATTCCAAATCCTGGATGTAGTCTGGCTCTTGTCTACCCTCTGGCATCACCTCATTTCACTTTCCCCTTACTTAACACATCCTGGTACCCAGCAGGCATCTTAGTACCTCAGCTAGTTACCCTCCGTGTCTTCACACGTGCCATCTTCACCTGCCAGGGACAGCATTGCCCAAATTCTTGTATCTAACTGTTGCTCATCTTCAGATGTCATTTTAAATGTCCCCTGGGGAAGACTCCTCTGGATCCCCAGAGAGGGTTCAGTCACTGTGTTTGGCTTTCTCAGGGCCCCTGTACCATGCTTTTCTTCAGCACTGGGGCACTTGGTAATGCACCACCCATGCAATCATTTGTTTAATGTCTCTCTGTTCAGGCACCCGTTCGCAGATAGTTTTTGAGAGCCTACTGCACGTCTGCTAGGTGCTTACTGCCTGAGGCCCTGAGGCTAGAGCAGTGTGAGAACAGCAGCTTTGGGAGGACTGGGATTTGGTCGGTCTTTTTCTCCCTTGTGTCCCCCACAACCAGCCCCCTGTCCCACCCAGAGCCGGAATCAAAAGAATGAATACAGGAAGAAAGGAGAGAGCAGTGTTAATTATTTATGTTAAAGCTGCACTCCATTCCCTTCATTTGTGGGCTGACTGTAATCCTATTATCTGAGTCTCCAGCACTCAGCATAGTGCCTGGATGCAATAGGAGCTCAGAAACCACATATACTATTTAATAAATCAATGAATGATTCAAGCAATCAATTTAATTTGGCATATGCCTTCCTCATAGGTGTGCCCATTAATTACCAATTACCAGTGTTTACATTCCAGTGCTTAACCATTTTTTGCTGCTTCTATAAACTCTGTGGGATGAGAGAATTGGCTTCTCAAATGACTTCCTGCATAAATTAGCCCATCTGAAAGTGAATGTTTATCCTGGGCTCTTTGAAATTCACATCATTCCCACCAACACCCCGCTCAGACAGTTCTTTAATTCCAGTCACCTGGGATTTCTCTCTACCTTTGTTGCCAGCCCCAGTCTAACGCCACTTATCTTATCCACCTGGATTTACATATCAGAAAGGTCTAATCAAAGCCTGCCTGATTGTCTCATCCACCCCAGTTACAAATCTGCCATCTAATCAAGAAACCAGGCAGCAAATCAACATGCGCTTCTTTCTGAAATCTTCTGCAGAAAAATGGGAGAGCAGGAGTCAGAGCTGTGAACAAGGACTGCAGGAGTCCACCGGGGGAAGTTCCCTCCCAGCCATGTAACGCCAGAAGAAAGAAACGGGGCAAAATGCTTTGTCTGCAGTTTGATACAACCGTGGGTGTGGGAGGGAAAACTAATGACCACAGAGTAACATATTTCTAACCTACAGAGCCTAATAGCATTTCCACCCTTGGATGCTCAGGACCTACAAGGCTATAAAGTTGCATTTGGAGATCCTTTAGTCCAACATTTCTACATTTTAAGAGCAAGCCAGCTTCAGAGACCGGGATAACTAACACTAAGCATAATATTAACTTCTGTTGCACTTTTAGAACAGGCAGGCTTTGCAGGCGTGATTTCATTACACCCTCACGACTCCTATTTTGTAGATTCTTTCATTCTTCCCTTAATGCGGATAAGAAAAATGAGGCTTAGCAATGTTATTTTTTTCTTATCCACCAAGCAAGTAAGCAGTGAAGCCAGGATTCAAATTCACATCATTTGTTCACTCAGAAACCATTAAAAAATTTTTTTTTTAACAGATGAGTGCAACTTAATATTCACGTAAGTCACCTGGAGATTTTGTTAAAATATAGATTCTGATTTTGGGGACATACTTTTCCAACAAGCTCCCAGGTGATGCAGCCAGTGCACAGACCACAGGTGAGCCCGACTCCATCCACCCCTCTGTGGTAGTGTGACCTTCAGGAAATCACTTAACTTCTCTAACTAAGCCTCAGTTTCTTCATCCCTAAAATAGAAATAATAGTACCTATCTCACAGATGTGTTTCAAGGATTAAATTAAGTGCTGTATATAAAGTTTTAGGTTAGTTCCAGGCCTACTCAGCAAGAGAGAAAACACTCAGAAAGTGTTAGATATTGTTACATTCACAAACCCTGTATCAGCCACTGTACTGGAGACAGAGATGAAAAATGGGGTCTCTGGCCTGAAGCAGTTGCAGTCTAGTGGGAAGGTAAGACGTGAGCTGTGATGGGCAGTGAGAAGAGCCTAGGGAGCTCAGAAGACAACTTTCTAGCCTAGGCATGGAATCACAGGAGACCGTGTCTTTTCTTCTGCCACCTCCAATGCATATGACGGGAGTAAATCCAGGCATATGGCTGGTCAGAGTATGGTCACTGCAGAACGCTGCAACAGGGCAGTTTCTCATCCGGAGGCTGAGCAGCCTTCAGGAGCTGACAGAATCCAAGAGGAGCCTCACTGATTCCTGCAGAAGGACTCTAGCCCAAGGATTTCCTTAGCCCCCAGGGTTTCCTCTTCCAGGGCCCAGCGTTAAGGTCAACCCTCAACTCTTTCCCCTTGTTCACTCGTTCATGCCCTCATTCATTGAGTTATAACTCCCTTATATAGTAATACACCTCTAAATCTTTCTCCTGCATCTTCCCATGCACGTGTACCCTTACCTCTTTCTAAATTCTGTCCAGCCCCCAAGACCTGCCTTATTATTCACACCTGATAAGAGTGAGAATTGCTTGAATTGAAATCCTTTGGTATTAGAGCTGAAGCTTCCACTGAAATTTTCCCTTTAATTTGAACTTCCTTTTCTAAGCAATTCTTTCTATGATTGAGAAAACAGAAGCTGAAGTGAAATGACCTAGAGCCTAGACTAAAAGCAGGTCTCCTGAAGCCCAACAGGGCTCTGGCCTCCTACAACACTCGGTTAGAGCAATAACTTAAAAAAGCACAAGGCAGGGATACACACCCTGCCTTCCCTTCGCCAAAAGAATCTTGGAAAGCTGCTAATGCATTTGGCATCCTCTCCCTAAGCTCTGGGTATTGCCGGTGTGGGGCAGCATCTGCACCTTGCATTGTCGAGCTCTCCCCACCTGAGCCTGAGAAGGCTCAGTCCCTGTCAAGCAGCAGTAAAGAACTAGAGCACATTACACAATGCTGCTGACCCTCTATGTTCTGAAAAGTGACATGTACTGATGTCTGCTGACAGGTTTGTTGTGATAATTTGGTAATATAATGCATGTACACCTGGTTAGCAGGTGCTCAACTGGTGGTGGGGCATTTCAAGGGCCTTGAATCAAAGCAACTCACTCCCCAGTAAAAGAAAAACCTTTGGCTGGTTGGCTGTCCATGGGCTGCACAAGTGTGATGTCCTTAGTCTGGGACATAGCTTTTTGGAATCCGCACCCCATGTCGCTCCGCAGCCTCCGTGCTCATCACAGCCCCTCCTCAACCTTCTATTCCGTTCTACAGCCTGAAAGGGTCAGACCAGTCTCCCAGCTTGCCAGACTGCTCATGACCCAGTCAGGCCAGTTTTTCAACCCCATGGACTGCCCATGACTCGGTTATCTGTACTCACTTGTTAGCCCGAGGCTTAATGGAAACTCTCTCCCACCACTCATAATAGACATCTGGCACCAGCCACAATGGCCAGTGGTCAGACTGACCTTCCTGTACCTGAGAACAGCCCAGACCTTTACCTAACCCATTGTCCCAGCTCACATCCTGGAACCCCGAGGCACCCACCTGGAAGAACAAGAGCCTGACCCCTTCCCTATCCCTTCACAAATCCCTCACGTTTTTTCTTTTAAAAACCCCATTCCTGCCTCTGCTCAGAACTGCAGTTAATACGGAGTCAGCCTGCCTGCAAACGTAGCATCAAATAAAGGCACTAGGATCAGATCATCCCGTTCCTCCTGCCTCTATTTCTGACACATCTCTAATCCAACTCTGTGGAGTAACTCCCAGGCAAGTCCCTGAACTTGGCGGCCCTTGCTTCGGACCAGTGCTTTGCCAGGAGTGTTCACTAACTCTCTCCTGCTCTCCAAAGGCACACATTTTCTCACCCACTGAAGCTCATCCTTCCATCTCTAAGCAGATCTGACTTTTGATATCTTCTCAGGAAAGCCTCCCCCTCGCACCATCGAGCTCGGGTGGAGTCTCTGTGTGCCTGTAGCAATCACACTCTCGAACTCCATTGTACTCGGTCCTGTGAGTGTCTACTCTTCACCATGTCTGCACGCCTGCAAGGATGTAGGCTCAGTGCAGGCAGGCGCCCTGTCTGAGAAGCCTCGTTCACCGCCCTCTCTCTTTCTAACCTCATTCAGGGCCTGACATAGAGTGCAGACTCCAGAACAACTGTAAATGGAGTGGAGCAGTGGAACAGTAAGAGTATTGAGAAAAATAAAGAATGTCACCACTACAGGCTGAGCAAGCAAGACAAATGGGCCTGTCCTATTGTTGAGGCAAAACTTCACACAAATAATTTTATTTTCAGCCTTTCCAGAACAAAGCAGGATTTAAAGTAAAATAAAGTGAAATAAAATAAAGTGAAATAAAATAAAGTAAAATAAATAAAATTAAATTAAATTAAATAAACCAGCTACCAGGTGTCTGGGTACAGGATACCACAGCCAATGTGCTGGTCTGTCAGGAAGCCCGGCCCAGGCTTATTAAAGCAAAGTGCTTCCAGCCAGGGTGGCAATGGCTTTAGACAGGGCCTCTTTGAACCTCAGAGAGAAAGCCACCCTCTAAATCCCCGCACTGAAACGCCAGAGCTTTCCTTGCCTAGCGCCTATAGAATCGCATTAGCATAAGCATTGTCATGTAACGAGTTGTCAGGCTGAAGATGTAATTATTGCAAAGCGGAGAAAATTTTCAAAAGTTGAGCTTTAATGGAAAAATGAGATGGGAGCTCTGGCGTTCAAGTATAAAACAAACTTTTTAATATTCATTTCTCTTGCACTCTTTGAAATTCACCTTCAGAGCTCCAAGGTGAACAGGGGGAAAAAAGTTCAATAATTTTCAAATGCTAATTATAATTCATCACAGGTGATTAAACAAGTCTGTGGGTATTTGTTGCTCACCACTCCCCTCCCCCCCTTAACAGTGGACATTTAATTTTAATTAAAAAGGGAGGTTTTTAAATTTTTTTTTAAATGATGCCTGGTTTCCTATGGTATTTTTCCCCTGCACAGAGTCTCAATTCCTTCATCTGCCATGGTTACTAGATAGAAAATACTGCACACATATTAATGCTTTTTATTTTGATAGGGAATCTATCAGCTCCTCCACCTCACTCAGGAAGGGTCTCTATCCTTCCTGAAGGAGCCAGTCCTAATGCCGCAGGCTGCCATTCCAGGTCTCATAATTTAGCCAGCACAGTGCCTTAAATGTCTGAATCTTACATTTCTTTGTCTGAAAAATGGGGATGATTATAATGAGATTTACTTTGCTAGCCAACCGAGGTACCTTGAGAAAATGAGATGTTCTTTCCACTTGTACCTTGTAGGACGGATGCTCACTATGAGATCAAGTGACCTGTAACATGTTCTCTAAATGCTGACTGTTGTTTTTGTCATTGATAAATATTTGCTCAGTCATTCACTCAATGAACATACTGAATTCCTTCTGTGTGTCAGGCACTGTGGTAATTTCTAGGGATTAGGAAGAAAAAAGAAAAAGGACCACATGCCATCTATCCCCAGGAGGACTGACCCGTTTCAACAGGAGACAGACAGGAGAGCAGACAGTTCTGCTTCCATACAAACCTCGCAGAAACGCTCCGCAGTGAGCGGGATATAGGATTGGGAGTCGTAGCTCTGTGACCTCAGCAGAGTCCTTAAACATTTTGGCACTCAAAATCCATTGCATAAAGAGCAGGGTCAACAGTATGGTTTCTACCAGACTTTGAATACTGTGCAAATATTATTTTCCATCTCTTCCAGAAATCTCCTGTGCTCCAGGCACACTTCCTAGGCTTTAGGTCTGTGACTTCCCTCTCTAGGCACTTTCCTCATTTATATGCCTTCCATCCTATACTCACCCTTTGACAATTAGGATACAGGCCATGACCCTTGGGAAGCCTCCTCACACCTGGCAGGAGAATTCCATTTCTGACACTGTCCCCATAACACTTCTCCATTCTTGTCCCAATTTCAGCCCAGCTCCTGTAATATATAGTGAGTCACTGATTTGGTTGTTTTCCTCCCAGACGGTGAGCTCCTTAGGGACAGTCGTAGCTATGTCTTTACTCCACACCAGCAACAAGGTGCTGAATAGTGAATGGACAGTGATGTGTCTGTTTGGGTAGCCTGGTTGCAGGCAACAGGAATGCATTTTGGCTAACCTAAATGGAACCATAAATCTACTGAGAGCAAGGTGGGAGGACTAGACTCATGGACAGATGGAAAACGGGGCAGATGTTGGAACGTAAGAAGCAAGTACTCATAGATCACAGTCAGGGACACCTGCTGTGACTCTCCATCATTGTGCATACTATTCTGGATTTGAATGCTGCGGGACAGTCTGACTGGAGAGGGAGGGCAGAGCGTCTTGACTGTAAGTCCTTCTGACTGTTCCTAAGGGGAACAAGGTTAACCCCCGCCCCAAAGGAATTTTCAATGCTAGTTCCAAGAGAAGGAGGTATACATACAGGGTGGCCCCAAATAATAAACTACCATGGAGTACTGAGTAGGTGGGTGCTTAGAATGTTGTGACTCATTTGTTTCTGAATCCCAATACTTAGCACAGTGCCTATCAATAAGTGATCTTCTTTATTCATACTTATTTTAGGATGTAGTTTGGCATTATTTCCAGAGAGGCAGCCTTTGTATTCATCGGCACTAGAGAGACTGAACTCTCCCTCGAACACTTAGTCAGCCTTTCTGTATAGAGTTTTCCATCAGATGGTGTCAGACCTGATCTAATCACTGAGATCATCTTCACAATTATCTATTTGTTTGATAAATCAATCAGGAAGAGTGGGGGGGTCCACATCAGCTCTTAAGATGCCCCAGAACAGTCATCCTGGATTGGCAGGCACGACTGAAGGGCCCTTATTCTGTTGCCCCTTAACAGTGCAAATTTGCAGTTGTGTCTTTAGCCACTTCCTATTTTGTATTGGTTTTTGAAGCTTCATTCTCCATTAAAATTAAGTTTATACAAGAGGCTCTAAGCAGAACAAACTCAAATCAGGCATTTTTGGATGGAACCCAAAGCTCCTGATAATTCACAGGTGAAGAGGATTAATTTCATCGCCATGCTCCTGACACACCCCTTTCAAAGTGGTTTAACACTGCCGTTTAGTAAATGTTTTTTGCCTCCTGTTTCTGGTTCCAGCCACATTTGCATATTCATCAGAAGTATGTGCACAGTATTAAACCTGGCGGTTACTGCATTTCTCATTTCTCTTTCCCTCTATGAATGTTGATACCTCTTCCTCTAGCTGGAGCCGTACTTTTCTCAAGGTCAGTACATGATGCCATCTCTCCAGGGAATTTGACATAGAAATTCCCCTGAACAGGCCACCTGCTGCTGCTTTCTGCCCACTCAGTGGGTATGAGGGGGGGTGGTATCCACGGGATGAATGCAGGTGGGATGAGGAGGCATGGGGTGAGCAGTAGAGGTGGACGCACAATATCTGATTTAGGTCTAGACTGCAACACCTGCCCACCCTGATGCTTGTTGCTTCCACCCAACAAGCCTCAGCACCTTCATTTGTGAACGTGATCAAGTTCTCCTTGCCGTCTTGTTCACTGCAAGAGATTATGCAGGTGAAGGCACTTTGTTGACTATGAAGCTATACAGAAAAGTAACAAATATTTACATTTTTTGTTCTATTAAAGAAGAAAATGAGAGGAAGCCCATGCTTGTCCATGCCATGGAGGGATGGGGAAGGAAGAGAGAGAGAGAGAGAGAGAGAGAGAGAGAGAGAGAGAGAGAGAGAGAGAGAGAGAGAGAGAGACTCTATAACTATTTCCTGGCTAGCTCCCGGAAGTACAAATTACCTAGCTGAGAACTCGGACATCATTGCCTAGTAGATATGAGCCCTCCCCCCATGTACCTTGTCTGAATGATTGGTCTACAGAATCATAACATATGGTAATTAGTTGATTTTAGCTACTAAGTTTTGGTGTAGCTTATGATGCCTCACTAGATAACCACAGAATATTCCATTTCTCTAGGTGTTCACGCTTCCTAAGTCCTGTGTATCAGGCAGGCATCTCCACCTCTCCATGGAGGGAGGAGGACTAGCTTCCCCATTAAGAAAATCCCTCTGCCCAAATCCTGTTCCAACCTTGTGATAACCTGACAATTTTATGTCTTTAATCTTGGTGACTAGAGCAGTGTAACTGATTTTTACCTATTTCCTTTGCTATTATTTTTCACTCACTTGGAACCTCACTTGAAACATCCCATCTATTGTATTTTTGGTGCCTTGGACAAATCTTTCCAAATAACATGTAGTTGCAAAAATAAATAATAATGATAATTCTTAATAGTAAGAATCACCACCCAAAAATATAAAACAGGCCAGTGGGACAAAGTTAGTGGACAAGTGGGTACACAACACTGTCACTAGAATGGTCAGGGAAGGCTTCTCTGAGGAGGTGACATTTGAGCAAAGAACGGAAGGAAAAGAAAAAGACCATGCTCCCCAAGTTGAAATAATTTTTCTTCCTCTGACCTCCTACTTTCCTTTGTGTATCTAGTGGAACATCTCTCACAGCCAGCCTACTCCCACAGTTAGTTATTTCTGTTTCTGTTTCCCAGCAAGATTGTGAGAGCCTGGAGGGCAGGGATGATCTTATTTATCTCCATGTTCTTCTGTGGTCTTGCATAGAACAGGTGTTCGGTAAATAAGTGCTAAATAAAATGCGAATAAAGTTGGGAGTGAATTAGAGGACTTATTTTATATAGATAGTTACCCAGAAGCTGTGTCAATGCCCTTCATGGGTGTGCAGTTACCTGCCTGGGGAAGGACTATATGCACTACCCATCCTTCGCAGTGGTGTTGCAAGGGTTGGTTTCAGTGAGATGCTGTCCTGTAGCCCTTCTCCAAGTGGAAAAGCCTTTATAGACTCTATAGGCAGCTTGTTAACTCCAAGTGAAAGTTCCACTTCTTACCATGGTGTGTGTTTGCATAAAGATTTATTCCAATGTTGCCCAAATCCAACAAGTTTTTTATGATGCTTAAAAAATTAAGAATTTGGCTATTCATTCATTTGCAATTATTTGTTTCCTGATTTATAGTGTTAAATCTCAGCCTGGGGTTGAATCTCAGCCTCTTTACAGGTAACATCTTTCTTCACTTAGTATCACTGAACACTGATGCTTTCTTCTAAACACGGTTTAATTCCTAAAGCCAAATCTTGAGTGATGACTATGGATACCATATTCATGACTTGCATTCTTATCGAAAGATCTTCAGTCAGCCATACCTTGTAGGCTAATATTTTTCTTGATATGTTAGTGAGTCATTAAATCAACTTAGTGGGTTATGACCAGAACTTTATTTAAATTAAATTGAATAACAGAAAACATCATAGTAGGTCAAATTTAGAGGTTTTGTCTTATGTTTGTTTTGTGTGTGTGTGTACATACATATGTTTGTACTGGGTCACAGTCAAAATGGTTAAAGGTTACTATTGTGAGCATTTCCCCAATTACACCCCCTACTAGTCATACTTTTCTTCCTTTATGACATCTTCAGTTTTCATGCGCAAACATTAATGCTCCATAGCACCCAAGATGATTTAACATGGCCAACATGAACTCACTATCTTCTCTTTGAATTTGATCTTCCCTTTGACTTTCTTATTTTAAAAAGTTATTATGACTCTTGAAACCTAAACTTAATGTCATAAAATATTCTGAATTCAACCAGAAAATATAACCCCAATTTTTTTTTCCTTTCTGTCCATTCCAAAAGTTTATGCCTCAGATCAGACTTTTGTCATCTCTGTACTGACCCTTGCATTACCCTTGCATTAGGTCTTCTTAGTCTGGGCTTAGCCCTGCTCAGTTCGAGCTTCATTTAGCTGTTTGAATGAACCTTGTCCACGTGAAGAAGTAAGCTGGACTACAACCATCTGTTTCATTTTTTTTTATGTGATCATTAAAATTAAGGTGAAAGAGTAACAAAAGGGGGAGGGTGATTTAAATAATAAATGAGACATGAGACATGTAAGCAATTTGAAGAAAGTCTTAAAGCAGTTGGATGATAGGTACTGATTAAGCAGTTCGGTTATGAGTGAGAGGAGTGGATCCAGCTGACAAGGCAAAATCACAGAGGGTGCAGCATTCAGATTTGCCAGGTTGGGGCAAAAGAGGGATTGCTAGCCAATGCCCTTTCTCCCTCCTCCCCTCCTATATGCAGCATATAACATGCATTAGTGCCCAGGCACACATTCCCAGGGAAAATGAAGTCTCTACACTCTAAACCCTCTCCACTGAGAAGTGAGTGAAAAAAGTATATATTTACACAGTACATATATAATATAGAGAATATATGTGATATATAAAAGAATAGAGATATAAAATTGAATATATAATTTATATTATAGAATTATTTTATAATTTATTTTATTTATATTTGTAATTTAACTCTCTGGTTAGATTTCTTTATCTGAAAAGTAAGGTCACCTCCAGCTCTGACAATTTATTATTTTCTCTCTCATGTGTAAATTTATATCTGTTCTCTGATCATTAAATCAACCTGCTGAACAGATAAAAAAAAAAGGAATGCATTGCCCCCTTGGGCTTGAGCTTCATCACTGGGAGAATATGAAGGAATTTCCAATAAAGCACTGAATCCTCAAGTCTAAGGGCTTGGTAAGCTATGGGAGAAGGCATATACTTAGAAGAGACTTGTGTTATAACCCCCCCTTTTTTATAAATCACTAATACCATTTAACTAACTGTTACTTATTAAATGCTTGTGATAGGCAAATATTTGGCTAACTACTTACACACATGATCCCAGTCAGTATTCATACTAATACATCATCAAAGTGAGCATTGTCATTCCCATTACACAGAAGGGGAAACTAAGGTTCAGAGAAAGTAAGCGACTTCACAACATCACAGATAAGCAAGTTGCAAAGGCAAGTTTCTATGTCAAGTCTACCACATTCCAAAACATGTGCATTTGCCTAGTGGTTAAGCTCTTCTATTAGTTTTGAGTCAATTCCCCTGTGCCTCAGTTTCCTTATCTGTCAAATGGAAGAAATCCCTGACTTCTACTACCCTGAAGCTGTTGTGTATATACAAGGCACTGAACTTAATCCTGCCTTGATAAAATATGTGTCGTAAAAATACAAGTTATAAATTGCCGTTTGAATGTCTGTGGGTATACAGTTTAGCAAAGTCCCTCCTCCCTATGACCTTCTAACAAGCTTACTTATACTTCTTGCTCTCGGCTTGGAACCTACAGGCATTCGTATGTGCAATCCCTGGACTAGAGGCTGGAAACTTACAAAGCAATAAATACGCTCTAAAGAGAAAAGGCAAAAGTCCATTAGACAGTGTTTCTATAGGGATTTTCTTTTTTTATTTTTTGCCAATGGCCTACAGAAACGGTCCAGGTTTCCTCCTCTGGAAATTCAGGAGAGTTTCTGTGGACTTGTGGTGCATATTTAATAAAGACACATGACAGCACCTCGCAAACTCTAAAAGGCTGAGGAAATGTAAAATACTGTTTTAACAAACAACATCTTGTGCAAAAGTTTAAGCAGCATGTCAAAGAAATAAACTTAGAAACACAGGCCCCACCATGTTTTTACACTCCAGATGTTAAAACATCTTGTTCATTCACTTCAGCATGCATCTCAAACTTATGAACCATTTGTTTGAAACATAAGTCCTGTTGTATTTAAAAAAAGTAACGCTCTGGACAAACAGAATTTTTCTGGACAGAAGCAAACTTAGGCTATTTGAAAATGACTGCAGAAATGGGTTAGTTACTGGGCACCCACTAAGTTCCGGGCCCCGGGCCCAGAACCCTCCCGTGACACGCTCACCTGGAAGGAGTCCCCTGCATCCTTTCCTCACTCACAGCACTTTGTTGCTGCTGCCCTGCCCTCCTCCCTGGATTGAGCCCTCTGAGGTTAGAAGCTTGCCAGTTATCTTTTTCTCCTGAGCACACAGTAGACATGAAAGATACTCCTGTTAGATTCATGTTTTAGCCACTGAGTCTGTGGTGTTTCATTACGGCGGCCACAGGAAACCAATATAACATTCTCCCACCCTCCACTAGAATGGAAACGTTTTGAAGACAGGGATTAGTGTCTAGCATGTAATGAAAATCATAAGAGGCATTCGAAATGATTTGTTGAGGCAGTAAATGAATATATGGATGACGTGGTTGTATGTGCCTTCCATACCAGACTGAGGCCTGAGGGCAAGGATCATACCTTATTGCTATCCACATATCTATTGCCAGTCTTGTCCATCACACAGCAGTCAACTGAACTCCATGAACTGATGGAAGTAGCATTGCATTTGTCAAACTGAATGATCTGGAGATAGTTGATAAAGTCATGGTCAAATATGTTTCATATGTATATAGTCTTTTAAAGAAAAACTGGACTGTGTGGCGTATGAGTAGAGTAGGTATGTGGGGTTGCATGTTTTTCTGTACCTGACTGGAGGCTCTCAGCATGCATCTAAGAGTAAAGGAGTCTAGTTGTGAATGAAAAGACACGCACTTTTTAATTCTCATTCCATTTCTAAACTGCTTCTCTAATAAAAGGATCCAGTGCCTCCTCATGATCCAAAACTCCCATGCATGAGGCACTGAGAACCTAATGGGGGTGGGAGAGTCAGCAAGGCTTTGAGCCTTATTCAGCAGCTGCCCAAAGAACCCTGGGCTCTGTTGGTTGTGCCCACCCCATGTGCAGAAGCTGTTTCCCACAATGCAGTTTGGCTTCTGCGCTCCATGGATTAGCTAGGGCCGATTAAGTAACCAATTTATGTTCTCAGAGCTGTTTAATGCATGCTGTGTCTGCATGATAGATGGCTCTGGCCTCCTGTGAACCATCATTCCTTCCCCAGGATTTCTTTTCCCCTCTCAAAAATAAATATAAAAAGGCGTCCAAAATAATACTGCAAGGGAAACAGGAAAATCAGTGTTTTGCAGCTAATTCTAATGAAGTCATACAACCCAGATGGCATGAATAATTCTACCTATGAGAAGGCCAGTAGAGATGTGGGTCACAGGCCCACCCACTGGAAGGCAGGGCAGCACAGTGGAAAATGCTCAGGGCCAGACAGGCCTGAGTCCAAATTCCAGATGGGCAGCTGTTAGCTCTGCAGTCTAGAACAAGTCACCTCTCCTCTCTATTCTTCAGTCTTGAAAAATGGGGATATAATGTTTAACTTTCAGGTGGATGTGAAGTTTAGAAATATATATACAAAAAACCTGCACATTCGTAGCCTTAATTCGGAGTCACAGGCTCAGATTTCCACAGGGGCCTGGCAGGTAGCATAATGGAGAGACACTGGCCAGGTGGCACCTGTAATGAATTGGCAAGTGTGTGCCCCGTCAAAAGGGGCAGCTGCTGCTAGCTTCCTCCAGCTGGGAGTGACCATGTGGAAACAAGAGCGGGGCATACCAGAGCTGCCAACTTTTCAACAGAAGCAAAATTTAAATTTTTTAAAAAATATGAAATCTCTTAAGCTTTTGATGTTGACAATAATTTCAAATTTTTTAAAAGTTACTGATTCAGTCAATCAACATCTATGAATAGAATATGGTTTATGATCCATCAGTTAATGGATTGCACTCTAAGTAAATTGTCATTATTGTAACTTGGGGAAAACTTTTAGAAACAGAAAATGTCATACTGTCTTAAGTGCTTTCAGGTTGAAGCATCATTTAATAATAATACTGGCCTATGATGAAGTTTTCACTGCCTCGTGGTAAAAAAGAAAAAGAAGGAGTTTACCTCACCTTCTCACTAAAAGCTAAATTTACTCCATAGAAAACATTTTTAAAGTTCCAGTTCTTTTCGTGATAAAGTCTTTCATTATGAGATGATTATGATGGTGAGTAATATGGTATTTTCAAATCCTCTGTAGGAAAAGTTAAAAGTTGGTAACACTATTGGATTTTCTTCCTTTTAAAATTTAGTTTTACTTTTTTTTTAATCCTAGGTAGCAACTGCTGGTTTGGGGACATTTCTACTAATGTGAATTTTGTCTCATGGGTTGTGTCCATACTGCGGAGGTTGCTGATTGCTCTTCATTATCCATTTCTCCTTCCTTAGTAAGAGAATATTCCACTAGGAGCATGATCACCAAGAATAACGACTGGATTTTACAGCCTTCTTCTAGCAACGGGGGCCACGTGTCTTCGTTCTGGTCAACAATAAGCAGAAGTATACTAAGACAGTTTCTTGAAACTTCTCTCAAAAAATAACTAGCATGCACCTTTTTTGCCTTGCTTCCCTTCTTTCTCCGTCCTGCTACCTGGAACATGGGTGTAGTGACTGGAGAGCCGCCTTGGATGATGGATCGGGAGGCTGAAAGGAGCCTGCATCCCTGAGGACTGCACAAAAGAGACTGCCAACTTGGTTCTCTGGATTGCTGACTTCGGATTTTTTCTATGAGAGAAAGAGCCTTCTGTCTTCTATCTTGTTGAAGCCACTGTTATTGTGGGTCCCTCTTACTTGCAGCTGTACCTAATCCCTACTAATGTACCCAGGGAATGTTTCTAACTGGGTGCTCTCATTTATACCAAATATTTGTTTTGGATTCGTTTCTCATGTTAATCAATAAGAGGAAGTGAAAACTGAGTCAAAGAAAAATGTTTGTTGGGACATTTTTTGGTTTAAAAATAATCTCCAAGCAATCTTCAGTGATTTGCAAACATATGTCTCAAGCTTTAGCATTTGGAAAGTACGTAAGGGTCTGCCATGGAACCACCACAACTCCAGGTCATCTGCTACACTACTATTGGCACACACTGGCATCCCTGACTGTTGACTTAAAAGTTCACACAAATGGACTTATACTGAGATTGTAAGAATGTGCAGATCATAATCTCCAACAACTCAAATGACTTGAGATGACACATCATGTTCCTACAGGTAATTCGCAGGGAAATATCAGCACAGCTGATCTTTGAGGGCTGAAGTACTGAAACAGGACCATAAATGCCCACAGGTGATCTGCAATGGTACTTACTGTTACTATCTACAGGTGGCTATGGGAGTAATGTGAGTTTCTTGAGGAAAGGTACATTACCTCTACTGCTTGCTCAGTGTTCTTACTTTGTACCACTCTCTTGCTTGCTCACTGACCATTTCCTGGACACCCTGACACACCTTTGTTCCTCATTATATCACGCTCACTCCTACCTGGAGGCCTTACACGTGCTTATTCTTTTGCATGGATGGTTCCTTTCTCAGACCTTCTCCTAGATGATTCTTTCTCATAGTTCAGATCTTAGTTCAAATGTGAGCTCCTCAGAGAAAGATTTTCCTTGACCTATGAATTTTCCCAATCACTCTCATGGCATGTGACACCATCTGAAATTGCTTATTAGTTTCCAGTATATTGACTGTCTTCATTACGCTTAGAATAAGGGCAGGGACCTTGTCAGTTTTGTTCACCTGGTTTCTCTAACATGGTATAACATGTAGTAAGCATTCAATAGATAGATAAATGGATGACTACTGAACATAGCCTAATTACTACAGGAAATCTGAGGGATCTTACAAGAAATCTATAATGCTCTACAGGACTTAAAGGAAATCCATAATGGCAGTGCAGGTGTTACAGATAATCTATGGGCACCTATAAGTCACCTGCTGTAAGACTACAAATCTTTTCAGATTGTTTTTAAAGGGGCTACAATACCCTATGAAGTGATAAACAATCTGTGATGTATCTACCATTCCAGATGTTATGAAGTGGGTCTACGGAGTATTTCTAATTGCTTGGTAGAGGAGAAAGGAAAGGGATTTCACCAACTGCAGTAAGAGAAGCATGGAGTGAGACTGGGGGCAAGACAGATGCCTGGATCCTTGGGAACAAGGCAGAGGCAGAGCTGGAGAAGTCAGTTGTATTCCCAGCCTGGCAGATGAGATGAAGTTAATATGAGGTCAAACTGTGGAGGGAGGGCTCTGCATGTCAGATTCCTCACCTCTGTATACCAGATTCCTCTCTGTACAGATTTGTCACCTGTAAAATGAACTGGCTGTGCTATACTAAGGATGCTAACTAGCTGGTGCGCCATCATTCTCTCATTCTGTGTCAGTAGTGGATGTTCTTGGAGCCCTGCCCAGACCCCCTTCACTGGACTAGTGGACCCATCTCCCATCTGCTGTGAGTGTTGGCTGCTAATGACTGATAGCAGCTCCCTTTTCCCATGAATAGCCCTCTGCTGAGAAGGGCCACAGTGCTAGGAGGTTGTGTACTATCACTACCCTGCTGGCCACAGTCAAAGAAATGATGGACCACCAGCATAGAAAATGTCATTCCCCTGACCTCAATTCATGATCCAGTGGACTGGCTAGCCCTCAGCTTGGCCCATATCCTTGCTTTGCTCACTCCCCCTGCTCCAGCCTGTTTTCTTCTCTCCCCTTTTTCTGAGAGCCTTCCCCCAATAAATCACTTCCACAAGAATCCCTGTCTCAAGTTTCTATGGAACCCAAACTAAGACCAATCCATGGAGACACATCACTAAATTGATCACACTACTCTTGCACTATAAACTCAGATTCATTTGTAAAAGTATCCCAACAGCAGTAAGAACACTTCCAGTCTATTGCTATTGGCATTAGAGAGAAAACCTGTTTTCCAACCCTGAGCTGGAATATCTCAAAGGTCCCCTCCTTTGCTGACATTTTTCTTTAATGACACTTTTTAGATGACCTGAACTTATTGTCTGACTGAAGATAGGGAAGCAGAGAGTCAGAGGTACTCATACTGGAGAAATGTAAAAGTCTGGTTTCCCCAAGACTCAACTTCTATGCTTATTTACTTTGCTCATGAATGATCCCCTGCCATGAGAGACCAGGAACCTGATTCCATTCTCCCTGCACAAAACGGAGTACTTGGGACATGCTCTCTAAACCTATGGTGACTTCCACATTCACCCAACTTCTCCTTTTACCCAGAAAAGCACTTCCTGCTGATTGAACACAAGGGATAGAGCTTGGTACTGACAGCTGAGGTGTGGAGAGGGCCAACCGGAAGGGTTTCTCCTACAGAACAAAGGATTCCAGGGAAGAGATCTTCTTCCTCAGAAAAGAGGGAAAATCCATCTACCCTGCAGAACCCACTGAAGTGGGAAAAAATGCCACAGTAAAGAAATAGCAGACTGGCTGGGAAGGCTTCTCCCACGGTTGGTTGGGAAATGCTTCGGTAAAGGAAAGGTGGGGAAGGGGCCCCTGTGGGCTCTGGTGCTTTGCTTCTCCTGTGGGAGGAGGTGGTATGTAAAGCAATGCAGCTGTCACATGGGGGAGGGAGGGCTGGATGGTGGGACCAGGTGAGGGAGATGGCAGAGAAATGATGGCAGGGTGCCTCCTGGAATTAATGTTTAGTAGAATATTAACAGCTATTCCATGAATAATAGCATTATTATTTTTAGTTTGCAGGATTGACAATACTTATACATACTTGTGTCTATGTCTGTGTGTGGGTGTGCATTTATTTTTAAACTGAAGAGGTAGCTTGGTAGAGTGGGTAAGAGTTCAGATTAATTGTGGAGTCAGAATGGGT
The DNA here is from genome assembly GCA_004024845.1 of Tonatia bakeri. Lineage (NCBI taxonomy): Eukaryota > Metazoa > Chordata > Mammalia > Chiroptera > Phyllostomidae > Tonatia > Tonatia bakeri. Next base: position 53,999 of record PVIA01001010.1, read on the forward strand.
TCTAACTGTGGCTATGCAACAACTGTGTGACCTTAGGCGAACAACTTCACTGCTCTGTGCTATGGTTCCAGTATCTTTTAGATGAGGGTAACAATAATGTCTCATCTTATAGAGTTGTTACAAGAACTAAATGAGCTAGTCTTTGTAAAGTACAGAGCATGTTTGCTAAATAAAGATGCTTACCTTGTCAAGTGTAATTGAAAAATATTGGGTTAAGCTGACTCATTTAATGCAGGACTCCTCAGAAACCAAAGTGTTAATTTCCCTTAGCACAGGAATATAACAGATAGCAGTTCCAGAGCCTTTCTTTATGGAGCATCCTGCAGGACAAGCATCTCTGAAACAATTAGCAAAGCAATCGTTTAAGGAGATGGCCCTATGAGGTGAGGAATGAAGGCAGTGAACTCACTCCTACTCAGGATTTGGCATGGGCCAGTGCTGTGCTAGGAGCATTGTTTACCTTAGCCCCTTGTATCTCACCACAGCCTCATGAGGCTATGAAGCCCTCCATTTTATAGATAAGGAATCAGAGCTTCAGAGAGAGGGAGTAACATGTTCAAAATCTCTCATGAAGTTGCCCTGGCCAAGTGGCTCAGTTATTTGCAGTGTTGTCCCATATGCCAAAAGGCCATGGGTTTGATTCCTGGTCAAGGAACATACACTCTAGGTTGTGGGTTCAGTCCCTAGTCGGGGCATGTATAAGAGGCAACTGGTGGATGTTTTTCTCACATTGATATTTCTCTCCCTTTCTCTCTCTCTAAAATCAAAAAACATATTCTCAGGTGAGGATTTAAAAAACTTCTCATGATGCATTTCATGCCAGTGGAATGATCCTGGTTTTGTCAGATTGCCAGTCTTCCTCCTTGGAGAATTAGGTCAGTGAGAGCTTCAAGGAGGGAGGGACCCAGAGCTGGGTCCAGAGAAGGCTGGGATTCTGACCAAGGGTTAAGAATGAGTGAACTCCACCTGATACACAGAACAGGGGGGTACGACTGACTGCCAAACATCCTCATGGCAAAGGAGGACGGAGCTGGTGAAGAGGACAGTTGGCTGGGAAGTTGCAGGTCCCAGAATCCTGTTCACTTTGTTACTGTCTGCTTCCAACAGGGACCAGTGGAAGTTCCCTAAAAGTAGGTTTGTGGACTTGTCTTCAAGGTTAGCAATAAAGGGGATGTAGGGGAATTTGTTACTCTGTCCCACGCCAGATGGAACAGCTTCAGAGGAGAGCCGGGGGAGCCTTACAGAAGAGGTGGCAGGTCTGGCAAGGGGCCTGGGATTTTCACACTAGGGCCTTCAGTTTTGCAACAAGTGATGAGTTCCCATGTCCCGAGCCATTCTGTTACACAGAAATATGGGGTGAGGAAGGAGTCCTCCACTCATCTGATATTCACAGGGTTGAACAAGAGTGACAGGTCCCTACCCTCCAGACTTGTTTCCAGGACTCCATGGAAAATGCTAGTTTTTTTTATGAGGTTAATGCTCCAAAAACACTTATCCAACAAATGGCTAATGATTTAGTGAACCAGGCTTTTCAAATATGCACAGAAAAAGAACTGTGCCCCATAAGGGAGCAGACACCCAAATACTTATGTTAGCAGAACCAGAGAGTGAGAGTGGGGGGGAGGGATGAAGAGGGCTTGGAGCCTGAGGAGCTTTTAAAGGAGTTGTGCAGTGGGTGAGGCTTATCACAGCCAGCCCTTTCCTCCTCAACCCTCTCCCCACTAAGCTACTTGCATTTTAAGTTTTGGAATCCCCCTTTCCTCCTGAAATTTTTTTATGGAGAGGGCTAGAGGAGGCTTTGCCAGTCAGGCCAGGGACAAGATCCAAGCTTTGCCACTGAGCAGGGAAGTCTTGTGAATTCTCTTACTCTGAGTCACGATTTCCTTATCTGTACGTTGGAGAGAATAATACAGTCTTCACAGGTGTGTGGCGGGGGCGAAATACTGACTCTCACGCCCAGGGCAAGGCACACCACACCCAGAAGGCGTGTCTCCTGTCCTCACGCCTTCACTCCTGGGTATGCAGCAGCAGGGGCAGGCTAAAAGGGTGCAGAGACAGAGGGGAGAGAGCCAGGCAGGGGGGGAGAGGAGAACAAGGCAACAGCTGCAATGCCACAGGCTCAGTCTCGAGACGGGGGCAGCGCAGCAAACGCACCGACTGCTCTAAGTCGTTAGCAACAGCAGAAGGCCCTTGTTCACACTGCCTTCTGCTCCGCATCGCTGCTCCCTCACTGACAAGACCACGTGCAGACTGTCCTAGTTCCTCATACCCACCTCCTGTCGCGGGTTCAAAGGCTTAGTTGTGTGTACGTGCCTGTGTGTGTGTATGTGAGAGAGAACCCTTGTGTATGTACGTATGTGAATGAGAACATGCTTGCACTTGAGCCTGTGTGTAAATGCGTGCGTGTGTGTGTGTGTGTGTGTGTGTGTGTGTGTCTTGAGAGGGGGAGGACTGGCCTGGAAAAAAAAATAAAAGTTCCTTCTTTGATTTGACAAGTTTATTTCTCTTGTGAGGGACAGACAGTCTCTCATGTTTGAAGAACACTCCCTACCCCATCATTACTTTTTTTTTTTTTTTAATTTCTGAACAAGTGTCGGGTTTATTCAGGAATTCCAATTTCCACTGGGAGTTTTGGGGGAAAGTGAGGTTTCTCCCAGGGTTTGTCTGAGGACTCCCAGATGGAGGCAGACTAGGCAGTTCCACACCCCCTTCATGGAAGGTTCATTTGTGATCCATCTCTGGACAGTCCCGTGTCTGGCATGGGGCCTGGCACTGGTAGACACTCAGTAAATGCTTATTAAACAGAGAACTGTTGTAGTCTTTTGGTATGAGAATCTTGCTGCTGACAGTGACCAACTTGCCTCAGAAGGCAATCACAAACCATTTTCAAAAAAGGCAGTGTTTCCCTCGTTTGTACAGTTTCATTGCTAAGTCCATGCTGGACACATAGCAGGTCCTCAAATATTTCCTCAACATTTCTTGAACTACCCAGTTCTCTGACCAAATTCAATCTTCTGTATACTATTCCTGAGCTATTTGTGCAGTAGCACATATGTGGAACAAGACTTTAGCAGTCCTCCAAGTAACCCACATGTGTGAGGTAAGAGCACGTGGTAAGAAATAGATTTGGTAGGTAGGCATTCATACTCAAGTATTTCTAAAAAATGCAACAAAAACACATAAATAGAACAAAGGTGAGTGAGTGTTTATAATCAATTTCAGAAATAATTCTATATTTTAAAAAATTATTGATATGAGAGAGAGAGGAAAGGGGGAGAGAGAGAGAAGGGGAGAGTGGGATAGTGGGAGAGCGAGAGAGATATCATTTTGTTGTCCGACTTATTTATGTATTCATTGGTTGCTTCTTGTTTGTGCCCTGACTGGGGATTGAACCTTGGTGTATCGGGACAATGCTCTAAGTAAATGAGCTCCCTGGCCAGGACCTTCTTGTATTTTTAATGATATATTTTGACGTTATCAAATCTTTCTACTAATTAGGAGAAAGCAGCTGGCACTTAAAAGAGGGGGGAGGGACTCTTTACCTTTGGCTTGAAATGAAATGAAGGTAACTGTGCAAGATATATTCCACCTGTGCCCCCTTAAATTCTGCCACCGCAGACCTTGGCAATGCCTGCGCACACTGAAAACCTTAGGGTCTGAACAAAGGCAGGGGACTGGGGCATGGATATGGGTTTAAATCCAGGCTGCACTATTAGATGTGTCTCTGGCTGAGATGCTAAACTTTTATGAGCTTGCCTTTTTTCATATGTCAATTGGAGAAATAACTAACTTCACAATAATGTATGGAATGTTTTCTGTGGTAGGTATTTATCACATATTATTTAATTTAACCCTTACAACAACAAATCTGTGTAGTAGCTCCTATTCTTTGTTTAATGGATGAGGGAACAAGACTTAGAGAGGTTAAGTAACTTGGCCAAGATCACACAGCTAGTGTCTGCTAGATTCTGAACCTGAATGGGGGCTACCTAATTCCAAAGCTGATGCTCTTAATCAGCTTGCTGCTCCACCACAGTCCTCATGCGGTTTTGAGGACTAGAAGAAATTTCCTCCATGGAGTGTATAACAATGCCTACCAAGCACACGGACAGGGCTCACGTGCACTTCTTAACCACCCCTCTTTGGGCTGTTAGATAGTTCCGCATGATGTGAAATCATAGAAGGACTCTCATCTTCAGTGCCTTGCAGTCCAGAAAACAGCATAGAAGGCTGAACAAATAGCTGTCTTTATTCTGGGAATCCTCACTGTGGAACCCAGTGGTTTCAGGCCACAGGAATTACTCAGTCTTCCTAAGGCCACTCTGGGGTTGTTCTGTCCCAATTTTTGAAATTAACCCTTGCCGTCTCATGTCTGAATAAGTGAGGTTTTTCAGTAATAAGGCAGGGTGATTTATGTAAGGGCCATTTGTCTTCATAAGAAATTTATTAAACAATCATTGCTGCTTTTTTTGCTTCGTATTTGTCATCGGCGGTGTGGTAACTGGTGTTTGAAGCCCATGCTGGCTTGTCATCAAATGAACCTGCTGTTCTGATCAAGCGAAGCCAGCTTGGCAGCTGGGAGGTAGAAGAGCTGATGGGAAGCAGGAAGGCACAGGCCACAGGCAGTGAGATCTTCCCATGGAAGAAGTGGCCCCAGGCTTTGGGGTCTCCAGATTAACCCACACCCACCCGTCTCTTCTTCAGAGACCTCTTGAAGGTCTCTGTCGAATCTGGTGATGTCCTTAGACAAGCACAGGTTAAATACACACGCCAGGATGGTGGCTAGTACTTCATTACAGGGTATTAATTATCATCACCTCCAACAGCAATTAATAACAATTAGGGGTCTTGTAATAACATGAGCACTGTGTGTAGCTACTTTAGAAGCTGCAGGGAAGTAAAATGGATGATTCTGGAATACCCAAGATGGGAGAATCAATTGTATTGTCTTAATATATGACTATGAAAGACATTGCCTGGCTCCGTAAACTGAGTAGCACATGCCACAGGTCGCGTGCCTTGTGGTCTCCCTGGGCAGAGGTACGGAACTGACATGAGGGAATGAACCAAGCCCACAGACAGGTGTCATTGGCTAAGGTGGTGTTTTTAAGTAGTCAGAGTTTGAATGCCCTTAGGCTGGACCTGCATGCTCCAGCTGCAGTATGTTCCTGAGACTGCTGTCTTGTTACACCTGTCTGTGCCCTGAAATCACATCCATCTCTGCGTCTCTGCTCTGCAGAGGGAAGAGTCCAGCAGGGATCTGACACCCTGAGCTTCCTTCACTGGTCTGTTGTGAGGAGTAAATGAGCGAATTCCTGTGACTCACTCACAAAAACACTGGCACATAGCAAGCATTCCACAAAGTTCAACTTTTCAAACAATTTACAGAAAAAATGAAAGGCTCTCTTCTCTGGTGAGGCAGGCTCTGATGACTTTGGGCTTTCATACCTTATTATGGAGTCTGAATAAGTGGGGAGGCAATTAGGGGTCCCCAGGAAAGCTGCTTAACCTCTCAGGGGCTCAGTTTCCTCAGAGGTCAAAGGTGATATGTATGCAAATATTTGTATTGTGCAGGTTTGCTGACAGAGTAAAATGAGAAGGATGCATTTAATCAAGCACAATGACTTTCTCTTCTTATCTTTTCAGTGTCTAAGGCTGGAAGGAGGTCAGTGGATCAATCAGTCTCAGCCTTGGTTAACTGTGACATGGGATGCTAAGTCCTTGTCATATCAGGCAGAATGAATATTTTGGTTCCCAAGCTGACATTAGGATGAAAATCAACTGGGCCACTTACCAGCTATTTGACTTTCCCTAGACACCTCTGCTCTGGGAGCCTAGCTGCCACGGAGGTGAAATGAGAATGGCAGAGGAGCACATTGTGGCTGAATGTGCCCCGTGAAACAAGGGTGCAAAGCTCTGAAGAAATGCTCCCTCCTGTGTCCGATGGGCAGTAGACCTGCCGGGATGGTGACCACTTCTTAAAATGCGAAAATGCCTCATCTCGAGGCTGTGCGCCTGGAACTAATATAATATTGTATGTCAACTGTAATTGGAAAATAACTGTTAAAAAAGGAAATGATCCATATATGGCAGTTGTTACAATGGTCACACCCAACTTGAAATGAGAGCTCCTCCTGTCACTCAGGAACATGCTTCATAAGAAAGCATGGGTCCCTTCACTGGGTCCCTTTGCTGAATTGAATTTGAAGTGGTAATTTCTACTCACTTTTTAAAAATCAAAACTTAGGGAAAAAATGACATTACGTACTTAAATAATGTTACAATTTTATAAAATCAAGATATTCTCTAGAAAGCTGCATTAACAGAAACATATCCATTTCAAACTAAAAAAAACCCCTTTTAAATTAGAGCTAATTTAGTCAAGACCCATCATTGTAAAACTTCCTTGGGAGTTTTCATACACATACTTACTAGCAGAAACTATTCTCTGGAATAAAATATTTTTGCTAAAGCAGAAAATGCTTTCTTTATTGAATTGCCAGTTTTCCAAGCATTTTCATTTTTTAGAAGGGTTTTCTATTTATCTTGAGAAACTACAGAGATAATAAAAATCTAAATATAATTGAATATAAATGTATTCAAATAATTATAGGATGAAAAATGGACAAGTCAAAGCCTGCTGCGTGTGTTTAAGATGAATGATGGGAAGGCAGGCGTTTGGGCCTGGAGAAGGTAGGCCTGCTATGTTCAACAGCAGTGGAAGCTGGAGGCTCCAGGGTGTACAGTAGACAGGAATTGTTCACTTACAAGCAGGAGTCTTTCTCCGATCATCCCTTTCTCTCTTCTTACTGGCCTCCTTTGTTCTTTCCTCCATCCCTCTTTTTTTTTTTTATAACATACGTCCTTTCTTCTCTCTTTCCTTTTCCCTTTTTCCTCCCCCACTTTCTTTCTTTATCTCGGTTTAATTTCCTTTCTCTCTCCTTATCTCTCAATCCCTGGCTCTATCTGTCTTTTCTCTCTGCACGCATTTCTCTGTGTTCTTTCTGTGCCTCTCTGTATTTTCTGTTCTCTTTGTCTGTTTTCCCCTTTCCCTTCTTCCATCTCCTTTCCTCTGTCTCATCTACTTGGTCTACAGTGACAGCCTAACCATCAGGCAGGCATCAGGAGTGGACGAAAAGTAGGGTCACGGCTCTATCTCTGCCCTTTGGGGACTCAAGTCTCATGGGAGAGGCAAGTAGAGAAACAGCCACCCTGCTAAGAAAGAGGAATCAGCAAACACCCTGGGAGAAGAGTGTTTAGCATTGTGTTGGTGAGTGGAGGGACGCTGAATACAAAGGGCAGAGGCATCAGCAGGGACTAGCCCACAGAGTTTAAGGCACAGTGGAAAGATGAGGTCAGGTGCTACTAGATCAGAAAGGAGGAGAGAAGAGGCAAGGTATGCAGGGAGAGGGGGAGAAGGGAGGGAGAAGGGAATGATGAAGGCACAGGATGAGAGGGAGGGTTGGATGTCAAAGGAGAAGGCCTTTGAGAAAGGTAAGTGGCCCAGTTGATTTTCATCCTAATGTCAGCTTGGGAACCAAAATATTCATTCTGCCTGATATGACAAGGACTTAGCATCCCATGTCACAGTTAACCAAGGCTGAGGCTGATTGATCCACAGTTGTACACCAGTCCTGGCTTTCTACAAATGTCCTGTCTTTTGGATCTTACAGGCCAGTTAGAAAGAAAGAAAGAAAAGAAAGAAAGAAAGAAAGAAAGAAAGAAAGAAAGAAAGAAAGAAAGAAAGAAAGAAAGAAAGAAAGAAAGTAAGTAAGTCTGGGTCAAAACTTTTATTTTTCTAAATAGGGATATTTACCAAAAAATGCCAACTGTGAGCATAATTTTATGAATTAAATGCTATTTAACACTAAAACTAGTGGGATAAATAATCAGAATAAAGGATATTGGTTTTAAATGAACTCTTTAGTTTTCCGCAAAGCTCCCTATGGTGTCCTTTTTTTCTCAAGGGAAAATTTTGTTATCCACGAGAGTCACCACTCTTCCAGGGGTCTGTGCTTGGGAAGCACTAACAGGCAGTGACAGGGACAGTGTGCAGTGACAGGGAGCTTGCATTTGCGTTTGGAAGCAGTGAGGAGCTAGTGCATGTTGCTAAGAAGACGAGAACTAGTGTGCACCCGCGGGGCCGCAGGAACATGCAGGGTGATCAGGCAGCTCCCTTCTAGCATGTTGTGTTTCGTGGGTGACAAACTATGGTGGCCCACATTTTCATTCCTGTTCTTGGAGGGTGACTGTACTCACCATAGTGGATGGTGGTGGAAATTAAAACTACTAATAGATGTGAGGGCATTTGAAGATATATCGAGACCTAACTGTATGGATCATTAATAGTAGAGGGTGGCCTCATCCTAAAATTTGGTTTTGGGTGCAGATAGGTGGTAACAGGACCACAAGGAACCATGAAGGGGGTGAGTGGTCAGGTCGAGCATTCCCATGCCTCCAAGAACCTGTACTCACCTACCACTGCCAGAGCCATTGGCATGTGCCAGGTATCTCCTAGAAGCTTTGCTTTGTTATCCATTTAACCTTATTTCTTACAACAAATTTCGTGTCTCATATAAAACTACAAACTTGTTTGGTGTTGGACAGCTGGCTATGGGAAAAGCAATGCCTTTTTTTTAACCACTGTATACTCACAACCTGTTCTTTGAACGGTACATAGTAAGTGTTCAATAAAGTTTTAATTGACGAGATTTGTCAAAGATTTCATAACAAGTAAGAAGCATAAGCAGGAATCTAAACCAAGCCTGACTCCACAGCCCATGCTTGTAACCACGGTGTACCAGTGCCTAGTTTCTCGTCTCCAAGGACATCCCTATTCCTTGCACTGTGCCTGGAGCACCTTCCCACCCTTTCCTGTCTGATATATGAAGCTTATTCAATCATTCCTTCATGAATTCATACATTCCTTGACTCATCACTCATTCAATGAATATCAGGTCACTCAACATCAGGTGCTAGACCCTGAAAGCATTAAAATGAGTAAGATATGATCTGATCTCTTCCCCTAAGAACCTCATCATGTACTGGGGAGGCAGACAAGTAAACTGAAAATTGTTACAAAACACCTATCTTATATGGTTATATATGAGCTTTCTAGTAGTCACTCAAAAATAGTCTGTTTTACTCACTACCAGATATCTTTGCAATGCTTACATTTGCAATCTGTACTTCTTATTTTGTGTTAACATGTTACAGCTTATTGATTATTTTATCTGGCACTTCTATCAAATTAGTTTTAAGAAGTTTTATTCTTCTCATTTTCAGTTTTAATTCAATTTCTTCAATGTTTTCCAAGGGTCTTTGTGTTTGGATAGTTTCAATTTTGTCTCGAAGCAATAATTATGTCTAACACTTACATTGTGCCTACGACGTGCCCAGTACCATTCCCAGACCAAATGCCCATTTACTTCATTAGCAGTCTGTTTGATCTCTCCACATGTCTGCTTCGCATTTTTCTGGTTTCAGAGTTCTTATGCTTCTTAACAATTTCAAACCTTTGATTAAAAACACAAATGTGTAGGAATGCATAAACTTATATAAGTGATTAAATCTTCAGGAACATATACAATTCTTATGAAGAGTTCCCTACCTTATATTGCATGACACAAAATTGACCATTCACTGTTGCATGTTGTAGAAATTCTGAGCTCATTTTAGAAAAGATTACAGAAAATACACAGGAAACACAGGCATTTCTTATAAATGGCCAGAGGTTACTGGTGCCCTGCCAAGCACCAATCCTTATAAACTGGTGTGGACTTCCTGTGACCACTGGCTGGAGTGTTCATATAAAAACTCACCTCTCTGTCATTAACTAGAGAAACATGCCTGGGTCCTGTAGGCACTCTAGAGGTAGGGGGAGCAAGGGGTGTGACAGGTGAAATACTGTCAAGGAGCTAACATAACTCAAGTAAGAAGGAGAAGGACTCAGAGTTTGGGGACATTGTGTAAGTTTTCTCAGGCTGCCATAGCAAAATATCACAGACTGGGTAGCTTAAACAACAGAAATTTATTTTTCACAGTTCTGGAGGATTGAAATTCAAAATCAAGGTGTCAGCAGGTTTGGTCTCTCCTGAGACTGCTCTCTTTGGCTTGCAGATGGCCACCTTCTCTCTGTGTCCTCACATGATCTTTTCTTCATGCACACACATCCCCACTGCTTCTGAGTCCAAATATCCTCTTCTTATAAGGACACCAGTCTGGTTGGATTATGACCCTGCCATATGACCTCATTTAACCTTGATTACATCTTTAAAAGTCCTATTTCCAAATGCAGTCATATTGAGAGTTAGGGCTTCAACATGTAAGTTTGAGGGGTGGGCACAATTCAGCCCATCACAAACATCTTCAAAACTTGACTCCAATATTACCCTCTCTGGAAAACCTTCCCCGATTTTCCCAGGTGAAGTTAACTGTAGATTCCTGTACGACATTGTTTATTCTTCTTTAAGTCACATGCCACACGATGTTATCATTTATCTTTTCTGCAGGCTGTATTCATGCTCTGTGCTGATTCTTAGACTGGGCACTTTCAAATGAGAGCTTCTCTTCTTTATATCCCTACCACCCAGTATGGGTAAGTGCTGTGGGGACAGCAGGGTTATGAAACGACTGATCAGTGAAGTAAGGGTGGAATGTGTCAGGGTTTCTCAAAAGAAACAGTATTTTCAAGCCAAGCGAGCAGAATGCTGGCAGGTTACCAAATGAAAGGAACGGTTTGACCAGGTTTAAGTCCAGATTGAGAATCCAGGCATACAGATACGAGATGAGGGACTAGGGGTTAATGCCCAGGAGCAGGAGTGCCAAGACGCCAGGAAGTAGCAGGAAGAGACTAAGTTCGGGAACCAGAGGCTAGATTCAAATCCTAGTTTTGCTACTTACTGGCTAAAAGGCTATGCACAAATCATTTAACTGCTCTGAATTACAGTTTTCTTAATAGTGAAATCGGACAATGTGAAGTAATTGGTAAGAGTGTTGGAGTTAAATGAAGAAACCCATGTAAAGAGTCTACTGTAGGATCTTGTACACAGCAGGTGACTGACAAATGATAGAAATTTCTACAACCAAGCAGTCCCAGATTTTCACAATGCTGCCTATGTAGTCAAGGCTTAGCTCTGCAGACACCTCAAGGGTCCAAAAAAACCTGAACTGATTTGGAAACATTTGACCTGCCAGAGGGAGGCCTTCTAGATCCACCATTGCAATAAGAAATTGTCATAGCATTGCTAATGTTGGGGTTTTCCTTTAAAAAATTACATTAAGCCTCCTTGGAGTTCAGATGAAATGCATTCCCGTGATAATACTCAGAGCTTAATGTTCATAACATTTCAGAATAAAAAAGTCATTTCTGTGTTTACTTTGTGCTTATTAAACAGAAAAAGAGATGAAAGGAGCAAATAGAGGAAAGACAACCACGATTATTTCCAATTTCCTGAGCTATCCCTTCCACCTGGATGCTTTGATAATGGCACGGCAGAGAACAGAGTCTGGGGTTATATGAGGAGCCGAAATAAGAGGGAGAAAGTCGCTCAGTTCTGTCATTCAGATGTTTCATTTGTAAGGTAACGAACAGCCAAAGGGCCAAAAATCGGGGGAACTGACTTCAGATTTAAGTTATCTTCACTTGCACAGACCTGCAGAATCACAGAGTGGGGAACAACCTTGGGAGGTCATCAGGAACCTATGTACATTTTAAAACTCCTCATCCCTATTTTTTTCTTTTTTTGAGACTGAAGGAAGAGGAAATTTTATAACCAGCCACAAGAGCCTCTTCTGGTGCTCAACAGCGCTCACTCAGGAAAACGTCTCTTAGAGCCCAGCTAAGTGATTGTTTCTGCGGAGAGAAATGTCAATCACATGTCTCACCCAGAGGGTAGGTAATGCGGAGTCTATTTACATAAAAGGGACTTACCTGTAACTTACGAAGAGTTAGTAAAAGCTACTCTGGCTTTGGAGTCCAAAAGAATTGGGTTCAAATCTCATTGTGGGTGGCTGCTAGTTGTATGACCTCAGGTTAATTACTTACTTCCCTTGCCTGAGCACTTTTTTCCTCATTTGTAAAATGAAGCCCTGACCTCAAAGCATGCTGGGTATTCCATAGAAGGAGGAATGATGTGTAATTACCAAATCATGAGATTACAGTAGACTGTACTATGTTCAAGTACTGAAATATCCATATATTTGGTAGTATGCTATTTTAATTTTTTAAAAAATTCTGAAATTCAAGTTATTAATATCTGGAGAGAAAGACCAATAATTCAATTATTCAAATTATGTAAAAAGGCAACCTGGTGCAGTCTACAAGTCCAGACAGCTCTGGGCCTGTGTGAATTGCAATAAGCAACTATATTGTGGTCTTGCAAAGCTCCTATGGAAGGAATAATTACTATTGCATTTCAAAGAATTTCTGAAAAAGCAGATATGAATGTGACAGTATGAAAATGAACACAGGTATGTCTGCCTCAGATTTACCCAATGTCTATGATGAAAATGCAGGAGATAAAGACAAATCGCATGTTGTCTTTGGCAGGGGTGGGGGTGGGGTGGGAAATACAGCTTTTTACCAACATGAAACCTGCTGTCTGTATTGGGATGGGTGTAGGAGGAGGCACTGCTCAAAGAAGAAGAACTCATAACTCTCAAATAAGAGATAAAATTATTGCAAGATGAAATTCAGAGGAAAATATTCAGGGTCTGCTTCTAAGTATCTCCTCACCATCCTTCTAATCAGAAAACTGCCAGAAAGAGCTTTCATAGTAGCAGGCTTGCACAAAAATATGTTTGTAATTCAATGATGCCACCGATGCACTTTATTTTTAGCATATTTTTATAAAGAGCAAATAATATTTTCATTTTCAATTTCTGTAGCTGATTAGATTTTCCTATTATGTGCTTTTTGGTTATATTTTGAATATTTATCTTAATGCACTTTTATTTGCCAATAATTTATATTACAGTTATAATATTTGTTTTGTAAGTATACATTTTTCCAATGTTTATAACATATTTATATGTACTTGTATTTAAAGTACATTAAATAATTTAGTTTCTTTGAGCTTTTTATTTTATAAATTCCGTGCACTCTCAAAATAAAATATTGATAGCATGTAAAATAAATACTGAAATAAATAACAGAAACACTATCTTACTGCAGCATTGGAATCACTGAAATGGAGTTAGCCAACTTGTAATAGTTAGGACATTGGACAGGAAAACGTACCAGGACCCAAAGGAGAAGGCAGCAGCCCAAGCAAGACAAAACTAAGGTGTCTAGCTTTTCTCTTGCTCTAGGCTGATGTCTTTCCTGCATGATGTTAGCAGGCAGAAAGGCCTCTGATAGCCCATAATCAAGTAGTATCAGGAGAGATGTCATACATGTTAGTCAGGGAAGTGGGACAGAGTGATGTCAGGCACCTCGAATATTCCACCGTGGGCTTCTGAGGCAACAGCCTGCAGAGAGTCTATGGGGTTTAGGGAGGCCAGGCACCTGTTATGCTTAAATCACAGACCTGCCGTAAGACTTAGAGATGAGGTCATCTCTGAACAACTCTGCATTACACATAAGGAATTCTATAAGGGGTGATTTTATGTAGTGCTGAGTGGCTGTGGAACTTGGAGCAATTGATTTAACATTGTTGCGACTCAGTTTCCTCATCTGTAAAATGGCATTAATAGTAGCACATATTTGATTAATATAAAGGTAGTGAATTACATTGATTAATACATGTAAAGGGTTCAGCATAATCCCTAGTAAATGTCAAGAACTCAAGCTGCTATATGCCTCTAAAGCAAAGTGATTATTAGTATTACCATTTTAAAACTAAGAACTCAGTACGTCCCAAGTGAGAAAGTGGTAAGACAAAAGTTCCAAAAATTTCAAAATCTAACTTGCATTTCAAATACAAAAATGTATAACTATAATATAAAATATCCATTGCAAATGCTAATTTATAAAAATATAATAAAAATGTAATACTATTCTCATATAAATTATTTGCACATACATTACTAAAAATAAAGTGTTATTTTAAAAAACAGAGAAATAAATCTTCTCTTTAATGGTGTTTGTGTGGAACTTGGTGTGAGCTTAGCCTGAGTGACTGCCAGTTTAACGTGGGATTAACCACCACAGCGGATGGAAGATTTCCAGATACCATGAACCTGGAAGCAGAAGGAAAAGTGGTAGGTCCTTAGCAGAATGGCGGGAGTTAAGCATGTAGGATGCGATGGGTGGGAAGCTTGGGTGCAAACAGATAAACTCAACAATTTGTCCTGGGTATTCTGAACTTGAGAAAGAGACAGGAAGATAGACGTGGCACTGAAACCCTGGGGAGGAGGACTGTGTGAGGATGGTAAGGGGAAGGGAAACTAGATTCTCAAGGCCAATAAGAGGAAGTTGAGTTCAGTCATTAGACTGAAATTGACAAACTGAAAAATGGTAACACCAGTGTGCTGTTAAGAAATATGGAATTAAATCACAGAAGAAAAAGCTAAGATGATGAGAGTCTCAGAGTGGCGGGCATATGGAAAGTAGGAGATTGCTGTTTCTCAATAGGAATTGTAGTATTATTTGATTTAAATGTATTACATGGATACAATTTTTTAGAATTAAAGCAAACAGAATATACTCGACTAAATATAATTATTATGTTCAATTAAATAAGAGCAAAGATATGATCAAAATGGGGAAGGTTATTAAGGGGATTTTCCTAAAGCAGGCAACAATTATTCAGTATATGTGCCTGCTACAGCTTGTTACCTGTATGTTTTCCAGTTAAAAATATTGTTCCCTAAACCAGGCTCAAAGGTATATACCAAGCGCTGCAAGAACTGAGCCCCCTGGTTAGCTCTGTCACAGTAGTTGTGGCTGTAACGAAGGAACAAGAATTGGAACTGCTGTGTCCTTGTCCTCTAGTACTGACTGCGTTATAATGAGAGGACGAGCCTAGGTTGGGGGCAGGAGCAGAGGCTTGGAGAAGTAACACGTCTAACATAGGGGCTGTCAAACGTGCGCCTGCATCAGAATCACCTGAAGAGCCCGTGAAAACAGGTGGTACCAGACTCCACCTCCAGAGTCTCTGATTCAGTGGGTCTGGGAGGAGCCTGAGAATGTGCATCTCTAACCAGTTCCCAGGTGGTCCTGGAACCACACTTTGAGAATCACCGGGCCAGTATGTGGTGGACAAATGAGCACCAAACGTAGGCTACAGAGGAAGGGCTGAGGGAAGAAACCTCTTCCCAAAAAGGTGTTTGAACAGCTTTGTGCTACAAGGGGAGGGACAAAGCGAGGAATCTAGGTGCCCTATATATTTTCGAAGGCTGGCATTGTGATGTCTTTTAATAATCTTCCTGGCTCAGCCCAACCCTCTCTACTTTAAAGAAATGTCTGGTTCTCACAATTCTAATAATATGGGCCCAGAATAGAGCCCACCAATGCAAGTCTGAAAAATAGATTCAATTATCCTTCTCCACTATTGAACCTAAGCTATGCCATTAGAGGCAGGGAGAGAGGCTGAGTGAAACACACACACATGTCACAGGTATCTAAGAAGAAAGAGAATAGGGACAAAAATAGCCAACTTAAGGAAAGATACTGAACAAGATGTCTTTTAGAAATAAATGATTGGGTGGAATCATATTTGTCAATATATTTAACCAACATATGAATTGACTTTATCAGCCAAAGCTTCCTGTTTCACAAGTGTCTATTGAGATCAGAATTGCAAACGCAAACTGAAAGGCCTGTCATGGGTAGGGCATCCCGGGGGTTAATTTAGGCCTTTTGTGCATAAAACTGACAATGAAAAGTGAAAAATGCTCAGCTCCAGACCTACCTCTTGGAGACAGCTAGCCAGCATTTGACAGTCAGACTCTTAGGTCAGTAGAATGTGACCTTGAACAAGTTAACATCTTTGAGCCTCAACTATCTCATCAGCAAAGTGAAGATAATAGTGGCCCATACTGTATAGTGTCATTGTAGGATTTAGCGTGCTATCTAGCAAATGGTGTTGTGCTAAAAGTACGTGAACTCTAGATAGAAACAAGCTCTTTGAAGTCAGATTAGGGTTCATATCTAGGCTGTCACTTAGTAGCAATTCCCTTGGGCTAGGAATTGAACCTTTTTAAGGCATAAGTAATTGTGGTAAAATAGGGATAATAATATATAATCTTTTTAGGATTACTCTAAGGATTAAAGGAAAGCAACTATGACAGTATGGGTGTCCCTCGGTAATATTAAGCACTCAATTAATGAAATTATCACTACATATATGAAACCTAACTGTTATGAATATTAGTTTTCCGCATGTATAAAACTAGAATAAGTATCTACCCTACCCTCTTTCAGGTTTGGTTTGAGGCTGAAATAAGATAACGTATATGAGAGAACTTCTACTTATCATTCAGTCATCAACCATTTATTGGGCCTCTTTTGTGTGCCCAGACTGTCGTAAGTGCCAGCAGTACACATGTAACAAAAAATGGATAAACTTCCTGCTCCCTTAGAGCGTATACTTTTACCACTAGAGTAGAAGAGGGGGAGGTGGGTAAACAGACATATAAAGTGAGGTAATGGAAGTGCTTCAGAGAAAAGTAAGGTGAGGTAGAGAGGACAGGACTGAGGTAGAGCAGTTGTGCAATTTTACAAATGGTGGTCAAGGAAGAAATAGGCCCAAAGTGGCATCTGGGCAGAGTCCTGAGGAACATTAGGGGGACCGACCAGGTGGAGGGACAATCAGTGTAATACTCCTGGGATGGGAGCCTGCTGGGTACTTTCAAAAAGCTGCAAAGAGCCCTGTTGGGCTGGGGGCAGCTGAGGAAGGTGGGGTGAGTGTGCTATGGATCACATGGAAATTTACAGGCTATGTGTTATAGACTACATTGTGTCCCCCAGAATTCATATTTCCAAGCCTAGCCTCCAGTATGGTAGGATTAGGAGATAGGGCCTTTCTGGGGGTAACTACAGTTCTTATTTTTATTTATTTTTTTTGAAGGTAATTAAGGTTACATGAGAGCTCTAATCCAATAAAACCATCTCCCCCCCGCCCCTCTCTCTCCCCCCTCTCATAGAGAGGAAAGGCCATGTGAGGACATAGAGGAAGGGCAGCTGTCTGCAAGTCAGGAAGAGAATTCTCATCAAAAACCAAATTTGCTGGCCCCTTGATCTTGGATCTGCTAACCAATAGAACTGTGAGAATATAAATGTCTGTCGTTTAAGCCACCCAGTCTGTGGTATTTTCCTATGGTAGCCTGAGCAGACTGATGTACCACATTAGGAATTTGAGATGGGCCGCCATGAAAAGGCTTTAGGTAAGGACAGGGCATTTGAAAGGACACTTTACCTTTTGGATGGAAAACATGGGAGCGCAGTTGAAGGATAAGACATTAGTTAGGAGGTCACTACAGTAATTCAGGAAAATGCGGATAGCTGCTCAGACCAGGACAGTAGCAGCAGAGAGTGTGGTGAGAAGTGGCTGAATTCTGAATAGAGTTTGAAGGTAGAGCCAGCAAAAAAAAAAAGCCTGTGGAGGGCGTGTGGATTATGAAAGAAAGAGGGCTTTCAAAGGGGAATGCAGGGTTTTTGGCTGAGCAACTGCAAGACTGGAAATGCCATTCCCCGAGATGTGGAAGAAGTAGCTGGGATAACCTGAGTCTGGGTCTAGAGTTGTGAAGTTTGAGTTACCTAGCAGATGTCCAATGAAGGTGTTTGGGGATAGGGATGGAGTCAGAAGCTGGGAGTTCAGGAGAATGGTAGGGTTGGACATAAAAGTGTGGAAATCATTAGCATATAAATGACATTTAAAGGCATGACACAGCATGATCAAATTTCTAAATACTAACATGTGAAAATTTATATGGATGCGCGTTAATCAATAGGGTCTTTGGTGCGCAGTTCCTTTATAGCAATCCCACCTACAGTTTTTCTTATCTTGGCACTTTACTCATAATATATTGTGTCATTTTAAAATGGAGGACACACCTACTAGCTGTCAATACTTTGCAAATAGAGTCATTTACTCTTTCCATACCCCATTACCAGGACATCTCAGTTGCCAAATCTATTGTTATGTTTGCTTATCAGCTATTCTACACTTAACTGTGTGTTGAGTACTGTGCTAGCAACAGGGAAACAATGAAAGAGATACATTTCCCAGCTTCAGGGAGTCATGAATTTTCAGCAGAGTGCGATAAGCGTGTGACAGAGACATGCCTGGGGAATCATGGGGAAAGAGTGCCTAAATCATCTTGCTTCAGCCAGCAAAGTAGGTACCATCTGGTATGAGTCTGAGCCAAAGGGTTAGTGTATGCAGGATGTGTGCAGGGCTGGGTGAGGTCACAGGGCCAGCCTGAGCACCAGCACAGAGCTCCAAGCACAGCTCGGTGTGTGTTAGAACCACAGGCAGGACAGGGGGCTGGGGGTAAATGAAATGCAGGATCTGATAAAGATATGATGCTGGGCCCTGGCCAGGTAGCTCAGCTGGATGGAGTGTCGTCCTGTGCACCAAAATGTTGTGGGTTCGATACTGGGTCAAGGCACACACCTGGGTCCTGGGTTCAATTCCCTTCCAGGGCACATGTGGGAGGCAACTGATTGATGTTTCTCTCTCACATTGATCTCTCTCTCTCTCTGTTTCTCTCCCCTCTCCCTCCCTCCTTCTCCTTCCTTTCTCTCTAAAATTAACAAATACATCCTTGGGTGAGGATTTAAATTTTTTTTAAAAAAAGGATATGATGATGGGACTTAGAAAAGGGCCATAGTCTGCAGGTTTTCAAATTCCTTATGATGGAGTAAGGGATTAACTTCTACCTCACAAGGAGGAAGGATGTGAGGGGGCATTGAACATTTTTAAAAGGGGAAGTTTTACAAAATAGTAATTGATGGGATGTCAGAGTCATTTTAAGGAAATAACTCCAGAGTAGAATGTATCTGTCTATAAAGTCATCTTTGTATGTTACTGACAAAAGTAAAGTATTACAGAAAACCAATCTTCAACATGGAAAATGACTAAATAAATTATGGTGGATCTATCCAATAACAGTCCATTTATTCAATGGAATATTACTTAGTCATTTAAAGCGATTGATATTAATAACACCTAGCACCTCAGGAGAATGCTTATGGTATGAGTAAAACAAACAAATAAGGCTTTTATATAAAATGTAAGTCATAAAATATATCTACATAAAGACAGGAAGAAATACACCCAGATGATTCTGGTTATTTATTTGTTTGTTTGTTTGTTTATTTATTTTTGGTCTTTTCTCTAGTTTCTAAAACATGGAATAAGTGTTCTTACTTTATATTAATAAAAACAATAAATCATGTGTGATAACTTTATTAGAGTTAAGTAAGGAGATAAAAATCAGTGTTTACATTACTTTGTTTTTATGAAGTATGCCTATGCAGCAGCACTGAGTGGGGAGCGTGAGATCATGTAGCTGGGACCTGGTGAGAAAGCACGTTCTCTGCAATGGTGAGCAGGCCTTCGCTCCTTCCCAGTCCCCGGTGCACAAAGCATCCTGCTCTCTGTGCCCTCAGTTGGGGTTTAGTGCAAACTCTTACATCCAAGGGACAACTTGGCTTCGGTGGGACCTCACCTCAATCATCTGCATCACTGGAGGGAAGGGGCAACAGTTCAGGATTCTCTCATATTTTCTAATGCACAGGGATTAAAGCTGGGGCTCACCCTCTGGAGGAGTCTGCCTAATAACTGAGACCAAAGCAGGTTGGGAAAAGGTCACTGGAAGTTGCTTGAGTTGTAGGTAGGAGTCCACTATGTGGTAAAGGAAAGAAAGGACATTCCAAGTAGAAGCCAATAAATAGAGGTGTGTGTTTTCGTGTGTTAAAAGGTGGATGGGAGAAAGGAGTTTACAGGTGAGGCTGGGAAGTTAGTCTGGGGCCCTATTATAGAGAAATTTAAAGTCTCCATTCAGGTACTTTTCCAATTCTATCAGGCAAAGGGGAGCGATCAACAAGTTTTCAGCACAGAAGTCGCCTTTTCATGTTTGTAATTTAGTAGGATACTCAGAGGGCAGGGTTTAGGAGGGTTTGGAAAGAGTAAGACTAGAGGTAGAGTACTTCCAAGCCTCTTGAAAAAGACAATGTGACCTTGAATGAAGGCAATGGCAGTGGGGATTCACTCTTCCATTAGACAAATGCCTTCTGAGCGCTTGCTATGAGCCATACATTGTGCTGAGCACTGGGGATATATTATAAAATGGAAAATAGACAAGGTTCCTGCCCTCAGGGAGCTTACAGTGTGAAGTGTTGGAGAGGGAAGGAAATGTCTGAGTAGATTTCAGAGGCAGAATCAACAAATACTTTAGACACACCCTTCAGTGCTGAAAGGGCGAACTCTATAAAATCCAGGAGATTTTAATCACTCTGGATAAACCATCTTTACCAAATCTGCAACATTCATTCTTCTAATTACAGCCAAAGAAACGTCCTCATAAATACATTGGAAAAGGAAAGCATTAGGGGCATGGGCTACATATTATTGAACCTAATTTGTGAGTCATCTAGGGGCATTACCTTTAGTGGGCCAATCAGAACTAGTGTCCCCTGGCATGTGAAGTTTAAAGCTTCTGGTTTGAGCAGTTCCATCGAGGGCTACAACACACAGTGTACAGAAGCATGGGAGGGAGGGTAGGGGCCTTTGGGCCAAAGATGAATGGAGAACTAAGTCACAGGAAAAGTAGGCTTAGCTCGGTTTCATGTGCTATGTGATTTAACGCACGTGACCACCTCACTTGGAGACTCAGGTTTCTCATCTGTCAAAAAAGGAACTCAAGTAGTTAATCTCTAGGATTCCTTATAATACTAGAATGTCCTGATTCTATTTTTCCTCCTTAGAATTTAAGTAAATGGTATGCTTCCAGGTTCAAGCTTTTTTATTAATATTTAAATGTATTATACTAACTTATTTTTTCATAATTATTTATAGTTTACCCAGTATTGTCACATATATGTTACCACTCGCTTTTCTCAATTACCTCTGGTTCACATTTTTACAGGTGAGGAAATTGATGCTACATGAGCGACAAAGAAGAGAAACCACACCTACACAGACGCACGGACAAGTGGCAAAGTGAGCCTTATATCAGGTTTTTAGTTCCAGAGCTGTCCTATCCGCTTCAAAAAGCTCACTGCACTAACCAGAAAGGTTAGTCCCCTGTCCTAATCAATCCATGTTTAGAATTTAACAACTGAAATAGGATATTAGGTAAGTTAAATGAGTTCAGCACCAAAGACTCACTGAAAGAGAAGAATGACTACATTTTATTGCACCTAATTTGTGAGCCATCTGGGAGCATTACCTTCAATGGGACAAACAGAACAAACAGTGTCCCCAGCAAAGAGACACTGATACGTAAAGACACCAGCATTAGAGAAACATTAGAGCCACGTGTTAAACACAGAAAGGTGAAAAATCTAGGGGCAAGCAAGCTCTGGATGGGCTTTTTATTTCCCCTGGTAGTGCTCACAAGAAGAGACAGGCTAGGCTTACATGAAGTTGGCTGTCAAGACAAAATTCCTATAGAAATTCCACTTTGGGAGAGTCATCTTACAGCAAATGTAGACACTCCCACAATATTTGGTGCCTGGGTAGCTTCCTCCTGGTGACTTGCTTTCAACTTCATTCCTGGTATAAGTGAGTTCTACAAACTCTTAACTTGAGTCTTAATTTACTCATTCCTAAAGCATGATCTTAAGAGTTTCCTCTAAGATCGCTAATGGACAAAATTAGCAAACTGAGGCTGGGGACTGAAGGTCAGGTAGGTGAGATGGGGTTAGTTATTTGCAGAAGAGCCAGGCGGCAGAGTTTTCTGTTTTATCTAGGACTCACTACCTTTCCCAACTTTGACTAAACATTCTCACAGTTGACTTGGCCTCCTTCGTGCTTCATTCATCAGGTCCATTTGTCTCTGATCTGCTCAGAATGGATCTTCTAAAAGTCTATTAGTATTTAAATCTTCTCTACCCTCTCATGATCTATCATCCCTCTACCTCTCTTTCCTTCTTTCCAAGAAATCTTTAGGGAGCACCTATTTACTTTATTGTAGGCTCTGAGGCTTAGGGGAAGAGCGGACAGATCTCAGATTTCATCCAAACAAGTCTGGGTTCAACTCTTAGTTCAGCAATTACTAGCAGTAAGATTTTGAACCAACTCATTCACTTCTCTGATCCTCTTTTTCATAACTGATGAATGTGGATAAAACTAGCTTTCTTACATGTCTAGAGTGAGATTTATCATTATTAGCAAATGGGGGTGCTCAGTGATTTTTTAAAAATTCTTAAAAACAAATACTAGAAATAAAGATGCAGAAAAACACAATAACACTAACAACCCCTCCAAGCACCACCCCCCCCCCAAAAAAAGAAAAAGAAAACAGAACAAGGCAAAAATCATGGTCCTGGAACCGTAGGAGAACATAAAGAGTAAGAGAAAAATGTAGATAATTATAATATATCATGAGAAGTGATTTAATAAGGAACTCCCCTGCTTCCCAAAGGATGCGGACATGTACACACAGGGGGGTTACTGGTCTTCTTTACCCATGGGAAGCTGATTCCTAACCTTTAGGTGCCTACACTGATATAGCTTGTGCTAAGCACTGGGGGCCTGAGTTGACCAGATGCCCTAGGGGACCTCCGTATGCTTGCTGGTGCCACTCTGAAATAACAAGACCCCCTTCCACAGAAATACCCTCCATTCCAGTTCTTTGCTCAGCCTTCCGGGTCTGAGTTTATTATATATCCACTCCCTCCCTCAAGCTCCGATCTTTCCTTATCAATCCTAGGTGTCTCTTGGTTCAAAATCATTTTTTCCCTAACACTAAAAATAAGAATCCTCATGTTACGACTTCATCCGTTGCCTGGAGATAACATTCAGCTCTTCACACACAGGCAGACCTCCTCCAGCTGTGCCAATTTAATCCTGTTCTGTTGCTTCGTTCATTTTGAATAGGATACCTTTGGCAGGTGAGGTGTTATGAACATCAACATGTTAAATCTTCAGTAAAGTAATTCTCCTGGGCATTTTTTCCCATTTCATTTCATCCAGGATGCTGTCATAATGTCTACTGATATCTCTAGGCTTTCCCCTTCAGTTCCTTAAGGAATTCATTAGTACACGCACCCATCCAACACTTTTTTTTGAGGACCTATCATGTGCCAGGCATTGTGCTGTAGCACTCAGTTGATCCTGGTGAGATGGGCAGTGTGTGTATGTGTGTGTGTACACATGCGTGGTGGAGGTGGGGAGAGAGTAAGCCAGCTATTTCTTCAACTTCAGCTGCTATTTAACGATAAATGTATGCAGGAGAGCAGGGTGAGGCTTGGCCACAAATGTGAATTTCAGCTGTCACCTATATCCTCCAGGTGTTCGTCTGGGAGCCACGCGCCTGCTAATTATAGAGATTTTTCTAACCAGGTTTGTGAGCTCATAATTGGTTGTCTATTCACACGTAAGAATAGGATGTTTCTAGAGTCACCTCTTCTGCTCACCTTCCTTTGCTGGAGAGGACAGAGGCTCTTTTCTTTGAATGGACATCTACATTATCCATTCATAACAATTTCATTTGTATGGGCTTATTTTCATCAGTTGGTTGTGTCAGTTTTTAAAACTTCCTTCATTATGGCTTTTAGTTCCTTTTTGTAGTCAGCTCTACAATAGGATGTTCTACTTTCTATATTGGCTTTTTTGTTTTAAATTCTGGTTCATCTAAGATAATTTTTAGTCCTCCTTCCATATTTCAGTGTTTTACCATTTTTAGGTCAGCTTTATAAAATTTATATAAGTATTTGATTTATAAGACACACACGCACATCACACACCCATTTTTAAAGGAACAAATATTCATTCAATTTCTTCAACCTGAGCCTTCTTCAAAAAATAATTTAAGCAAAAAGTTATTATGCCAGAGCGTGAATGGTATGAGAATTTAGGTTATTACTGGTTCAAGATATTCCTTGTTATTAAAAAATAAGAGTACACTAATTTATTCCTTTGTTACAAATTCTAAAGTTCAACATCTGATCCTCATTGGCCTTTACCTACCCCAGGAGGAGCTAATCTAAGACCAGTGAGGGGCAGCTGGGAACCCTCAAGCATGAGCTGAAACTCCCTGAAAACTAACAGGAACCTTGGTTTTCCCTGCTTCCCAACTTGCCGATGTGGAGGACCCTTGGAATGAGGGTTTTTTCTCAAGGAACTAAACACACACATTGAGATGAGGAGCTGGAGAAGCTGGGGACGATCCAGGGAAAGGGAGAGCAGCTGCAGGCCCAGACGCTGCTTCAAGCCCACAAAGTGAGTCAGCAGATCGGCAGCAGTGTGTGAGCTACAAAGTGGCTGCTGCTTTCTTTCCATCTTCCAAATATCCCAAGAATGTCTCTGTGGCCCACGCTAATTAGAAACATATAAGAAACTGAATTGTGAGTCCTGGCCAAGTGGTTCAGTTGCTTGGAGTATTGTCCCGTATACTAAAAGGTTGTGGGTTCTATCCCCAGCCAGGGTGTGTACCAGAGGCAACTAATTGATGTTCCTTTCTCACACTGATGCTTCTCTCTCTCTTCTCCTCCTCCTTCCCTCCCTCTCTTCCTTCCTTCCCCTCTCTCTAAAATCAATAAACATAACCCCCAGTTAGGATTAAAAAAAACAGCAAAACTGAATAATATAATTCAAGCTAGCCAAGTGGGCACATTACTAAGCCACCACACCATGTGGGAAGGAATACTGTATCTAGGGGATGGTTGATTAGATGCTCGCCTGAGGCCCAGCAGCAGCTCAGGGGTCCAGGCAGGCCTTTGCACTTTTCAGCACCCACGTCACCCTGCACACAGGGAGGGCTGCCTGTGCATCCATGGCTTTGGCTGCTTTCCTCGCCTTTGTCCCTGGGGATTTCCATTTTCTAAGACCAGCCAAAGAGTGGGAAAGTCTTCCCAGCTTCTCCTTTCCTTGATGCCAAAGATCAGCACACCTGCATTTGGTCTTTTAAGGCTTTATAACAGCTTGTATTATTATTTTAAGCAACAATTATAGCTAACATTTTTCACTGAGAATATATGATGTGTCAGACCCTTTCATATGTACTCTCTCATTAAATTCTTACAACTGTCTTATATGGAAAGTATTATTGCTACTTGATTTTTATTGATGTGAAAATTGAAGCTTAAAGAGAATGATTTGCTCAATGCCAGACAGCTATTATGTGTTGGAGCAGAAATTCAAATCCAAGACATTCAGCTTTGAAAAGCAACACCACCACCAAAAATAACAGATAAGGGGAATTACCATGTGGTTAAGAACCTTCTCAAAGTTTTGCAGTTGAGCTCCCTGATATCTAGAATCTCCTACTTCCTTCCAAGTTGGAGCATATGTGATTCTATCAGAAGAGAGAGGAAAAGTAGAAGGGTAAACAGACAGAATGTGAGAAAATAAAAGCAAATGAGGAAGCATATACAAGGCACCAAAGGAATGAATTCAGGAAGTGGGAAGAAGGGAAGAAGAACAGCAGAAAAAAAATCTCCTGTCTTATTACTATTCTATTACCCAGATGGGAAGGCATAATGATGTCTCACCTATGATGCTATAAATGAATACAAATGAACATATAGGCAGACACATCCTATCCACACAATAAATAGCCAACAACTCAGTAATGCCAATTGAAGACTTTCAAGCAATTTTAAAAGATAAGTTGTTGGGGGGTGGGGGGGGAGCTTAAAAAAAAAAAAACCACCAGAGAATAGGAATAGTGGTTTTAGCAATTATTCAGAATTGGGTCTCTAGGGAAGCATTCTGGGCACTCTTAGGACAGGTCAGACCCTAGGCCATATCAGGGATGGTTAATGAGAACAGGCAGGCAATCTTTCAAGTGTATTTCCAGGAGACAACAATGGCACAGAGGCCTTTGAAAATCACTGAGTGCATGCTGCTGTGCAAAACGCTGGCTGCTTGAGAAACGGAGCAAGCCAAGTGTGCAGCTCTCAGATGGGCATCCTCACTGTGCGCTTGGGCAGCTGTGGTTCAGAGCTGCTGTGAGCAGCTGCTCTGTGGAACATCCTTCCTAAAACCCCTTCTCATCCAGCACAGGGCTGCTCATTCCCTGAGGTCCAGCTCAACAGGCCCCTCCCTCTCAGCCCGGAGTTATGCGTCTGCTCTATGATTGTTCATTGTTTACCAGTCTGAGCTCCTTGTGCAAAGGGATTGTAACCAGCATTTTTTTCATGGTTTCTATTAATGACATTACAAGTGCCTTGGGAAGACTCTCTAGCTTAAAGTCACTGCACTGCTCCCTCTTCTAAGCACATGCGACCCTGACTACTGAAAAGCCTGGAATCCCTTTCTTTCCAAGGCCTCTCCAAGTTCTCTCTTCTCTATCCCCACTGACCCTTCCTGAGTTTACTTCATGATCACCTCTTTCTAGGAATAAATGAATAATCTTCCAACATCACTGCCTTCAATGCATGATTTGTCTCCTCTTCAAAGGGAAAGTATTTTTTCAAATTGGAGAAGTGGTCACTGGCTAGGACTGCTCCTGGAGGTGAACACCTAGGATTTCAACTCCCTCAAAGCTATGCTTCACATTCTTTATTTTTTTTCCAAACCATGGGACATCTCTCCCAAAAGCAGTCCTCGGGGCCTCATTTGTTGAGTCTTCTTTGGCATGTCGATACACTCTTCCTAATTGAATAAGCCAGGAGAATACCGCAGAGCCTGTCCACTTAGACCCAGGTAGGAACAGAGACCCCAGAACAGCCTCAATGTCTAAAGACCAAGACTCTGAAAACAGGAAATGCCAACACGTGACACGGCCACTGCACACCTGTCTCATACTTCCATCCCCTAAAGCTCTTCTGGGAGCACTGATCTTAACAATCACAGAAGATACCCATGATCGTTCCACTTTGTAAATAATACAACAGACTCTCAGAGCACTGTGGTGGCTTGGGGAGGGTCTCACAGCTGGTGAGTAGCAGAGTTCAGAATAAAACCTTTAATTCCTCCATCTCAGTAAGGCACATAGGTGAGAAAGCTTTTACTGAATTACTCTGGGTGCTTACTGATTTTGAACTTTTAAGTCATCATGTACCTATATATTTTCAACCCCTGTCTATAGGCAGAATGCATTAGAGAGATTTATTAGACAAGCAATCTCAAAAAGATGACTGTTTTCAGAAGCTACTGCTCCCCAGTCCTCCTTAGGTAGGAAACCATAATTTGTCTTCCCAAATTCACTCCACCTCAGAGAATAGCTTTGTGGATGCAAAAGCAATAATAAAAGACCAAACTCAGTCCAGTTGCAAACAATCTGCCTCTGTCTCCATTATGGTAAATTACCAGCTTCCCCTAGGTCTGGCAGTTACATGCCTGGTGAGCTTCTCTGAATGACCTGGCCAGCCTACAGGGGAGAGTGCTCCCCCCGCACCCCCACCCCCACTTCTCATTTAACTCTACTCATTAGAGGAGGCTGGGGCACAAGCCAGGTTAACATGTCAATAAGTCACCAAGGAAATGCAAAAATTGACAGGTGAGGAATCCCAGCTCCCAACCTTCTCCTATACAGAAACCCTCAGAAAACGGGTTTTTCAGCCTCCTCTCCAGGTCACTTAAATAAGTAGTGACATTTGAGTCCCTCAGAGTAATTAATTTCCTCTGTCTCCAATAGCTCCTCATATTTTTAATGAATTTTTACAAGTCTCAGATCCTCCAGCCTCCCAGCTCCTTCTTCAACTCCACTGCTCCCCAAGGTCCCATAACAAATAGCTACCACTCATATTTGCCTTGCAAACTCACATAAACTGGAAATGATAAATACATTAGCTGGGCTTTTTAACGGACCATTGTTTAATTTTCTATGCTTGTCTGGCTGGGGAAGAGATAAATATTACCTTGTGGAGAATAAGATTTCTACTTCATTTAAGGGGGTGTGGGGTAATCTACTGCAGGGAAACACACTCTGTTCATCCTAATGGGCAGTGCTGCTAATTAAAAGTGTTGGAAGAGACATCCATCCACCAGTCTGTGATTCATTCAGCATTATCCCTGGTAAGCAAGGAATAGATATTGGAACGAACACTTCTAATTTCTCAAGAGAATAGGCATTTTCAATTGTACCTTCCTGACTCCCCATATGAAGCAAATAATTCAGTGTTGCCATTATTTAAAAGTGGAAGACCTCAAAATAATAGCACCTGCTTCTTAAGTTCATAAATCTCCAAGTCTGTTTCCTATGTAAACATTTATCTTACATATGGTTTGACTTCAGTTTCTACAACTGAGGATGGTTCCTTCTGGTAAACATATTGAGACAGGGACATTTGAAGAAAGAATGCTAACATAGTTGTTTAAAGTCAAACCAATCTGAGACTACCTAATAGGTGAGGCTAAAATCCAGGCAGGAAAATGTAAGGCTCTGAATGACATTTACCAGGTACTTAAAGAGAAGAAAGAGAATCAATATTCTCTTTCTTTAACCACAAACACATAATAGACCAGAGAAAAGGTACCCTAAGCCCAGCTCCCAAAGTCTCCATGATGCACCCCCCAGGGTGTTTAAGGGAGGAACACAAAGCATGACAGCCATCACTTCAAGAGGACCCAGAGGCATTCGAGAGTAAATTTCCCAGAGAAAGATTTTCCTTACACCATCAAGACAGCTAGCTTTACCTCTGAGTTGTGCAAAAGAGCCCGTCAATCATGAAGACTTGGGGCCAAGATTTACCACCATATCTTGCAGAATGCTGAAAAACAAACAAAATATAGTATTAAACAAAAAGTAAACAATGATTTAATGGTTTTATTTTTCTCCTGTCTCTCTCATTCAAGAAACATTTATTAAGTTCCTATCATACACCAGGTCCTGGAAATACAGAGATGGATGAAACAAAAACATCACCACCAACAAAAACATCAACAAATATAGCTCCTTGTAAGTAATTGGAAAGAAATGAGGCAGAATGCCTCTTAGGTAACAGGGAGTCAGAATATGTGTTTATGTGTGTCTACGGGAGCTTCTTCCTGAGATGTGTGTGCACACTGACACACACAGAGGCATGTAAAAATTTTGAAAGAATTTCCCCATATTTTAATTTGTTTGACTTCCTTAAAGGATTGAGTTCTTGCCTTGAGATCTATAAAGAAGAGGGCACTGGAAAAAAAGGCAAGAATCATAAAAGTGATCATACCCTCTAATCTGTATGTGATCATACCCTCTAATCTATCCTAACCTTTAGGATTCCTTCTGGAGGAAGAAATCACAATTTCAGGCTGATATTTATGCACAGAGATAGTCATTACAATGTAATTTGTAGGAGGAAAACAACCAACATAAGAATATAAAGTGAATGTTAGTATTTCTACACAGGGTAATCTTTTGCATATATAAAAATAATTGCATTTTTTCAGGATATGGGAAATATATATAACAAAATTTTTTGTAAAGTTTGAGCTCATCTATGTAAAAGTTGGTCTTAAAAATATGCCACTGGTTAATAGTCATTAGTTCTTTATAGTATGATTGCAGACTATTTTTCTCTTGTTTCTTTATGCTTTTCAAATTCTCTACAAACATCATGCATCATTTTTCTAGATAGAAAACAAACATACAAACAGAAGTTTCAGCTGCAACCCTATCATTTCTGTCCTAGGTCCCCTGTTTCATTAGGGACACCACATTCCATGCCCCTCAGCGATAACTCCACTCTGAAGTTAATGCCGTGTTGAAATTATCCATTCCCATCTCTGCTCCCCTCTAGTTCTGAGCTTCACTGAGGAAGTTATTACACCCTGTTTAACCCTTGGTTCTGTGAGCCTTGCCCAGAGCTGAGCTCATAGTTGTCCCTCAATATTTGCTGCATAAAAGAAGGAATGAGTGAGTGAATAAAAGATTTAATAATTGAAACTGACATGACAAAAATTACATTAAGAAAGCTGTTCATTCAAAATAATCAGTGACAATAAAAGTTAAGTTCCATTTGGATTCACAGATGATAGAGGATGGCAAGCAGAGAGAGTCATTTTTCAGGAAAGGCAGAGGAACTTAGAAAAAGCCTATGGTTAGAAACAAAACAAAGCTCAACATAATGGAATATCACAGCCTACTGATCTTCCAGTGTATTCCACAACCAAGAATCTGTTTAAGGCAGAAATATTTATCCAGTAACAATATTCATTACAGCAACTCAGTCATTTTACATGTTTGCAGTTGCACATACATAAACTAAGTAGTAGATACTTGTTATTACTTTTAATCAGCAATGGCTGGTTGACTTCCTGCTCAAAGGAAAAAAAAAGCCACAGGATAGATCATTGTAATGTTTTATAAAAACTCAATTTAGTTTATTAATAAAACCAGGGAAATATAGCCACAATAATTTACAGTTATATTCCTCTGGAGGTAGACCTGATTTGAATCCCATCACTGCCTTTTAAGATCTGGGTAATCTTGGGCAAGTTATTTTACCTCTCTGAGGCTCAGTTTTTTATGTATAAAATGTCATAAAAATAACAACAACCTGGTATGGTTATTGTAAAAAAGAAAAAAAAGTTAGGGAATGCATGGCATTCAAACCAGGCTTCAAGCTCATGTTTGTTTACATCCACACCCAGAGCTCTTAAATATACACAAGTCTTCCTTTCCTCAGGTGCCATGATGTATGCTCAGCACTGCACAAACATCTCATTTCCCCCTCATATATTTGTCATGAGGAGGTACTATTTTTTTTTACTTTATGCAATGATTTCTTTTCTGTAACATCAATAGTAACATCCTCCCTTTCATTTCTGATTTTGCTTATTTGAATCTCTTCTTCATTTTTAAATCAATCTAACTAAAGGTTTGTATATTTTGTTGCTTGTTTTGAAGAACCAACTCTTGGTTTTGTTGATTTTCTGTTGTTTTTCTATTCTCTATTTTGTCTTTAATCACAAATCCTTCAAAAACAGGGAAACTGATTCCCAGTTTTAAAATATTGACTAACTGAATCAAGATTCAAACCTAGAGTGCCTGGTTTCAAATCCCAGTCTTATCCATTGTTATGAAAAGAAGGCACTGCATCTGGAATTGCACCCAGTCTTTGACTCACAGCAAAATCCAGTTTACAATTTCACACATACTACTATCTGATACGCTATGGCTTGAACTTATTCCCTTGTAGTCACACTTAAATAGCCTTCTATTTCTTTTCTTATTAAATATTTCAAGCATGAAGTTGGGTATAGACGTAATTATAACAGAAACCCATGTACTGCCTTCCAGCCTGGTCACCTATTATCATCTGCCATACTTGCTACAGACTTTCCTTCAAAAAAATTGTGAATAAAAGCAAATTTCCTATGAATTTCTTCCTAATTCCTCCAAGATAACTACTCTCCTAAAGTTTCATGCATGTTTTTCTGCTTCTGATACATGTTTGCTTCCATAAACAATATATTAGGACTATTTTGCATATGGAAAAACTTAGTTTGAATAGTATCCCATTGCAGGTGTCCATCTGAACCCTGTTTATTTTGATAAAGACACTTTAAAGTCTTTGCCACTTTCGTAGAATTAGCTTTAATTCTTTCATCTTAGCATTTAGATAGTATTTTATCATATATTGATATTCTGACTTAATCATCCATACTGATGGACATTTGAGCTATTTCCAAATTGTGCTAATACAAATAATGATGCAATGGACATTGTTATTCTCCTCAGGCACATATGTGTGAGATTTCTCTGTGGACTCGTTGGGCCACAGCATAAAGTATATGCATCTTCAAAGTTATTAGATGTTACAAATTGCTCTACAAGGTGGCACTAGCAATTCATATAACCCAGCATTAGTTTACCTCATTATTAGCATTTGGTATTGGCAAACTTTTAATTTTTTCCAATCTGATATGAAGTATCTTATATTTTAATACACTCTTCTCTAATTACTAGTGAGATTAAAAATTCATTAAATATTTTTATTATTTTTGGTTTCTTCTTCAGCAGTTTGCTTTTTTATACGAGGTCTGTCAGGAAAAAGTCCAGCCACTGTTAATACAATGAGAACAGTTTGTGAGACATTGATGTGACCTGACAGCCAACGAGAGTGGACTGGAATGCACAGGCATGAACAATGATGACTTTACTGTACTAGCTGTTGAGTGAGCATGTGTACTGTGTGGCCATCGTACACAGTTCAAAATGACTGAACAAACAGAGCAACAAATCTGAACCGAATTTTGCATTCAGCTTAAACATCCTCCATGGAAACTATTCAGATGATTCAGAAGGCTGTAGCTATGGGAAACTGGTGATTGGCAGCTTCATCATGACAATGTGCCTGCTCATGCATCATGTCTTGTGCAGAGTTTTTTGGCAAAACATCAAATCACCCAGGTGACTCAGCCCCCCTTCAGCCAAGATTTGGTGCCCTGTGACTTCTGCTTTTCCCAAAACTAAAGTCACCTTTGAAAGGGAAGAGATTTCAGACTGTCTGTGAGATTCAGGAAAATATGATGGGACAGCTGATGGCAACTGGGAGAACTGTGTGAGGTCCCAAGGTGCCTACTTTGAAGGGGACTGAGGTGTCATTGTCCCATGTACAATATTTCCTGTATCTTGTATCTTCTTCAGTAAACATCTCTAGTTTCATGTTACTTGGCCGGATACTTTCTGGACAGACTTCATATACCCTTTTTTTCCATTGAGTCATTACAGAGGACAGTACATATTTAAAAATATAGCACAAAATACCTAGTGTGTCAGGTGGTTATATGAGCCATAGAAAAGCCAGCAGCAGAGAAGGTTTAATCTACTTGGAACTGATATCCTTTATATTATGTGAGGTCAGGATTCAATAAATTTTCTTATAGCTATGCATTTTCCTGGTAGTATTTATCTTAGTCTGCAATTTCTACATTGATTTGTTATAACATATCTACTATAAACAAAGTTTCCACTCAGAATAGTCTATTTTGGGGTTCTAGATTTTACCTCATTTTTCTAGCTTTTTAGAACAGTTTATTTCCTTCTGCCTTAATCACTATAATTTTATCCTTACAGTTGATAGGGTCAGTCCATCCATCAATCCATTCATCATTATTATCCATAAGTATTTGTTGACACACTAACATTCCAGACACTTGTTTAGTCACTGGGGATTTAATAACAAACTACACAGACAGTCCTGCCTTCTTGAAGCTTACATTCCAGGGGATGGAGACAGACACAAGTAAGTGATTAAATACAGAGTGTGTCAGATGGAGATACGTGGCACAAAGAAACACATAGTGGAAAAAAAGAGGAGCATAATGAAGGTAAGCAAATGAATTAGGACCAGGTGTTCCAATTCCAGCACCAGCACTTGATCATCGGCAACACTTGAGGGCTGCCTGTGTCCCAATGAGATCTGCCACACGAAAACAGTGGCAACATGTTAGGGCTACTGCATTTGTATATCCCCCCAAATCTGTGGCCAGTTGGATGGGATAGCAGAAGCAGCACGTATACTAATCATATCCAGGGATCAGCACATTAGGGGCTGCTAATTTGCACATATCCAATCATAGCAAAGGTGTGAGCAGGACTACTGCCAGGGGAGTCAGTTACTGAGAAGTTCTCCAGTGCAGAGTGTGAGGATCCTGAGCTTGTACAGCTCCAACTGCAGGGGCCTGCTGACGCTCCCCTCTGCCACTGGTCCTGTCAGTGTTTGGCTAAGGTTTTGGGCACTTGTTCTGATAAGAACCCTCATGCTGGACCGAAACCAGAGACAGTTTAGCAGCAATCAGGTCAGTGACAGCATCAATGAGGGGGCCAGCAGAGGTGCCACCTAGGTTAGGGCTCTCAGACCATTTACCTCTACCCCAAATGAACATGTTGGTGTGTGTGGAGTGTATTAGGAAGAATAAAGATTTAGTCAAGAGAGGATAAATACTTTTATGTTGGATACTTCTGTGCTATGTTGAGTAATTCTACAATAAATGTAAATAATTGGAAAATGTTATTTCTGTTTGGGTTTTGTTTGTTACATCAGAGACAACACATGAAAATAATATAGTTCATAGGTCTTAGACCCCCAGTACCTTTGACAGACTGATTCATTTATTCGTTTATCCACCCTTCATCCATCCATCCATGTATCCATCCAACTACCCATTCTTCCATTCATCAAATGTTTGCTACCTGTTATACAATGGCACTCACAGTCAAATAGGGATAGAAAAGCAAACAATGACAACAGACTATGATTCATTCTAAGACAAAGTACTGGCTGTTATGAGAACACAGGGGCCACCTTGGAGGGAAGTCCATGTACTTCACTTCAAAGCCAGTTAAAAGAAAAAAAAAACAACTTTGGCACTAATGCCCTATTTATTCCAAATTCTCTGGGTCTTCCAGCAACTCTCCCACCTTTGCTCCTGAA
This sequence comes from Tonatia bakeri, assembly GCA_004024845.1. Classification (NCBI taxonomy): domain Eukaryota; kingdom Metazoa; phylum Chordata; class Mammalia; order Chiroptera; family Phyllostomidae; genus Tonatia; species Tonatia bakeri. The sequence continues at coordinate 88,425 of PVIA01001010.1, forward strand.
TCTCGCAATGTTCCTATGTGTTCTGTCTTTATATTAATCATCCTGTCTTGCTCCTTGCTTTGCTCTTGGTCTTGATAGACTGTGGGCCTCCTTGGCTATGACTTTGAGCACTTAGCTTTCCTCATTCTCTGGGAATTCTCATTCTGGGAATTCAGGTAGTTCACTGGATCAGTTCTATTCTCTGGGAGTTCTGTGTCTACCCTTTTAAGTCTAATGAAGCAGCCTCTGTCTTGAATGAATTCTGGGAGGCTCCTGGGTAAAAGTTCCTTTGCCCTATGAGTTGACATCTCTGGATGCCCCCCAGAGGCACAAGTACCCAGTGCAGGGCTGCCAGCCATGTGTGTCTGATGGCTGAAATTAAGGCCAGCAGGGCAGAAAGCAGATCTGCTGACACCACAGTTAGACAAGCTTGCACAGAGGTTGTAAAACACCCTTGGTAGAGAACACCAGTAAATTGTCCCACTAATTAGTTTATTATTTCATCTGAGAGATCAAATACATAAATAAAATTAATAAACCCTGCAAAATAAGTGCATCACTGGAAATAAAAGTATTTCTCAGGTCATTGCCTTAAACACAGATATTACATGCTAGAATAATATTAGCACAAGAAAGGCAAATTGTGCTATTTTGCAGTCTGGAATATACCAGCAGCAGCTGGAGGTTGGGGAAGGGGTAGGTGGTGAGCTTTGGGATGGGTCAGAAAGCATGAATGGTGTTTTTTCTTCTGTCATTACTTGCACTGTGACCTTGAATAGGTCAATTTCCTCCCCTAACCCCACCAATGAACTCCTTTACTCATGAGTGAAATAAGGGGGTTGGACTATTTCGGAAATAAGGGGGGTTTATTCCAACTATGAAATTTCATGATTCTGGAAATCAAATAAAAACCAAACCTGGGTTATTATGAACTTAGTCAATAAATAATGCATAATGAATATCAATGAAATCCTAGAATCCATTATAATATTCTAATATGGAATTAAAAACTCAAAGTAATCTTAGATAACATCTAATCCAACACTCACTTTATGAGTGAAGGGAAGAAAAGAGGACAGACCTTGTATTCATTGAGGGCCCATTATATAACAAAAAGTATGCTAACAATATTCACATACCAACCCCCCAAAACATAAGATCAGAGAACAAATAGAAGATGGCTGAATCCACACAGAGAACAGCAAAACTGGGTTTCCTATTCCCTATCCAAAGGCTTTTCTACAAAACTGTGTTTGATCCTCCAGCCTCTTATTTGGGTTCCAGGCAGCTCTCAGGTCTCTTGAGTGGAAGCCCCTTGTGCTGATCCTTATGTAGGCCATGCACACAAGTACAAATGGCAAAAGGAATAGTGCAGTAGAGATGTGAGAGCCCAGCTACATGACTCCTCCCAGGCATCAGGGACATGATGTGTATACAGGTTCCCCCTTTACGACTGAAGCACTCACTCCCCAGAGCCTGAGAGTGTGAACCTCTGAGAACTTGGAACTGAGTCCCTGATTTCCCTGCTGCCCAGGACCGAAGGTCACCTTCTCTCCTGGGGTCAGCCGGCATCCAATGACTGTCATTGAGAGGAGCCTCCTTGCTTCAAATCCACACCATTCTATAGGGATACCCCAGCTTCCAAGCCTCCCATGGAAGGGGCTGAGGCCTTTGTTGTGACTGCACAGTTTACCTCTCCCCTCTGACCAATCCTGATTCCTTCATTTTCCAGTAAATTTTGTATGTGCAAATCTTCCGCCACATTGGCTTCCTGGGAAAAGTCAATTGGCAATACTGTGACCCTTTCAAAAGCTAAAATACAAACCAAAACTCAATTCAAGGAAAGAAATAGTAAGAAAGAAGGGTAATTAATATAGAATAAGAAACTTGGAAAGAAATCATTTTTCTTGTTGAGACTTCTGGCCTTGGATAGTCTGAACACATATCAGGTGTGGGTAGAGAAGACTGTCTCAAGGTGCCTTCTAGAAGGGGAAATGGAGTCTTTATGGATCAAAGAAGGCAGGGAGGCTGGCAGCTACCAGGCAGCAGGGGGAGGCTCTGAGGTGCAGTGGAAAGGGCATGAGACTTGCAGCCAGATGGAGCTGTAGTCAGGTGTTGACTCTCCCTATATAACCTTGGCCATGGTATTGAACTCCACAGAGCCTTCGTTGCCTTAAGTATAAAATGAGGATAATCTCTATCCTGCATTGACTTTTCTGATCATCTACCTGCTTTAACACTATAATAGTGAACTTTTCTCTACAATTGTCCCCAGAGAGAAAATGATGCAACTTTGCAGTAATGATTTCGTCTCAAGGGTCCTAACATCTCTTTTGTGCAGCCGCTGCTTGGTCTCTAACTCACTAGGACACAGTGCAGTGAGCTTCTGGTGGAGAGTAGTAACAGAAGAAAAGGTACTGGTGAGTTTTAGCCTCAGTAATGGAGGGAATGATGGAACTTGAGGGTGACTTGAAAAATTAAATAATCTGAGATTTGGAGAAGATTTAGTCTCTTGACTAGGGAGTCAAAGAGACACTTGGCTTTTCAGAGTTTTTTGTTCACTTGCTTGTTTTTAATTTTTTTAAAATTAAAACATTTTCCCCTCCTCCAGGTTTTTGTGTTAAATTGAAACAGATTTATTAGCTAAAAAGGCTTTGTTTAGAAGTTGTTGCATCACTCATTCATTTGATATACAAACATGTGGGGCAATGAGACAGCCACTGTTTAGAATCATGTATGCAGTATTGTATTATGGAAGCAGAATGGGAAGAACATAGAAAGTCAAGTGGTAGGTTTGGGACAGAGAGACAGAGATGACTTCACAAGGGAGTGAGTGACTTTGAGCAGTACTTTATAGGCTGTTAGATGGGAAAGAGACTAGCACAGTTTAGAGGGCAGAGGGAAGAGTGCAGTCACCATGCAGAGGCAAGCTCAGGGGGGTTGTGCTCACGGGTCAAAGGACATGGTATGTATATAAATTCTTCTTGGGAAATGCATGACTGAGGGAAAATCATCTGATATTCATTCCTGACCATCGTATTGAAATTCCAAATTCTTTGTTTTCCCACTGCCAATAGTTTAGAATCACTTTGCAGTTTGAACCACCATAGTGATATTGAATTAAAGCATTCTAAGAATTTAAAAAATATATATGTCATTATATTTAAAGGTATATAAGTAGATCCTCAGAGACAAAATAAACGTGTCCAAAGTCATACATTAGAAAGACATAAAGATGGGATTCAAAGAACTTCAGACCTCAGATAATCAACTTCTACTAAACATCAGTAACCTGAACATTTATGACTCATATGTTTTTAGACTTATTACCCATACAATGCTGTGCTTTGTTCATTACATATTTTAAATTATCTATGGTAATGAGAATTAAATGTCTTTCTCTCCCAATATTTTCTATCATATGGATTTAAAAACCCACAATCCATTGTTTGATGTTGAATGAAAGGTATGTGAAGACATATCACAGGCTATATGAACAACCACTGCTGGGTTAATTTACATTATTTTAAAGTATTCTTGTGATTCATTCTCATTAATATAAGTTTTTCTTTGTTGAGGCGCTATGTACAATGTTTAAATGGCTAATTAAAATAAATAAGAGCAGATTGAGATCAAAGACTGCAACACAACTTGAGTTTAATTCTCAAAGGTCAATTTTTAATATAAATGTAAATGTAAGTGTTAATTGATAAAGGAGGGATAGAAGCAAAATCCATGCTAAAGTCTTAGAGTCCATGAGGAGGCAACATGGAGTAGTGCAAAGTGCACTCTTTTGGAGTGAACTAGGTATCAGTTCTGCAACTTAGCACAAGACTTCAGCCATTCTGAATCTCAGTATCCTCTTTCATAAACAAGGCTGCTCCGGGATGAAGTGAAAGAATGTATGTGAGCAAGGGCTTGGTGCCTGTGAACATTACACCTGTTGTTAACCTCTGAGCCACTGCCTCCACATCTTTAGTTGACCTGAAAAATATGGCTTTGTGGGAGCAGAGACAAGTCGATACAAACAAAGAAAAGAGTTAATTTTTTTAAAATTAAATTTTCTATAGTATATTAGGAAGGAAGCCATACATACATATTCAAGTAACTCTAAGACTTACAAATTGTGAGCTATCTGCTCTGGAAATTTGGGTTCCTGACATATTATAGATATATTTATCTTTCTTTTTCAACACATGCATAGCAAGGTGAATTGTTTCTTATAAATTATTTCAAGTACTATGTAAATATTTATAACTTTAAGCCAAAATAAATTTCATGCCATAAAATAAGACACGGATTTGAAGAATAATATGGGCAATATAACAAAAGCCTTAAAATTTGGTTAAACCCATGATCTACTTTTAGAAATTCATTCTAAATAATTATGAATATACCCAAAGTTTCAGTAATAAAGATGTCTATGTATGTTTATAGGAGGCAAGTATTAGAAACAAAGATATTCAACAACAATGGTCTGAAAAATAAATTTTATCTGTCCATATTATGAAACCATTAAAAGGATAATAAAGAAGAATCATTAATGCCATTAAAATAAATTCTTAACATTCTAAGTGAAAAAAAGAGGGCAGTAAAATGTATGATATAAGACTACATTTGTAAAAAGTACTTAAGTATATAAGAAAAAGATGAAGAAAAATGTCTCAAATGTTATAAATAATTATCCCATGTGTAATTTTTCTTTTTTTTGCTTATTTATATTTCCTAAAATTTCTACAACTTATTTTTTAGTTTATAGGGTACTGACCCTCTCAAATTTACATTAAAATCCATGCCATAAACAACCTGAAAACACAAACAATACTATGGGAAAAAGCATATTTGTATAGAAATATTTGACAAATCCAGTATGTTTATGCTATAAAAAGTTAAGCAAACTGATAGGAAGAATATTTGGATAGTCTAATAAATAAATGAGGAAAGGATATGAATAAAATGATTAATATACTCAATAAACAGGTACATAAAATATTCAAGTTTAGAAACCATCAAATGAATGAAAATTAGTAAAATTTGGTGGTTTTTTATAACTTATGAAATTAGTATAGTTTAAATAAAAAGAGACACCTACTTAATAATCAGTGTTAATAGGGAAATAGATTTTCGCATACATTATTATAGGTAGAATTTTAAAATGGTGCAATATTTTTGTAAAACATATGAGCAATGTTTATCAGCTTTCCTAAATATCTACAAATTTTGGCTAAATAATTGATTCTACTTTGGGAATTTGGGAATGATTTTACTTTTGGGAGTGATTTAAAAATCACTCTAAACACAGAATCTACATTATGAACAAAAATGTTCAGGGTAGCATTACTTATGACAGGACAATTGGAAACAAATACAGTTCTGTGGGAGAGACAGTGACATTTTCATTACAGTACAGTATATGATATTAAAGCAGTATTTAAGAATTCTACGTGGTATTAAAATGTATACGATATTTTAAGTGAAAAAAGCATTTGACACACACAGACACACATGCATACATGCATACTCAATCACTCATGGACAGAAAGAAATACAGCCTGTAAGGATACACAACAATTATTTTTGAAGTTGTTATCTTTGGGTTGTAGAACTGAGTTCCCCCTTCTTTTTGCTTTCCTCAATGCATGTGTGTCTGTGTGTGTCAAATGTCCTTTACTGAGTGTAGGTTAATTTTATAATATGAAAAACCTCTACAGTTTCTGTGGAAAATAGAAACATTTTTGATCTTCCTGAGTCCTTAGGAAAGTCTAGAGGGGCTAGCCTTCAATGTAAAGAGAGTCAGAGAAATACTTGCCTGTTAAACTATCTGAGACAGTTGCTAGATGAAAAACAAAGCAATAGAAGTTAAAGGTAGTCTACAATCAATTTAAAGTCTGGTAGGTATATTAAATCAATTTTATGGAGAGCATATTCATCTGTAGAAACCCATGCAAAGGACATAGGAGGAGAAATTATATTTCTTTATCTTTTAAATGTGTGCTTAAGGCAAAAAGGAGGAGGATGACCAGAATGAATAGAAAAGGTGTTAAATAGAATATCAAAGCAGGCAGGCATAACATAATTCATTATTGTTCTTCCCTCATCTAGTTTAGATTTGTAGAACAAGTTGGGGCCATGTGTGGGGTCCACAAAGTTGGAAATGGCCAATGAGCTTCCTAAGAAAAAGCCTTGGCTTGGATACTTGTCGGCCAGACAACAGAAATGGGGAGAGAGATGCAGGTTGATTTGTGCAACCAATACATCTGAGTTCTAATCCTGCTTGTCATTAAGTCATCGCCAACCTTCTTGCGACTCACTTTTCTGATCTATGCAGTGTGTTCATTCATTCATTAAATATGTACTGGGTGTTAGGCTGTGTACCAGGTAGCAGGGTACAACTTGAACAAGATAGACCATGGTGTCTTCTCTGTCTTACATTTTCGTGAGGGAGACCTCATTGAAGAGTAGTGTATTGCGCTGGATTCAAACTCCCTGAGTTATAATCCCAGTTGTACTCTTAAAGCCCCCACTTCAAACACTTCCATCACTTGGCCTCTGGATTAGCACTTCCTCTTATTATTCCCTCTTTATGCTACTTTTCTGGTCCTCCCCTACGATCTGTGCTTCTAAATGTTAGTGTTCCAGAGGCTCCAGCCCTGGTCTCTTTTCATCTCTGTACTTGTTCTTTAGGTTATTTACACTAGTCTGGTGACCATAAATACCATTTTATATAATGATAATTTCTAGATTTATATCTCCAGCCTGATATATCACTTTAACTTCAGACTAACTCTCCATTCATTTAATAGTCATCTTCAAGTTTAAAAGTCCAAGGAATAAGTCGTGATTTGGGCTCAGCCCTAATAAAAACCAATTTTCCTGAAAACTCCCCCGTCAAAAAATGGCAACTCCATTCTACAAGTCAATCAGGCTAAAATATTTGGAGTAATCTTTGACCCCTTTTCATTTTTTTCAAACCCCACATCTAATCCATCAGCATATCCTATGGGCTCTACCTTCAAAATATATTCAGATTCCAACTTTCACAATTTCTCCTGCTATGACCCTATTCTGAACAACCATAGTCTTCCACCTTGATTATCACAACAGTATGCTCACTGGTTTCCTGCAACTCACCATCCCCTTCAGTCTAGTCTCAATGAAGCAGCAAGGCTAACTCTTTAAAAAATGAGACAGAGTTCTCATGTCATTGTTTCTAATTTTCCTACATATAGACACTAAAGAACTCCATGTGGCCAGCAAGACCCTGCCATGATGCAGCTGTTGGCTACTGCTCTGACTTGACCTCCTGCTGTAGTCCCCTTGTCCAGCCTGCTCTAGTCCCCTTGTCCAACCTGACCTAGTGCTCCATTTACACGGGCTCCACTTGTTGCTCTAATATGCTAGGCACTCCTCCTGTTCTAGGGAGTTCACACGGGCCATTCTCCTTGATTGAAAAGCACTTTCTTTTTAGACATCACATGGCTTACTCCCTCAGTGCCTTCATATCTTTGCTAACATGATCTTCCATTATTGGAAAGATCTTCCTGATTACACTACATAAAATTTCAGCCCACATCCCCAGGGCTACTGCTTTGCAAAACTCCAGAGAGTAGCATTCATCAGAGTCAAGTAAATTGTGTTTCTTGAAATTGGGCAGGGTACAGCTTAAGAAGCTCTACACAATAGTCCTGCCCATCACTATGCCTCTCCCTGCTCTGTTCTTCTTCGTAGTGCTTAGTGCTACAAAAAACAGATTTTTGTTCATTTGTTTGATTTAATCTTTATTTTATTTTTTCCCATTACCATTTAGTTCCCTTATTCCCATCTGCCCATCCCTGCCAGCAATCACCACACTGTTGTCTGTCTCCATCAGTCCTTTTTCCTTTTTGTCAATCTCTCCACTCCCTAACCCCCTGCCACTAGCTGTCATCTGATCTCCATCTATAAGTCTGTCTCCATTTTCCTTGTTAGTTCAGTCTGTTCATTAGATTCTACATATGAGTGCAAGTATATGGTATTTGTCTTTCTCTGACTGGCTTATTTCACTTAGCATAATGTTTTCCAGGTCTATCCATACTGTTGCAAAGGGTAAAATTTTCTTTTCTATGGCCAAGTAGAATTCTGCTGTGTAAATGTTCCATAGTTGTTTTATCCACTCATCTACTGATGGACACTTGGACTGCTTCCACATCTTGACAATTGTAAATAATGCTGCAATGAACATAGGGGCGCTTATGTTCTTTTGAGTTAGTGTTTTGGGTTCCTTTGGACATATTCCTAGATGTGGGATCACTAAGTCTAAAGGCAAATCCATTTTTAAATTTTTGGGGTATCTCCATACTGCTTTCCACAGGGGCTGCACCAGTCTGCATTCTCACTAGCAGTGCAAAAGGGTTCCCCTTTCTCCACATCCTCACCAGCACTTCCTGTTCATTGATTTATTGATGATAGCTATTCTGACAGGTGTGAGATAGTATTTCATTGTGGATTTAATTTGCATTTCTCTGTTCATTAGTGACTTTGAGCATCTTTTTATATGTCCACTGGCCATCTGTATGTTCTTTTTGGGGAAGTGTCTATTCAGGTCCTTGCTCATTTTTAAATAATTTTTTGGTGTTGAGTTTTATAAGTACTTTATAAATTTTGGATATTAACCCCTTATCAGATGTACTGGCTAACATGTTATCCTAGAGATAGATTTTTAGTTAATTATTTGTTTATTATCTCTCCCATCTTTACTACAGTTGATGTTTAACACATGTGGGGGTTGAGGCACCAAATCCCCTCACACTAAAAAATCCACATATAACTTTTGACTCACTGAAAACTTAACTACTAATAGCCTACTTTTGACTGGAAGATTCACTGAAAACATAAACAGCCAGTTAACACGTATTTTGTTTGCTATATGTATTATATGCTGTATTCTTAGAATAAAGTAAGCTAGAGAAAAGAAAACATTTTTTTAATAAACATAGGAAAGAAAAAGTATGCTCGTAGTATTTATTGAAACAAGTCCATGTGTAAGGGGACCCATGCAGTTCAAAGCCAGGATGTTCAAGTGTCGACTGAGTAATGAAAGCTGCACCAGAGCAGTGATTTTGCCTGCTTTGTTTACTGTGTCTCCAGACATTAGAACAGCACCTGTCTTGTTGTAATAGAGACTTAGCAAACGTAGGAATGACCTCCGACAGGTTACTTAGCAACTAAGCTTGCCCTAACCATTACAGTAGCCACCAGCACAATGAGATTATTGAGCAGTCAAGATGTCGCTACTGTGACTAAGAAATTAAATTTTTAATTTTAATTTTAATTTGAAAATGGAAGCAGTATAAAATATTTCCTATTAAACTCAAATTTATTGTTTTATAGGACTATATTTTATTTTAACCATTGCATGGTGTAAGATATTTAAATTAGATTTTTTATTTTTTTAAATGTGGGCACTAGGAAACTCTAAATTACATGTGCAGCTTACATTTTAGTTCTATTGAATGGCACTGCTCTAGTTAGTTTCTCCACCTGTAAAAGGACAGTAATGGTACCTACCTCACTGGGGCATTGAAAAGTTTAAATGGGTTAACACAGGTAAAGTACCTGGCATGGTGCCTGGGACATAATAATTGCTCTGTAATTCTAGCCATTACAGTATCATTTTTAGTGTATCACTGTTGCTGTGACTGTTATCATCATTATTAACGAATATAAAGCATACAGGCCTATATAATAGGGAGCAGTCCTTATCTCTGAGTGAAGAAAGGGCTTCCTTTTAAAAAAGATTTTATTTACTTATTTTTAGGGAGGGGGAAGGGAGGGAGAGAGGGAGAGAAACATTGATGTGTGAGAGAAATATTGATTGGTTGCCTCTCACACGCTGCCAACCGGAGCCCTGGCCCACAACCTAGGCATGTGCCCTGACTGAGAATCGAACAGGTGACCTTTTGGTTTGTGAGATGATGCCCAACCTACAGAGCCACATCAGTCAGGGCAAGAAAGGGCTTCCTTCTGAAACGTTTTTGAGCTAAATTCTAAAGGAGAATTATGGATAGATTAAGTAAATGTTAAGAGGAGAAGTTGGCAGAAGATGTGGTAGCCAGAGCATTCCCAAAGGAGAGGACAAAGCCACAATTCACACTTGTGTCTTTCTGACCTCAAAGCCTGTGCTCTGCACCATCATATAATTTGCCTCTGAATAAACCTGTGTCAACTGAAATAAAATTTAAAACTTAAGAAGAGAATCTCCAGATCCTAAAACGTGTCTATTTAACTCTAAGATAAGCAACTTGGAAAGTTGATTTGATTCAGTGCTTTTCAAACTGTATGTCTGAAGACCCCTGGAGCATTCTTTGGACTTGTGATTGGGTGTGTGAGAACTCTGTATGATAATTCAACAAGTATTTTACTATACTCATAAACAAAGACATACATGTTATTAATCACACACATAGACACTTTATTAAAAGGCCAGCTATGAGATTCATAGTCAGCTTTGGATGGCATTTATGATCGCTCTGGTTCCAGTAATTACCAAGAGGGATGGCAGACCTGGGCTTTAGTTCAGTGCTCCTCAAACCAGGGATTAAGGCTCACAGCAGGTACATCAAAGTTCCACAAGATTTTAGTTTACATTTTTACTTTGAAGGAAGTCAAAGCACAAGACTTAGCCAACCCAACTCCATCTCAGTGCTCAGAGAGGAAGATGAAGAGAGAGAAAGAGAAGTATTTTTGATTGGCAGAATCCAATTCAGTTTTAGTCACATGCTTTGGATTGCTCCAGAAAATACACAACATATGCCACATTCCTTAAACCAATATACACATAAGTATTATTATGTTTTTTTCTTTATATATATATGCTGTCATAAACATGCTTTACATGATAAATTACTACAATATTTGGAGAATGTTACTTTGGCATCATCAAATCATCTGGATCCTTAAAACCCTTTGAAAAGTGTTCTTAACTCCCTGCTGTACCTGGAGGGACCATTTTAATTGGCCTCAGAATATACCCAAGAGTTAAATTAATTTATACGAACCTCACAGCTGGACAGCTGCCCAGCGCTACATACTAGCACCTGTTTGACACAATAAACCAAGAATCAGATTTTCTTGCAGCAAACATAAATTTTTAACAATGTCGTCCATTTCCACAGAGGTGAAATACAAGATATGATTTCTGTGTGAGAGGGCTGTGGTAGAAGCCCCCTTGGAGGAAGGGTGTCATTTTCTAAGTCAAGGCCCTGTTCTGCCACATTATTTCAGCACCACGTGACATGGAAATATATTTAATAGGATTTGGCTAAAGGCAAAAAGTCTGAAAAAAATAGAGGAAATCAAAGAATTTGCTGTTGAGTTATGCATGGAATTCAGAATTTACTAGAATTGTAATCCTTAAGACACTCATTGGCTTATAACAAAACGAAAATTTCTCTCAAGTGTACTATACTGGTACACTCATTATGCTAATAGTCATCATATTCCCAGAACCATGGAGAGGACTCAAAATGCATCATTATATCTAGTTCACAATTCAGCTCCACTGAAATTATTTTTATTTAGCACATACTAAATAACTGGCAGCTCAGCAACCCTTTGCAACTAGTTATTTATTAGTAACAAGAGAGAGCTGTAGCACTTGGTTGGGTGTGTTACATATCTATAATTTTATAACAATATTGCGAGGTAGGTATTACCTTTTATCCAAGTGTTTGGAACAGTGTGTGGGTGAGTCATCTTACACCATTCAGAAGAGGGTAACCTGCAACAACGGAGAAGCCATACGACAGGAAAGACCTGGGTCCCTGCCACCACAGGAACACAGCCACCATTCCAGCTTTAACCAAGTATCCTGGGGCTACTATGTGAGGAAAAGAAACCCATTCTACTTTGCTTAAGTCACTGTTATTTGGCATCTCTTTTGCATATGGGTTAGTCATCTATAGCCCAGCTAATGCAGATCCTGTATAAAATTACAAACTAGGTCACTTAGAAAGGAGGAAAGTTATTATTTTCAATGAAAAAGAAGAAGATAGATAGCAGTAGAACTGTTGGGGTAACTGCTTGTTAGAAAAAGAAGAGATCAAAAACTAAAACTCCCAGTTTAATTATCGTAAGGTCTCTATATTAAAAAAATCAAGGAATTCAGGGAAGAACAGAGCTGGTCACTCAATCCTGCACCAGTTAAATAATGCAAAAGGTAGGTTATACATGAAAGAATGTTTCCAGGAAGAAAGAATTCCAAACACATGGTAGGCACAAAACAAATATTTATAAAATTTAATGGACATTTTAGCTTTGTAATAAAAATACTATGAGTTTAATATTAATCACATAGGCCAATAGTCAGCAAAATATTTCTTTAATGGTCTAACAATAATAATAACAACAACTTACACTTTGTGGTCAAGAGGCAAAGTCAAGTATATTACATAGTATACAAGCATCCAGCAGATGTCATCTAGACTTGCTGTACCTGGGGATATTGCTGAGTGGCCTTGAACCCAGTACTGGCACCAAGTTTGTACCTGTATCCACCTGATGAACACTAGTTTCCACTACCTGGGGGCTCACTGTGAACCTAACTCATGTAACTTGAGTACTGTCAGAGGTTCTTTCAGTGACTGAGCTCAACAGGGAGCCAGCAGGCAGAGGCAGGTGATGGTTGATCTCAGGGTGCCTTGGGACTTTTGCTAACTTGTCCCTGGGCCCAATACTAGTAAAAGCTGGCCTTGGTGCACAGCTGGGTTTTTCCTGTATGTACCCAGGCCCAGCAGAGACAGCCACAAACTGTGGTCCACTTGCAGTTCCGAAGATGTTGCCCAGGGCCAGTTGCAGGCAGCATTGGACATTGGTCTGAACCAGAGTCCTTCCCAAGTGGTCCAGAACAAAAACATCCAGTGGCCAGTTTCAGACAGCATCAGAGCAGGATCCAATAAGCTTCACAAGTGGCATATCCAAAGGGGGTTTCGGCACACACCAGACCCTGCTGAGGTAAATTACACTTTATGTGGTCAGCACCTGCACAGCACCTCATACTCCATGTTCAAGGTTGAGTCTCATAGTCAATCAGCCTGAGGGTCAGTCCCATGCATCATTGGGCCAATAGCAATCCATACTCAACTACAACAGGAGGGTCCACATAGCCCATAAAATGGACATTCCTGAAGCACTCAGATCTGATCATCAAAGAGACTGCACCACTGAACCCCACAGGACACCTACTACATAAAACTACCCCACCATGACTGGGAGTCATAGCAGATCTATTTAATACATAGAAAGAAACTCAAAGCAGCAGCCAAAATGGGAGACAAAGAAACATGCCCAGAAAATTAGCTAAATAAAATGGAGGCAAGCAAGTTATCAGTTATAGAGTTCAAAGAAACCACAAAACAGGACTAGTCAGGAATGTATAATACAATATCTGAAATAAGAATGCACTGGAAGGAATAAAAAGTAGGTTGGATGAAGCAGATAATTGAATCAGTGATTTGGAAGGCAAGGTAGGAAAAAAAAACACCCAATCAGAGCAGCAAAAAGTAAAAACAATCTAAAAAACTGAGGGTAGGTTAAGTGATCTTTGGGACAACATGAAGATAACAACATCTGCATGATAGGTGTATTAGAAGGAGAGGAGAGAGAGCAAGGGATCAAGGACCTATCTGAAGAAATAATGACTGAAAAGTTTCCTAACATGGTGAAGGAAAAAGACACACAAGTCCAGGAAGCAGAGAAAGTCCCAAACAAGATGATCCAAAGAGGCCCACTCCAAGACACATCATAAAATGCCAAAGATTAAAGACAGAGAGAATCTTAAAAACTGCAGGTGAAAGACAGTTACTTACAAGGGAGCTCCCATAAGACTGTCAGCTGATTTCTCAACAGAAATATTTTAGGCCAGAAGGGACTGGAATGATGTATTCAAAGTAATGAAAAGCACAGATCTACAACTGACTAATTTACACAGCAAGGCTATAATTTAAATTTTAAGAAGAAACAAACAGCTTCACAAACAAGATAAAAGAGTTTGTTACCACCAAACCAATATTATAACTGATCTTAAAGAGCCTGCTTTAAGAAGAAAAAGGAAGACAAAAACAGAGGAACATAGTTAAAAGAATAAAATGTCAATAAACACATACCTATCAATAATCACTTTAAATGTAAATGGCTTAAATGCATCAGTCAAAAGACATAGGGTAGCTGAATGGATAAGAAAAAAAGACCCACCTCAGAAAGAAAGACACATAGACTAAAAGCAAAGAAATGGAAAAGATATTTCATGCAAGCAGAAAGGAAAAACCTAGAGTAGAAACACATATATCTAATGAAATAGACTTAAAAACAAAGGCTATTATACGAGAGAAACAGGATACTACAAATGATAAAGGGAACAATCCAACAAGATAATATAACCCTTGTAAATGTTTATGCACCCAGCATAGGAGCATCTAAACATGTAAAGCAAATCTAAATAGACATAAAGGGAGAGATTGATAGTAATACAGTCATTGTAGGAGATTTTGACACCATACTGACATTGATGGATAGATCTTCCAGATAGAAAATCAACAAGGAAATAGCCTTAAATGACACACTAGGTCAGACGAATATAATATCAATTAAATCTTTAGAGCATTTTACCTCAAAGCGGCAGAATATGAGGTCTGTCTGGAAAAAGTCCAGCCATTGTTAATATAATGAGAACAGTTCGCACACATTGATGTAACTGGCAGCCAAGGAGACTGGACTGGAATGCACATGCATGAACAATGACAACTGCACTGTACTAGCTGTTGAGTGAGCATGTGTACTGTGTGTTGAACACATTCAACATGAGCAAGTAGAGCAACGAATCTGCATCAAATTCCTCCAGTGAAGCTATTCAGATGATTCAGAAGGCCAGAGCTATGGGCAACTGGTGATTGACAGCTTCATCACGACAATGTGTCCCCTCATGCATCACATATCCTGCAGAATATTTTAACAAAACATCAAGTCATCCAGGTGACTCACCCCCCACTACAGCCCATATTTGGTGACCAGCAACTTCTGGCTTTTCCCAAAACTAAAAGCACTTTTGAAAGGGAAGAGATTTCAGACTGTCAGTAGATTCAGGAAAATATGACAGGGTAGCTGATGGTGATTGGGAGAACTGTGTGAAGTCCCAGGTGCCTGCTTTGAAGGGGACTGAGGCATCATCGTCCTATATACAATGTTTCTTATATCTTGGATCTTCTTCAACAAAAGTCTCTATTTTTCATATTACATGGCTGGATACCTTCTGGACAGACTTTGGATACATTCTTTTCAAGGGCACTTGGACCATTTTCTGGATAGACCACATGTTAGGACATAAAACAAGTCTTCTTAAATTTAAAGAAGATTGAAATCATATTAAGCATCTTGTCTGACCATAATAGTATGAAACTAGAAATTAATCACAAGAAAAAAACTGAAAAACACATGAAGACACAGAGGTTAGTTAACCTGTTACTAAGTAACGAATGGATTTACAATGAGATCAAGGAAGAAATCAAAATACACCATTGAACAAATGAAAATGAGGACACAACAGCTCAAAATCTATAGGGCACCGTGGAAGCAATCCTAAGAGGGAAATTCATAGCATTACAGGCCTATGTCAAGAAACAAGAAAAATCTCAAACAAATAATCTAACTTTACACTTAAAGGAACTTGAAAAAGAACAAACAACAAAGCCCAAACTATGCATAATCATTTAAAATGTAACTACTTTAAAATGTAAAAACCATTCTTAGTTTAAGCTTCAAACCAGATTTGCTCTACAGAATGTCTACCCCCGATTTAGACCAATGTGGCAACAGAATAAGGCGTCTGATTCAGCAAAAAAATCTGAAGCCTTAATCCAAAAAATTAAAATTAAATATGTATTAAGCCAGCTCATGATGGGTCCCTATTTATTGGAAGCCCAAATTCCTTCACGTGACCTTTCACAAAGTGACCCCAGGCTGAACTGTTGATCTCACCTATAGATCATTCAGACTGCTCATTATTTCCTAATCATATATATGGTTAGGCCTATGTACCTTTGTTCACACTCCTTTCTTTGACCTCTCTTGCCTCGCTTGGCTGATAATTCATTTGTACATTAAATCCAGTTGACATATTACCTCCCATGTATAGCCTTTTCTAGACCCTACCCCTACCTACAATACTACTCCTCCTGTGCTCTGATATTGCTTTGCTCATACATCTATTATATATTTTTCATGAGTACAACATATGAAGATTTACACATCTTTCTGTTCCAGATCACAAACAGGGCCTGAGTTTTTCTTTAACACCTTGGACAGTGTGCACCCCACAGAAGTACTCATTACAAATAGTACTGTTTATTGAGAGTCTCTTTTGTATCTGGTTCTGTGCTCTTACATTCATTATCTTATTTCATTCTAACAACTCCCATGTGAGATAAGCTTTAACCTCCTCATTTTACAGATGAAAAGCCCAGAAAAGTTAAATAAATTGCTCATGGTTTTATAGCCAGTAAAATGACGAAGATTGATCTCAAACCCATTCCTGACGGATGCCAAAGTCCATGCTCTTGACCTGTTATGTTGCCTCATTGATTGTTGAATCAGCAAATTAAATCTGTAACTCGAATTAGGCTAATACCATTCCCTAATGGAGCATTTCTAGGACTTTTTAAATTTTTTTAAAAAATGATAATTGTGGGCAGTTAGTATTATAAGTATTGAGAAGCGGAGGGAACCTAAGAGATCAACTGGTCCAGCTCCCTGGTTTTTCAGTTAACAATACAGTAGCAATGAGAAATCACTTATGTTTAACCCAAGATCACACTACTTAAATACTGACCTCCTGCTGTCTAGTCTAGGACTTCCTGGGCCCCCTCTTTCTGTTTCTACACTCACAAAGCTGTCATCTATAGTCAACCTCGTATCATATCATTGAATCGGTAGACTTGATTTTGGAATAAATATTGAGAATAGTATCTTCACAATAGTTGATACTGGGTTTTGTTCTTTCACTTGCTTAGAAATCATAGAATAAACACAACTGCTTTGGCTTCGGTTTGGAGTAGTTCCTTAGAGTAGGCCTGATGGCTGTCTTTAAGACTCCTGTAACACCCTCTGCCACTAAGCTTACTCTTCTTTTTAAAAAAATTTTATTTATTTATTTTTAGAGAGAGGGGAAGAGAAGGAGAAAGATAGAAATATCAGTGTGTGGTTGCCTCTCATTGCCCCTACCTGGGGATATGGCCTGCAACCCAGGCATGTGCCTTCACTGGGAATCGAACCAGTGACCCTTCGGTTCTCAGGCCAGCACCTAATCCACTGAGCCACATCAGCCAGAGGTAGGCTTACTCTTAACATAGGATATCACAATGCATTATCTTTGATTACTTATCTTTCTCTCTCACTAGGTTCTGAACTCCCCAAGAACATGGACCACATTTATGTCCTCATTACTTACAGCTCAGTTTTTGTTATAAAGTTGGTGGAGATTTGTGGAGCTTTGCTGACATACTGAATTGAAATTGGGCCTGGGAGATGTGGCCAAAGGAGATCAATAAGGGTGACTCATCTGATGGAGTGTGTGTTATTTAGAACTCAAGTCATCCTCATTGCATTCTATGCTGTTCTACAAAGTCTTTTTTTTTTTTTTTCTTGAAAAGTTGTTAGAAAATGCCTGTCAGTGAGACTCTGGCAGTTTTTTCCTTAGCCTGAAAATATTAGGATAATCCAGGTGGTCAAATTCAGTGTAATCAGTGTTTCTCAGGGAATATTGTGAATGGATGAATGCAGGCTGATTATACAGTAAATATTTAATTTTAGATTCTGATTATTTCATATTGACATTTCAGAGCAGTAAATATTTTGATGCTAGATTCAGCCTACACCATGAAAATAACTCCCTCAATGGCAGAGTCTACACATGTAATTGTATAATTTAATACTTTCATTTAAAACATTTCAACTTTAAAAAATCTTTTCGATTTGGAAAAGTAATTTCTTATCTGAGAAGACTCAACCTCAGACTCTTTGGACCATAGACTAATTAACCTCTCACTACAGAAATAAAAGGCCTTCTTTTCTAAACATGAGTGTTTTGATTTGGGTATTTTCATTGTGTAGTGCCAGTCAAGCCCCACAGGGTAACAGGAAAGAGTTAAAATGTAATTCTCTATGGAGAGACAATAAGTGGATAGTTTCAGTTTTGCTGGAAAAGGGTGGTTTCAGACATTTACTGTGAGGGACAGGAAAAACCCTAGAGGGTTATTGAGGACATGCTTGTAGAGTAATAAGCAGGCAGGTTTTCAGAGTAAACCAGCTCAGAAGAGTTTAAAAGTTATGTGCACGTTGGGGGCCAGGGAGGCATTTAAAGCCATCTGGTCTCGTAAACTTGTAAGTAATTCTATCTCAAGTATTCAAGAGCATTTTATAGATGGCATCTGAAGAACTACTTCCCATTACAAGTTCAGCGCATTTCCTAATTTCTAGCACCTATAAAAGACCCAAGATAAGATATTGTGAGATATTACGATGGCCATTTTATTGATGAGCAACTTGTTGACTGACTCAAATGATACAACTAGGAAAAGTTAATGAAAAACCCTTTCCCCTCACTCTGAGCTTTCTTTAGGGATGCCATTAGTGTTTCTTCTGCCTTCTTTATAGCACTCCTAGAGACATGCGATGACTTACCTAATTTGTAAGTAGGTAAAGAGTAACTAAGGATGCTCTATTCATCTTCACTCTTCCTCCTCCTCTCTTGGGAGCCAGTAGTCTTGTAGAAGACATGAGTTCTCCACACCATCAGTCTTACCTGGTCCGGGAGTCGGCCTGCTTCTGGAATCCCATCAATGAGACCACTTGGCTAATAAAGCCACATCCTACAACCCGTCCTCCCTTCATCTTTATTCTTTTTCTTTTTGCTTAATAGACTCAGAACCCAGCAGGAAAAAGTGATGCTATTTATTCTGCCCTCCCCTTGGAGACTGTAAAAGTAACTAACAGAGTCAGGATTTAAATTCTTCAAAGCTCATGCTCCAAAATCACTACTCTAGTAGTGGCAATAATAACCATCACCAAAAAATCAATAGGCTGCCCTCTGTTTTCCAGCCTTTCTTATAGTTTGTTTGGAGCCTTGTTACAGGTTCTGACTACTGGCCTATGAGCAAAAATAATATGTGTCCTTTCTAGGTAGCAACCATTAAAAGCTGACACACTCTTCTACTTGCACCACATGCTGAGATGGGGGCTTCACCATCTCCCTGTAAGAAGTAAGGAGCCCAGAGATCCTGGATCTCTGAGTGACCACAGTTGGTGTTCCCTGATCACATAGGGCTTCCTACGAATGAGGAAAACAAACCTCTGATATATCAAGCCCTCTATCTAGAGATTTTGGAGTTATTTTGTTCAATAGCATAGCACAGTCACACCTCACAAGGAAGTGACTAAGGAAATAGGGCCACTGTAGAGTCTGGATACGGCGAAGATGAACACAAGGCCAACAGAGAAACAGCGTAGCAAATAAGGATGCTATGTGGAGTCATGACAAAAAAAGTACAAGCCTAGTCATTCCTTCAGAGTGTCCTCAATACGTTAGCTATTACCGTGTATTTGTCTTACTTCCCCACTAAACTCTAATCCCTTTGAGGACAAAGACAATGTCATCACCATTTCGATGTCCATGGTGTCCAGTATAGTTCCTGGGGCTTGTCAGATTGTCAGTATATGGCTGTTGAGCAGGAGCAAAATGAAGCATTGGTAATGCACACAAGAGCTTCAGTGGAGTTATTATGCCTTTGTAGTATTTGTAATTATCATTAGCATAAATTATACATCTATTCAGCATAAATATATACATATATTTACATTTAAGTTAACTATTTAGTAAACTGAATATAGTTCATTATATCGTAATCAGCCTTTTATTTTAAATAGACATTTGTGTTTCAGAGGTCAGGCCCATTGATTCAATTAATTCAGATTGCCCAAGTGAAGAAAAGAAAGAAATTCTTGTGTTTTGAAGATTATTATCAAAAATATCCCAAGTCTCAAAAGCAGAGAGGGAGAAATTTTGAACTGGAAGGCCAGACAGCCAAGTCAGTAGCAGAGAAGCACCTAGAGGTGGAGAACATGGCTTTAGAGAGTGTAAGGACCAAGGGCTAAAGACCAAAGGCCAAGAACTGGAGCCAGGGCTCCGTGGGTAGAACAGAGCCCCTGGGGGACGGAGTGAAGCTTCTTGTGCTGGGAAGCAAGGAAGCCAGCAGCAACAGAGGCCAGGAGACGTTGCTATCGTATGGGAAGCACTGCAGACAAATGACGAAGGAGAGGAGAGCTGTCCCCATGCTGACAACCACCCAGAAGGCACCGAGGAAAACCTGCTTCAGTGAGCAGACAGCAGGGGACTTCTCATTTGAGAAGAGAAGACTTTATGTTTGCAACAGGTAAGATGCAGGGTTCTCGGACAGTCTGGGAGCCGATGGGGGTGATGAAGCCTCAAAAGAGTAACACAGGTTTCCATGCCAGTGTGGAGTAAAGAGGCTACAGCTAGCATTAACTCAAATGGAACAACTGGAAAAATATATATGACAGCTCTTTTATGTCAAGGTCATGGAACAATTAATTCTTGTTATAATTTTAAGGCACCATCCTAGGCTTAGGGCAACTGACAAGACTTTTGTCCTAAAAAATCAAACCAGGTATCTGGGAAGAGAAGAGGCATCAGAGAAATATAACTACTGGAAGTCATCTTTGATCCCAAAGGAAAAAATCTAAAGTCCTCAGCTTGGTGCCCTCAACTATTAATGATATGTTCCCCAAATGACATTTCTTGTATTTGCTGCCATGAACCTTTCCCTTGCCAGCTCCAAGTTCTTGTGAAAACTAGAGAAGTT